>JAGDYQ010000016.1:9614766-9819766 GCA_021962125.1 Bulinus truncatus | reverse complement strand
AGCTAACAATACATATAGCAACATAAAATGTTTGACAATTTTGTCGGTTGTTTTTTTAGAGCTGCGACATCTATAGTTTTCTAGACTACATATCTTTTATCTATGGGCAGGGCTAAGCTTCACATATTAATGACCCATGAAACAAAACAAAGTTATCTGATCCTAGTTTAAGCCTGGAGCATGAATACAGTTGATGGGAACTATTTGTTTGTCCTTAGATTGTTTTTATTGTTCACGTTATAACAAAAACAACATTCTCAATATGAATCGTATTATTTCACTTTTGAATAAAAACAAAGAGTGCGGGTAACTGTCATTAACGTTTATACACTGCATATTCAGAGTCGTAGCTACGTCTGAACAGTGTAAGTACTGAGTAGTTGCTACGTCTGAACAGTGTAAGTACTGAGTAGTTGCTACGTCTGAAGAGTGTATGTACTGAGTAGTTGCTACGTCTGAAGAGTGTAAGTACTGAGTAGTTGTTACGTCTGAACAGTGTAAGTACTGAGTAGTATTTACGTCTGAACAGTGTATGTACTGAGAAGTTGCTACGTCTGAAGATGTATGTACTGAGTAGTTGCACGTCTGAATAGTGTAAGTACTGAGTAGTTGCTACGTCTGAATAGTGTAAGTACTGAGTAGTTGTTACGTCTGAAGAGTGTATGTACTGAGTAGTTGCTACGTCTGAACAGTGTAAGCACCAGTAGTTGCTACACTGAACAGTGTAAGCACTGAGTAGTTGTTACGTCTGAACAGTGTAAGCACTGAGTAGTTGTTACGTCTGAACAGTGCAAGTACTGAGTAGTTGCTACGTCTGAACAGTGTAAGTACTGAGTAGTTGCTACGTCTGAACAGTGTAGCACTGAGTAGTTGCTACGTCTGATCAGTGTAAGCACTGAGTAGTTGCTACGTCTGAACAGTGTAAGCACTGAGTAGTTGTTACGTCTGAACAGTGTAAGTACTGAGTAGTTGCTACGTCTGAACAGTGTAAGTACTGAGTAGTTGCTACGTCTGAACAGTGTAAGTACTGAGTAGTTGCTACGTCTGAAGAGTGTAAGTACTGAGTAGTTGCTACATCTGAACAGTGTATGTACTGAGTAGTTGCTACGTCTGAAGAGGTAAGTACTGAGTAGTTGCTACGTCTGAAGAGTGTATGTACTGAGTAGTTGCTACGTCTGAAGAGTGTAAGTACGAGTAGTTGTTACGTCTGAACAGTGTAAGTACTGAGTAGTTGCTACGTCTGAAGAGTGTAAGTACTGAGTAGTTGCTACATCTGAACATTGTATGTACTGAGTAGTTGCTACGTCTGAAGAGTGTATGTACTGAGTAGTTGCTACGTCTGAAGAGTGTAAGTACTGAGTAGTTGCTACGTCTGAACAGTGTAAGTACTGAGTAGTTGCTACGTCTGAACAGTAAGTACTGAGTAGTTGCTACATCTGAACAGTGTAAGTACTGAGTAGTTGCTACATCTGAACAGTGTAAGTACTGAGTAGTTGCTACATCTGAACAGTGTATGTACTGAGTAGTTGCTACGTCTGAACAGTGTAAGTACTGAGTAGTTGCTACGTCTGAAGAGTGTAAGTACTGAGTAGTTGCTACGTCTGAAGAGTGTATATACAGAGTAGTTGTTATGTTTATAGGGGCCTTAGCAAAGAAAAATTTAGGATTCCTGAGCATGTTTAGGCGGCCTAGGTCAAGTCTATTTTCAGGGACCCACTTGCATTTATTGTACCAAAAAGAAAACTCAAGCGGGTTGTTGGTAGCTTCTAGAGTTTTGTCTATCTATAAGAACAGCTCTGATGTTTGCCTATCTATAAGAACAGCTCTGATGTTTTCCTATCTATAAGAACGGCTCTGATGTTTGCCTATCTATAAGAACAGCTCTGATGTTTGCCTATGTATAAGAACAGCTCTGATGTTTGCCTATCTATAAGAACAGCTCTGATGTTTGCCTATCTATAAGAACAGCTCTGATGTTTTCCTATCTATAAGAACAGCTCTGATGTTTGCCTATCTATAAGAACGGCTCTGATGTTTGCCTATCTATAAGAACGGCTCTGATGTTTGCCTATCTATAAGAACAGCTCTGATGTTTGCCTGTCTATAAGAACGCTTCTGGTGTTGCCTATCTATAAGAACAGCTCTGATGTTTGCCTATCTATAAGAACGGCTCTGATGTTTGCCTATCTATAAGAACAGATCTGATGTTTGCCAATCTATAAGAGCAGCTCTGATGTTTGCCTATCTATAAGAACGGCTCTGATGTTTGCCTATCTATAAGAACAGCTCTGATGTTTGCCAATCTATAAGAACAGCACTGATGTTTGCCAATCTATAAGAACAGCACTGATGTTTGCCTATCTATAAGAACGCTTCTGTGTATATGAATACAAAAAGCTTCTTCTTTGTGTATAGATATACAGTATATTCTGTTTGTTTTTTAAATGCGGTATTTTTGTGGAACATATCTGCCATCTCACTTGCGTTCCAACTATAATAAGGCGACCCAACTCCTTGTAGCATAAGAGAATTAACAAATGAACTTTAATACGTGATATTTACAGAGGCGAACCAAACATAAAATAGGATGAAATGATTAACAAATGAGAAGTTCACCAATAAATAACATCTTACTGTAATATCCATGAATACATTACTTCACATATGTCTACTATGTATGAATACATTACTTCACATATGTCTACTATGTATGAATACATTACTTCACATATGTCTACTATGTATGAACTCATAATTCACTATATGAGCAACCGCTAATCTTCACTGCACTGTCCTCTACTCATTTCCTGTGTGTCACTACCGGTCACTCACGGTCTCCAATGCTGGTCTCCTGTCTGCGATAAACCACATCGTTGAGCCTTGTTTTGACTTGGTATGGTCCTTCCCAGTTCTGTTGCAGTTTTGGAGATCTCCTTTTCGTCCCTGGGGATTATATAACCACACAAGATCACCTTCATTGAAACCAGATGAGTTCGCACGTCTGTCATATCTGGTATTCATAGCGTCGCTGGCCAATCGAATATTTTTACGCACTGAGGAATAAATCAGCTCTAGTCGAGACCGTAGATTATCGACATACTCAGTCTTTGTGGTTGGGGTGTCCTTGGGGAGCCCGAATAGAAGATCGCACGATAATCGAAGTTCCGACCAAACAGCAACAGTGATGGTGTATGACCGGTCGTTGCATGAGCTGATCCTCTATATGCCATCAGGAACAGGGAATGTAGGTATCCCAGTCGTCTTGGCGGTCGTCTGCCTTTTGCAAGATGCTGTGTCAGTGTGCGGTTGAATCGTTCTACCATTCCATCCGATTGTGGATGCAACGGGGTTCTTCGTGTTTTCTGGATCCCAAGGATCTCACACTCTTTGGAATAACTTCGATTCAAAGTTCCGGCCTTGGTCTGCATGGAGCTCCATTGGGACCCCAAAACGACTGACCCACTCACTCACTAAGACATCAGCCACGCTGGTGGCTTCCTGATTCGCCAGAGGAAAACCTCTGGCCACTTGCTGAAATAGTCAATGACGACCAGAATGTACCGGTTTCCCTGTTTTGTTTCTGGGAATGGTCCAGCTATATCGATGGCGATCCTTTCAAAAGGGACTCCAGTATTATATTGTTTCATAGGTCCTCTTGGTTTGTTCCTGGGGCCTTTAACTGCTGCACACCGGTTACACCTCCTACACCAGTCATCCACGTCCTTTCTGTAGTGTAAGCAATAGAACCTCTGGCGCACTTTTTCTAGTGTTTTGTTTACACCCAGATGTCCACCGGTGGTACCACTGTGCATTTCATTCAGCACCTCGAGAACCCTTGACTTCGGAAGCACTAGTTGGAGTCGACGGAGGCGCCATCAGCAGATTCCCAAACTCTTTTGATTCTCCCATGGTCAATTATCATAGAGTCCCACTGAGCCCAATAGGCCGTCGTAGAAGCACCCATTTCGGCAACTTGCTGCCAGTCTGGCCTGGGCCCTTCTTCTTCCACCGGAGGATGGGAGCTAAATCCTCGTCATTCAGTTGGTCCTCTCGGATCTTGAGGTCAGACCATGGCTCCGGGGCATCTAACTCCAAGCTATGAACGTAAACGTCATCTGTCTCTTTCGCCTCCAAACGTTGACAGTGTTTACATTCTGGCTTACATGGTCGGCGAGATAGAGAGTCGGCATTCTTGTGTAGCAGTCCTTTGCGATGTTGGGTCTCATAGTCGTAGGTTTGAAGTCTCTCAATCCACATTGCAATTTGACCTTCTGTGCTCTTAAAAGACAAAAGCCATTTCAGGGCAGCATGATCTGTCCTCAAAATAAACTTCTGACCATACAAGTACTTATGGTAGTGTTTGATGGCATCCACAACAGCCAGCAGTTCTCGTCTGGTGACGCAATAGTTCCTTCAGGTTTTGACAGAGTTCGTCTGTAATACGATATAACATTTCTCCATGCCATCGATCCTCTGTGATAAAACAGCGCCCAGTCCAGTGTTACTTGCGTCGGTGTCAAGTATGAATGTTATACCCGGAACTGGATATGCAAGTACCGGAGAAGAGCTAAGCGTGTCCTTTAACTCATTAAAAGATTTTTGGCATGCTTCATTCCAAATGAATTGTCTCTTTTGTTCCGTAAGTCGATGAAGCTCTATGGCAATGCTATATATATATATATATGTATATATATATATATATATATATATATATATATATATATATATATATATAAATGTCTTTCCTATCATTATAATGTCAAACACAAACATTTCTTTAGCTTTTTTTTCTGGATAATTTTTTTTTTGGTAAAACATTGGCACCCCCTGCAGTCTTTGCCAAACAACCGTTTCTTTTTTTATGTGTGGACTAATGACGTCAATCAGAAACTATTTTATCATTTATATATATATATATATATATATATATATATATATATATATACTGTTATACAGCATTGATGGTGACATAAGTAGACCTGGCCTAGCTAGACAGATGTATAATCTGACATTCAATTCTTACCTTCACTTGCATTATCTCGGTATAATCTGAGATTCGATTCTTACCTTCACTGGCATTATCTCGGTATAATCTGAGATTCAATTCTTACCTTCACTTGCATTATCTCGGTATAATCTGAGATTCAATTCTTACCTTCACTTGCATTATCTCTTCATATCCACTTAACCTTTTTTTCCTACGTTTTTTATGATTTATGATTTATTACTGGACGTATATTTTAGGGCTTCTAATTAATCCAAATCTACATTAACGCGCAATGAATGCGTTAAAAATGATGCCATTAAAATGTTTGCCCCAACGCCTAAATGCATTAATTTGAACCTAGTAGTTTTACTTCGGAGTTTCAAAAAATAAATAAATGAGTAAATAGAAACTGTTAAGTCAATTTAATTAACATGAATGTGTAGGTCTCTGTTCAGCAGCAGCGTTTTTTTTTAATTTTAAGTCTTTTGTAATAATATATATTATTTGGCAAAGTTTGGCTACTTTCGGTAAGTTTAGAAACAGTTGGAAACTAAACTTAAATCGGTCATCACTGATCAGAAGAACCATTAAAGAAAACACGGGAACTATCATGTTAACTCAAATTTGTATCAACTGTGCGACCTCGTAATTTTGTTAGTTTCATTTTCTGACATTAAAAATTATAATTAATAAATATGTACGGGAAGCCCATTAGCTTAAAGTTTCGATATTTTTTAAAACTTAATTCATTACACTTTCAAAATTCTACTATGATCCATACTATAGTCAATATAAAAAGGTTATGTAATAAGGTAAAAGAATAAAACTGATTCATAAAAAACCGCAAAAAAGCAAATAAAATAAAAAAAAGATTAAACAACAATAAAAATAATTATAAAGTTAATAAATGACAAAAAGGTGTTCCGTATTCGTTGACATTTTTATTACTCGGAATCAAGCCCAACACGTATAAAATAGAAATGAATTGTCCTTAATTAGGATGGGGCTGGTAGGGTAGGGCAATGTGTACTAACCTGTTGTGTGTGGAGCCTGGCAACATATGCCATGGATGGAGAGTGGTTGACATTGTCATGTTTTTGGAACTTACACTCTAGTGACAGACACACATTTGACATTGTTGTTTATATAACAACAACTAGCATGACTTGAATTGATTGATACATGCTAGTTAACTTTCAATAGTCGTATATGCTATTACTTAATAGATCTGTCAGAATGAAACTTAACTCTTTCCTAAATCAATCTAATTTATTGTGCCTGTGTTTTGATGGAATATACTGACAAACCTGTTTGAATACACATAATAAATGAACTATTTTATGCTGGTTAAATTTGCGTTAATTCCGATCATTTTATTTTAATCGAACATCATCTCTAGTATATGTGTTTACATACGTGTCCTGGGCCCAATGGAGAAATCTTACTCACTTATTTTCACATTTCTAACTGTTATATAGGCGTGCGTGGCTTTTATTGTGTGCTGCATGTTCATCAAGTTGACCGGCATGTTACTGTTGGCTTGTTATTGACGAATTTCAAATCACTGCCGCCTCCCAGTTACTGTGATGACAGTGTTTAAAGGGCAGCACAATACCATTTCATCATTCCTTCATTTTGTTTTATATATATATATATATATATATATATATATATATATATATATATATATAAATGTTGAATTTTTGCTGTCTTACCCTCTGAAAAAGTTTCTGTCCGTGAAAAAAAATTATAAAAAAAAATTGACCTTCTTATCTCAACATTTAGAGGTAGCTCGATGATGTGAAAGTTGATAAGAAACTCAAATTATTGCGAAAAACGAAACACGTGGACTTTTATTATTATTTGATCATTGATTCAACTAAATGCATTTAATACACGTTACACACACTATTACTGCTTGGTAAATGAGTAAATGTAAATGAAATTAAATGTAAATGTAAAAATTAAGTCAATGAGTTTTAAAAAAAAATGTTTGAAGAAAAATGTTATTGGCTGCTAAATTATGATTCTGCTATAGCTGCTTGTGTCTCCTTCTTGCTGTTAGGATACATATCTCGATGTTTCTGGACAACCTGTAGTAGAAACTGAAGTTGCACCGACCTTGTGAATTCCTGAATAGGGACATCTCCGCTCTCCACATAATCATTAACGACCTTAAGAGCGAGAACGGTTTCCATAGCCTGCTGAAACTCCTCCTGAAAATACCAGCAATCTGGATCTGTTGCTAGAAATGTGTCTAACAACTTTAGATCAAAACCCTTCGCTGATGCTGCTCCAGCTGCTTGTTAGCAAACTCTACAGTGTTTTCTCATATCTTGCACCAACAGACAAACTGTTTCACTTTCAAGTGCTGTTTCAAACTTCTCTTGATCAATGAATCCCCAGTGGTCCCGAAATCTCTTGAAAAGTTAAATTTCTGGTGCTGATTTGACACATAGGCATGCCTCAAAAACTGCACTAACCACAAGTTCCAAAATGTGGTGCCTGCATGCAAGTGGTAACAGCTCTCTGCCAAGCTTTTGTTCTAACAGGACACAAGCTCATGCCAGTCGACCCGTGTTAGAGGCAGTTGTGTCAAAACACATTGCACAGATTTTATTACTTACACTCCAGTCTTCAACTGCTTCATAAATTGCTGTAGCTTTATCCTGGCCTGTTCCACTTGGTAACTTCGCAACAGTTAGCAGCTGAGAAATACATTTACCTTATACGATAACTGTGAGGCGATCTACTTGTTCATTGACTTTAAATTCTGATTTCAACTGCGTTGCCTGCTGAGCCCTTTGTTTCATCATCTCTGCGAATGGTGTCAAGATTGAGAGCTAGATTGTCATGTTATCTCCCAAGCTTTTGGCGGTTTCAGCAAGAAGGAATGTTGCTTTGCGGTCTGAAGTCTTGGTTCGGTCTAAAACAGCAACTATCGAATTCTGAAAAGTTGCTGCTGTAGTTATTAATCAATTTAACATAAATCTGAATTCAGACATTTCAACTGTAATAATTACTTCAGAATGAATAAACTATATGAGGTCAGCTCAGCTGTGAATACACTGCAGATTAGAAAGGCATAGAGTGCTGACATCATCAAATGTTCATCTTGCCTGAGAATGCTTATAGGCCTGGAGTCCATTGGATACAGCATCAAAATTATTATGGCCAATCAGATTAATATGAATTGTTACATAAATGCCTCATCTTTGAGTGTTTTTGCCATAAAACCTGGCAAACCTTAATAAACAAAACCGTCAGAACAAACATGCTTTTGAGCTACCAGTAAAAGGCATTAATCTAGCTGATATTTTGCATGAATTTATTTTATTATATTAGAAATGAACTGAGGGGGTAAGAAGGTTATTTTTCACAACTTTAAAACTAAGCTCCATATATAGTGTGTGTGTGTGTGTGTGTATATATTTGTGTATGTATGTGTGTGTATGTATGTGTGTGTGTGTATATTTGTGTATGTGTGTGTGTGTATGTATGTGTGTGTGTATATTTGTGTATGTATGTTTGTGTGTATGTATGTGTGTGTGTGTATTTGTGTATATATATGTGTGTGTGTGTGTGTGTGTATGTATGTATGTGATACAGAAAGCCTGACATCCTCTTTGTGATCTAATATTTACTAGCACTCTGTTATAATTGTACTGATTCTTGATGGAACCATAGGTCCAAGTGACTGCAGTGCGTGTTTATTAAACCCGAGTGTTCGGTCCAAGTGATTGCATTGTCTGTTTATCGAGCACACATATTCATGTCTATTTTCATGTCATACCTGTTGCTGTTCTATTTCCTCTGCGGATCTGTCTATGTAACGTATGTTTGTTTAAAAGTGTCAAACACTCGACTGTTTACCTGTCCTCTAAAATATACTTATAGAATATTATTAATATTTTTTTGTTATGGTAATATGTTTTTAAGGCTACACTAACACACATCCAATAGACACATGCCAATAGACACATGTCAATAGACACATGCCAATAGACACGTGCCAATAGACACGTGCCAATAGACACGTGCCAATAGACACGTGCATTCATCTTAATTTCATATACAACGAACATCTAAGGGGCCGTCCATAAAGTACGTCACGCTATATTTTGCCATTTTTGACCCCCCCTCCCCCCTGTCACAAAGTGTCACAAATCTCGGGACCCCCCCCCCCCCTAAAGTACGTCACACTTAAAAACAAGCAATTAAGCCTGTTCCATTCTGGACACAGGACGTGTTAGCGCATTTTCATGTTATGTATCAGTACGTTTGTTAGCTTTCAGTAAATACTTGTAAATTTTGGAAATGTTTATAAATTCAATTCTGTAATGCATATATCTGTAAAAAAAAAAAAAAAAAAAAAACCTAACTACAAGTGGTTTGTGGTTACTGAAATAGGACTCATAGTTGAAAACATTCGAAATTGTCATTTAATCGTCCGAAAACTCCGTCAATTGTTGCATAGCTCTGATACTTTCAATTAAACTCAGAACACAAGCTTACTATTTCATTTGATGAGTTTCTTAATAAATCTTGGTGAAACTACGTGCTGCAGTATTTCGCACCAAATGAATTGGTTATTGAACGTACAAGGTGTAGAATGGGGCTATATATATAATATATAAGCCCCTTCGGAACCCTGAAGCCCGGCCCTCAGAGGTCCTATCGCGAAATGAACTTTTGATGTACACTTGGCAGGCCAAGACCTACAAAATGATATATACATCATGGGTCTAGGACTTATGTTTGCTGAGATATATGGCGCTCCTTTGTTAATATAACTTATATTGTAAAAAACGGTACTTTATAAGCCCCCTTTTACGGCCCTCAGAGGTCAGATCGCGAAATGAACTTTTGCTGCACACATGGCAGGCCAAGACCTACAAAATGATATATACATCATGGGTCTAGGACTTATGGTTGTTGAGATCTAGGGTGATGACGGACAGACAGACAGACAGATAGACAAAACGGGGACAATAGAGCATTTTTAAGAGTGCTCTAAAAAATTTAATTAACAAATAATTAATTAAAATTTAATCGAAAACTTAAAACGCACTTCACTATTAAACTGCCTTAAAATATAAATATTAAAAGAACTATCAGATTATTATATGACTTTACTAGTAGAATAACCAATTGTCAACAGTTGCCACAGTTATTCTTTGAAACAGTAACTCAATCAATTAAAGTTGAAAAAATAATTGCAAAAATTAGACTTGACAATTATATAATAAACATCATTTATCTGCTACCTTTTCATTTACAATGGGTGAGGTCAATTTGATATAATCTTTCGATCATGCATTCTATTTGACACAGGATAAGAAGTAGATTAGCGAAACTTGACCTCAACCAGTGATTAAATAATAAAAATGGAAACAAAACAATGCAACTAAAAAAAGGACTAGATTGACAAATTATGTGAGAAGCTCTTGTGCTATATTGAATATGTTTATAGTGGACCTGTGAATTATGTTTAATTAAAAAAATATTCACTAGACATCATCCATCCTTGGTGAAGTGTTCATCCACAGTTACTACTGACATAAATTTTTCCCCATCATCGTTTCCTGGAAGAATAATTGCTGACAGATCAACTTCATCCTCATCTAGCCATTCAACATCCTCTGAATATACATTTTCCATTCTGCCAATAATTGCCAAGAGTTCTCTTTGCCTTCTAGCAACGATTCTCAAATGACGGAGGCGTTTTATTTTAAGAGATTCTGTAAAATTTTGGGTTGGCACATTCTCCTGCGCCCGAGCTCTGTTTTGTCCTGTATGTCTCTTCAACATTGTTTGTGAGGCAAAGTATAAGGGACACACTTTGCAAATTCGATCATGTAAACTGGTCTGTAAAGATAGACGATAAAGATTATATGGTTGTACTTTTAAAAATCCTGTTGATCTTGGCATAATGTCGTTAAATTTCAGAGTTTGTGCAACAAACAATGAAGGAAATTTATGAGCATCGGCATCTGCTCTTTCTGAAGCTCTGAGTCCATCAGTTCAGGGCCGTTTTAAGGTCATCGTAGGCCCTAGGCACTTTTAAAGTCGTAGGCCCTCCCCATCTTCATTTTTAATATTTTTCAAGAATGCACCCGCTATTTGAAATCTAAATAAACTTTTGAGGACGTCATATGTGACTTTGCTAAGACAATGAGCCGAAAAGTTAACATATTGTAATTTACAGATCTGCAGCTTGACGTGCTCATCTCACACGGTTATATATAGTTACTTTAATACAAACATTATTAAATTGTATTGGCATTCTGAACTTGTTTTTTAATATTATGTTCTGGCTTTCGTAGGACCTTGAAAGTCTATAGTTGATAAATGATAAAGCGGCTTTTCATCCGTTGTTTGGTTGATAGGGATTGGAGGAGGAAAGAATCTCGAAGGTAAAATGTTGAAATATGAACTCCTAACTAACATGAGGAATTGTGAACAACACATTGAAAAGATATAGACTACATGTTATGCTATTTTCACATAAAACTAATTTAAGTTTTACTAAAAAAAAAAAAAATTAAATAGAAATAAAATAAAAAAATATATTTAAAAAATGTGACGTCACACTTGGCCTGACCCCCCCTCCCCCCTTGTCACAAACTGTCACACTTTCTTATACCCCTCCCCCCCCCCTTAAGAGCGTGACGTACTTTATGGACGGCCCCTTATCTTAATAAAGACGAAACAAAAAGTAAGGCGGATAATTTAGCTTATTCTTTTATACACTACATATAACATGCCAAGTATGACTTCAGTTTAAATAAACCATTCAACCTATTTATGTTTTCTTAACAAATGACTTAAGTAAAGGGTCTATGTCTAATTTATTACTTAGTCATTTGTGACATTAGTATGTGTGTTACTATGTTAGTCTTTTGTGACATTAGTATGTGTGTTACTATGTTAGTCATTTGTGACATTACTATGTGTGTTACTATGTTAGTCATTTGTGACATTAGTATGTGTGTTACTATGTTAGTCATTTGTGACATTAGTATGTGTGTTACTATGTTAGTCATTTGTGACATTAGTATGTGTGTTACTATGTTAGTCATTTGTGACATTAGTATGTGTGTTACTATGTTAGTCATTTGTGACATTAGTATGTGTGTTACTATGTTAGTCATTTGTGACATTACTATGTGTGTTACTATGTTAGTCATTTGTGACATTACTATGTGTATTATGTGTGCTACTATGAACACAATTACAGTGCAACAAGAGGGTCTACTCTGATTTCCTTTTTGGTATTAAATCTGATTTCCTGATAGTTTCTACTTCCTGCCATTTCTCCAATAAACTATTCACTGCACACTGCATGTTACTTTATTGTTCCCATATACACTGCATGTTACTTTATTGTTCCCATATACACTGCATGTTACTTTATTGTTCCCATATACACTGCATGTTACTTTATTGTTCCCATATACACTGCATGTTACTTTATTGTTCCCAAATACACTGCATGTTACTTTATTGTTCCCATATACACTGCATGTTACTTTATTGTTCCCATATACACTGCATGTTACTTTATTGTTCCCATATACACTGCATATTACTTTGTTGTTCCCCTATACACTGCATGTTACTTTGTTGTTTCCCTATACACTACATGTTACTTTGTTGTTTCCTTATAAATGCATGTTACTTTGTTGTTTCCATATAAATACATGCTACTTTGTTGTTTCCCTATAAATACATGCTACTTTGTTGTTTCCCTATAAATGCATGTTACTTTGTTGTTCCCCTATGTCAATGATGGAGAGATATTTCCTTTAACAAAACCACATAAAAAACCCCGGGTCCATGCAATACACGTCACAACATGTTAATGTACTCTCTCCACACTACTACTTGTTCAATCGTCACATCATGTTAATGTACTCTCTCCACACTACGACGTCTTCAATCGTCATATTATTTAATGTACTCTCTCCACACTACGACTTGTTCAATCGTCACATCATGTTAATGTACCCTCTCCACACTACGACTTGTTCAATCGTCATATTATTTAATGTACTCTCTCCACACTACGGCATGTTCAATCGTCACATCATGTTAATGTACTCTCTCCACACTACGACTTGTTCAATCGTCACATCATGTTAATGTACTCTCTCCACACTACGACATGTTCAATCGTCACATCATGTTAATGTACTCTCTCCACACTACGACATGTTCAATCGTCACATCATGTTAGTGTACTCTCTCCACACTACGACTTTATCTACTCACCAGTATACGCTATTGTACACTCTACAAATCATGTCTTCATATACTCCGAGAAACGTTGTATGTTTGTTGACAGTCCGTTGCCTTGGTGAAGTAATACAACACGTCACACCATGAAAGTTGCCACAGTTGTCGACAGAAAGACCTGAACAGCTTATTTCGAACAATGCTGGCGGAGTCTACCACGTGATACTAATTGGGCCGGTCGTTTGTGTCACACGACACCGCCTGGGCGTTAAGCTCTGGTTGACGTCATTAGTGCCGTTTGTATCAGATGGACAGTTGACTGAGTCGCCTCACTTCGCTCAAACATTATCATGATCCTTTCAATGTGATTCTGTCTGGATGGTGTATGTATAACTGGAGTCAGTCACAATGTGATTCTGTCTGGATGGTGTATGTATAGCTGGAGTCATCACAATGTGATTCTGTCTGGATGGTGTATGTATAACTGGAGTCAGTCACAATGTGATTCTTTCTGGATGGTGTATGTATAACTGGAGTCAGTCACAATGTGATTCTGTCTGGATGGTGTATGTATAACTGGAGTCACAATGTGATTCTTTCTGGATGGTGTATGTATAACTGGAGTCAGTCACAATGTGATTCTGTCAGGATGGTGTATGTATAACTGGAGTCAGTCACAATGTGATTCTGTCAGGATGGTGTATGTATAACTGGAGTCAGTCACAATGTGATTCTGTCTGGATGGTGTATGTATAACTGGAGTCACAATGTGATTCTTTCTGGATGGTGTATGTATAACTGGAGTCAGTCACAATGTGATTCTGTCAGGATGGTGTATGTATAACTGGAGTCAGTCACAATGTGATTCTGCCTGGATGGTGTATGTATAACTGGAGTCATCACAATGTGATTCTGTCTGGATGGTGTATGTATAACTGCTGGAGTCAGTCACAATGTGATTCTGTCTGGATTCTGTTTGTATAACTGGAGTCATCACAATGTAATTCTGTCTGGATGGTGTATGTATAACTGCTGGAGTCAGTCACAATGTGATTCTGTCTGGATTCTGTTTGTATAACTGGAGTCATCACAATGTAATTCTGTCTGGATGGTGTATGTATAACTGGAGTCAGTCACAATGTGATTCTGTCTGGATGGTGTATGTATAACTGGAGTCAGTCACAATATGATTCTGTCTGGATGGTGTATGTATAACTGGAGTCACAATGTGATTCTGTCTGGATGGTGTAGATATAACTGGAGTCCTTAGTCACAATGTGATTCTGTCTGGATGGTGTAGATATATCTGGAGTCGTTTGTTATCGGATCAAATTCGTTTAATGTTTCTTGTATGTCAGCATTGATACATTAAAAAGTCAGAGATGTAATAGTCCAATCATAAAGTATTGTGATGTTTTATTTTGCTCCTTGTTCAGTGAAAGTATAAAGAATGTAGTGAATGTCATCTCGTGTTTAACCCAATAATGTGTTTTTGTTTCAGTCTATGTGACTGATTTGTGATGACTGGATTTGTTAAATTTAGTTCAATAAACTCTTGTAGATTAGTTGTGCACAATTCAGCATGGGGTTTGGGCAAAATTATTAATAGTAATGTTGGTCATATTGACGGTTGATTTGTGTGATGCCTCCACCAGGCTGAATGAAAAGAAACGTCGGTAGTGAACATAAATTTTAATTTACATTATTTGAAAATATAAAAAAAAAATGAAACATAAAACAGGCTTTTGGAACACTCTTAGAATTAGGTACATCAAAATAGTCGTTCTTACTCCGTCATAAAATTTATCATAGCACCATAATAAATATTGTCTTATTCAACCTTACATATTGTCATAGCACCATAATAAATATTGTCTTATTCCACCTTACATGTTGTCACAGCACCAAAATAAATATTGTCTTATTCAACCTTACATATTGTCATAGCACCATAATAAATATTGTCTTATTCAACTTTACATGTTGTCACAGCACCATAATAAATATTGTCTTATTCAACCTTACATGTTGTCATAGCACCATAATAAATATTGTCTTATTCAACCTTACATGTTATCACAGCACCATAATAAATATTGTCTTATTCAACCTTACATATTGTCATAGCACCATAATAAATATTGTCTTATTCAACCTTACATGTTGTCACAGCACCATAATAAATATTGTCTTATTCAACCTTACATATTGTCATAGCTCCGCCTTCAATCCAGAATAAAGATTGTCGTAGATTTATTATGAGATTTTCATAGATCCATCATAAAGAATGTTGTAGTTTCATTGTAAACAAAACAACAACGTCGTAGCTCTCTATCTTTATTCCATCATAAATATTGGCGTAACCCCATCATTAAGATAACCATAGCGCAATCATTAATATTGCTTTATAATAAAGATTTTCTTAGCCCCATCATAAAGATTGTCATAACTCCATCATAAAGATTGTCATATCCTGGACATAAAGAGTGCCACAACTCCATCATAAAGATTGTCACAACTCCATCATAAAGATTGTCATAACTCCATCATAAAGAGTGCCTTAACTCCATCATAAAGAGTGCCTTAACTCCATCATAAAGAGTGCCACAACTCCATCATAAAGAGTGCCACAACTCCATCATAAAGAGTGCCACAACTCCATCATAAAGAGTGCCACAACTCCATCATAAAGAGTACCACAACTCCATCATAAAGAGTGCCACAACTCCATCATAAAGAGTGCCACAACTCCATCATAAAGAGTGCCACAACTCCATCATAAAGAGTGCCACAACTCCATCATAAAGAGTGCCACAACTCCATCATAAAGAGTGCCACAACTCCATCATAAAGAGTGCCACAACTCCATCATAAAGATTGTCATAACTCCATCAGAAGATTGTCATAACTCCATCAGAAGATTGTCATAACTCCATCAGAAGATTGTCATTTCCTGGACATAAAGAGTGCCACAACTCCATCATAAAGAGTGCCACAACTCCATCATAAAGAGTGCCACAACTCCATCATAAAGAGTGCCACAACTCCATCATAAAGAGTGCCACAACTCCATCATAAAGAGTTCCACAACTCCATCATAAAGATTGTCACAACTCCATCATAAAGAGTGCCACAACTCCATCATAAAGAGTGCCACAACTCCATCATAAAGATTGTCATAACTCCATCAGAAGATTGTCATAACTCCATCAGAAGATTGTCATAACTCCATCAGAAGATTGTCATATCCTGGACATAAAGAGTGCCACAACTCCATCATAAAGAGTGCCACAACTCCATCATAAAGAGTGCCACAACTCCATTATAAAGGTTGTCATAGTGCTGTACACGTATTCTTCAAATTGCCATGCACTCCGACAAACGTGTGATTATTGATAGTCGCCTCCAGGGACAATCACAATGACCCATGGATGACAATGTTAAAATGTCATTGGGTCAGTCCCGTCGATTTATGACATCATTAAGATAACCATAGCGCAATCATTAATATTGCTTTATAATAAAGATTTTCTTAGCCCCATCATAAAGATTGTCATAACTCCATCATAAAGATTGTCATATCCTGGACATAAAGAGTGCCACAACTCCGTCATAAAGATTGTCATAACTCCATCATAAAGAGTGCCACAACTCCATCATAAAGAGTGCCACAACTCCATCATAAAGAGTGTCACAACTCCATCATAAAGAGTGCCACAACTCCATCATAAAGAGTGCCACAACTCCATTATAAAGGTTGTCATAGTGCTGTACACGTATTCTTCAAATTGCCATGCACTCCGACAAACGTGTGATTTTTTATAGTCGCCTCCAGGGACAATCACAATGACCCATGGATGACAATGTTAAAATGTCATTGGGTCAGTCCCGTCGATTTATGACATTTGAGGCTGGACACTCCTTCCTCTTCCCGATGGCTTGCGATGAGAGCGATATGATGAAAATGGCGTCTGAAACACTTGATGAAATACAACACAGGCATATGTCACTAGATATGCTATAGATTGGTAGAATATAAACTATTTTTTTTTGTTACGTTAATCTTTGTAATATTCTTTACTTTCATTTGGTAGAAATAACGTATACTCAACCGATAGTTGGGAGCACATGCTTTGTTTTATGATCAGTCGAGCTCTGGGCATCATAGGATGCGGATGTCTGTATTATTAGAGTCTAAATTTGGGGATCGATGTAGATGGATGCATGTTTAAAGTTTGCTATTGTACTCCTCCTGAATTTACCTTTATGTCAGTTCATGTCCAAGAATTAAATGATTGTTTGATATTACTTCACTGGAGTTGTAACAATTATATTCTAGTGAGTCAGTAGAATGCACTAGTTTGTGTATGCTATTATATTATGTTGGGTCAGTAGAATGGACTAGTCTGTGTATTCTATTATATTCTAGTGAGTCAGTAGAATGCACTAGTTTGTGTATTCTATTATATTCTAGTGAGTCAGTAGAATGCACTAGTCTGTGTATTCTATTATATTATGTTGGGTCAGTAGAATGCACTATGTGTATTCTATTATATTCTAGTGAGTCAGTAGAATGCACAAGTTTGTGTACTCTATTATATTATGTTGGGTCAGTTGAATGCACTAGTCTGTGTATTCTATTATATTCTAGTGAGTCAGTAGAATGCACAATTTTGTGTACTCTATTATATTATGTTGGGTCAGTAGAATGCACTAGTCTGTGTATTCTATTATATTCTAGTGAGTCAGTAGAATGTACAAGTTTGTGTACTCTATTATATTATGTTGGGTCAGTTGATTGCACTAGTCTGTGTATTCTATTATATTCTAGTGAGTCAGTAGAATGCACTAGTTTGTGTACTTTATTATATTCTAAGATGCACTATACACGTTATTGTATTTCATTTAGCCACTGCACTAGCCACTGTACTGTTCTAGTGATAATACAGCAGGCTGTGCTAAACAGGCCGTTGGATTATAACTGGCCCATTTGTTTCATAGAATATGTTTGAGCCTGTGTCCACGTGGCTAGTCAGCTAGATGAGAAAATTGTAATGTCTGCCTGCGGCATGAATACTACAACTGTAGCCAGTTTCAACTGTCACTAGCTAGTGTTAGGTCCAGATAGTCGCGATACAGAACGTTTTGTCTGTACATCAAAACTGAAGTGTAATCTGTTTAATCTTGATGGATTTAAAATACCAGTTTCCCTTGTGTAGAGAATGGTCATATCTCCCATCTCAGTTTCTTATTATTGCCCTTGACATTTAGGAATCTTATAATGTCTCTCAATTTCTTATCACATCACTTCGTGTGTGTATGGTGGTGATGGTGGTGATGGTGGAGATTGGGGGAGGGATTCACTATTGTAAAACATTTTATTTGTTATTTCGTACACATTTATTAATATTTATTTGATACTTATGTAACACTTATTATTCCCCAAATAATTTCATCGTCTATCGGGATAATTCACTTATTCAACTTTATCGAAACTTTAGTCAGAGCTGCGCCATCCTATGTTGTAAAGGTGTGCAGAATATCAGGGCGGCGATTTTGGGGGGGGGGGGGGCACAACAAATCTTCATTCAGATAAAATTTGAATCGTAGCTTAAAAAAAAACCCACCAGGTGATGAGATCTATAGTGTTGGGAATGACCTTTTGAAATAATTAGACTCATGACATACAATATAGAGATAAATATAGTTACTTGAAAATAAAGAGACCAGTGTAGTTACATTGGCCTATTCACTATAATATCAAAGTTAAATTTTTTTATATTTTAAATAAGTAAACAATTCCTGCAAAGATTATTTAGGGGGACAACTAGTAAGAATTGTAAACCTTGGAAATTGACAGTCAGTTTTTTAAAAAAAATTCTACTTGAAAATCTGAAAATATTTTAGCTTCATACATTATAAAAAATTGCATGCGTGTGTTTGGGGGGAGGGGGCTGTGAGGGGTGGGGGTATAAAATATTGTCAGTCCCAGGGCAGCTGATAGAGCGACTCTGCCCTCTGGTAGCAGACATTGATCTCTTGCTAGGAACTTTCTAAAGCTGTCTCCACTGGTGTGATGTTTTATGTTTATTGTTTAAGTATTATTCACCAGTATCTTTTCCTTTAATTTTGTTACTATTGCAGATTGATATTTTGTTATATTTAATAATACATAATTTTGTATACAGCTTTTGTCAACTGTGTCCTAGTTTAGGTACATTTTTGAACATCCCAATTTATTTTGTGTTGTTAATTGACACTGTGTTATTTCTTAACCCTAACCATTCTCTGTTTTTTTGCAGTATCACTTGATCTACACATTCATTGGATACCAGGCTGAGACATTGGCTACCAGGCTGAGACATTGGCTACCAGGCTGAGACATTGACTTCCTGTCGTACATTGGATACCAGGCTGAGACATTGACTTCCTGCCGTACATTGGCTACCAGGCTGAGACATTGACTTCCTGCCGTACATTGGCTACCAGGCTGAGACATTGACTTCCTGCCGAGTTGGTATAGTTGACCGTAACTAGCATCTTGAACCGGTGAAAATGTTCCACACAGAGATGGGAATGAACCTGTGGAGGTGGACACTGAGGACTAAATCATTCATCATTATATCAGACAGCTTGAGCTAGTCATCAAATAACAACGAGTTTTATTTTACTTACTTTCAATCCAGTGTGTTTTAGCCAGGTATCACGAGAACTTGAATAGCTACTACCTAGTACTTCTGATTATGTTTGGACACTATTTATTACACTGTGATTTACTCAATAGTAAATAAGGCTTTTGACTACAAAGATAGTCAGTGTTTAGAAAATGCTAATAAAGGAGTACCGGATATCTCTCCCTATGAGTGTGGAGGAGTATAGGATAGCCCAGCTCTATATGATACAGGTAGGCACCCACTGTTACTAGCCATAGGGACACAGATTGGCTTAAATTTGGTTGTCATTGACTTCATATATGGCTGTACCTTCGTTACCCTCAAACACATTCTTTCTCTTTCTCTGTCTATCTATTCACACACACACACACACACACACACACACACACACACACACACACACATATATATATATATATATATATATATATATATATATCAATGTTTGTCAGTTTTGTACAGTATACAAATCCACATCATTGAACCCGAACCCCCTAAACTTGAGATTCCTGTTGTGCCTGGTCCTGCATGTTGCTATTTGCTATTTATTTGTCTTCCCCGCCCCCATCTTACCATTTTCCATCCCATACCCCCCCCCCCACTTTGTTTGCCTGTTGAGAAAGGTGCTCATTTCTCAAGTCTCCCCAACCTACGAAAACTCGATTGTTACTCGAAAAAAGGGCAGGCCTGAAACGTGAAACAAAAATTCTAAAATGTAACAGACATTTGGGCAAGTCCGAACAATTGACCTGCAGAGGTTACCAGCTTCAAACAGGTTGTTAAAATAAATAAACTAGTTATTAATTAAATTTTGCGTTTTTTCACGTAGGTTAAAAAAACAGGTAGATGGGGTTGTCACATGGCATTTCGATAGCCCGTGTGCAGCGCTGGGTAATACAGCTACATGTATTTATATACAGAAAATGTAAGCAGCGATTAATGTTTGTTGATATTTCAGCATAGATCCACATCGTTAAACCAAATATCCTTTTGACCATGTTAATGCACGTATCTATTTTTTGTTTGTTTTGTTAATTGTTGGGATATTTTAGCATTTTAATTATCATCTGACTTTCTCTATTTATGTTTAGGTGACATATTTTCTTTTGAAATTTTCGATTGCGTGCATGTTAGAATGTCATAGACACTGCATACCAAATGTAATGGTATTTTCTAGATGGGGACACAACTCACCCCGATTAAAGTGGAGGCTTTTTATTTATTGCATTCAATAAATGTATTTTGTTAACAGATATGTTCATGAATATTATAATGGACAATTTACATCTGTAACAGAATGAACATCTACAAATTTATTATCTAAGACATCGTTATGTTTAATAAGACGTATCACAGTAATATGTAGACATATCAACACATGTGCTTTTGAATCAGCGGCTATTGTTAGATTAGTTCAGGTTTTCACAAAGTAAAAATAAGTTAACTAATTAGGGAGTATTAAAGACTATTCCTACATCCCGCCCTCCCCCTCCCAATCTGAGAATAGATCCATATTTACTAGTACTCGATTTAGACCAACAATCATTGAAATACTGATTGCATCGCATAAGGCAAGCTCTGTGTATTGAATATCTCTGGTTCAATCTGAAGTTACATGTCTTAACTATTAATAATTCCACCTTTCATATAGTGCAGGTGTTCTTGTCCCCAGGCTTGCGGAGCCGGGAGCCGCTACTTTTTGCTGGAGCCGGAGCCGAAAAAATCTGGCGGCTCCACGGCCCCAAATGTTTTTTTTTTTTACCGCAGATTTTTTTTTTTAAGCTTTAAAATTGCAAATTTATTTGATTGTTTGCCTCCTACAATTTGAAATGTTGTCATTTTTACGAACGCCACAACAGTAACAGCATTTAAAATAATTTAAATGATAGCGTGCACGCACATCATCATTCATCTAAAGAAATCTTAAATGGAGAATCGTTTTGTGTTCGTTTTAAATCTTGTTTACCTTCCGAAATTTTTTTAATGGCATGTTATTTTGTTATATATAAAGTTAAAACAGTTTTATTTCATATAATAATTGTATCAATCATTTAAAATAAATTTTTACTACGACGAACAAATAGAACGCGTCATGTCGTATTATTATTTGACCGCGAATTTGTAATAGACTAAAAAATGGTCGCTATCTGTATTTAACATTTTTATTATAAACAGAATATCTGAAATAGAGTAGATAAATTTATAAGGCTGTGGATATTCGGACCCGGGTCCCAATACAATCCGATTGTCATTCGGACCCGTGGCAAATATGCACTTAGCTTAGCTATATTTAAACTTTATTAGACGGAACCCGAAAAAATAATAATACAGAGTCCGCTTAGTGGAACCCTAGACAATGAGTAACGATTAAATCATACTATTCAAACAATTCTAAAAAAAACAAGCAATTAAGCCTGTTCCATTCTGGACACAGGACGTGTTAGCGCATTTTCATGTTATGTATCAGTACGTTTGTTAGCTTTCAGTAAATATTTGTAAATTTTGGAAATGTTTATCAATTCAATTGTGTAATGCATATATCTGTAAAAAAATATTATAAAGACGTTTCTTTATATTTGAAAAAAAATTATTTTCTCTTAAATCTAACTACAAGTGGTTTGTGGTTACTGAAATAGGACTCATAATTGAAAACATTCGAAATTATAGTCATTTAATCGTCCGAAAACTCCGTCAATTGTTGCATAGCTCTGATACTTTCAATTAAACTCAGAACACAAGCTTACTATTTCATTTGATGAGTTTCTTAATAAATCTTGGTGAAACTACGTGCTGCAGTATTTCGCACCAAATGAACGGGTTATTGAACGTACAAGGTGTAGAATGGGGCTACATATATAATATATAAGCCCCTTCGGAGCCCTGAAGCCCGGCCCTCAGAGGTCCTATCGCGAAATGAACTTTTGATTTACACACGGCATGTCAAGACCTACAAAATGATATATACATCATGGGTCTAGGACTTATGGTTGCTGAGATATAGGGCGCTCCTTTATTAATATAGCTTACATAGTAAAAAACGGTACTTTATAAGCCCCCTTTTACGGCCCTCAGAGGTGAGATCGCGAAATGAACTTTTGCTGCACACATGGCAGGCCAAGACCTACAAAATGATATATACATCATGGGTCTAGGACTTATGGTTGTTGAGATCTAGGGTGATGACGGACAGACAGACAGACAAAACGGGGACAATAGACAAAATAAACAAAAAACAATAATAAAGTTTATGTATAGCTAAGCTAAGTGCATATTTGCCACGGGTCCGAATAACAATCAGACTTTGTTGGGACGGGGTCCGAATTAAAATCGGAGTTTATCGGTACCCGGGTCCGAACAGTCATTTCGATTTTATAAATAATAAATATAAATACTGAAGTCTTTAAAATATTTTAAATAATGTATCATTTTACTATTTGCTAATTTGATCATTGAAATAACTTTTTATTACTTATGAAAATGGCGACTAGTGAAACCTCGGTCGAAAATAAAGATATGATTCTGGATGCACTGAAATGGTTTGTTTTTAGTAAAACCGACATGCGTATATTTTTCAAGTTCCTGACTATGGGGGTGAACGCGGCAAAATTTGCATAACATTTTATCAGCGGCATGTTTGCGTGGCGCAATTACAAAAATTTGTGTCTCGTGTGATACTATCTTAATAGGGAGCCGTGCCGGAGCCGTCAAATTTGTGGGAGCCGGAGCCGGAGCCGGAAAAAAATTTGGCGGCTCAACAAGCCTGCCTGTCCCTACCCTATAAAACGGCAGAGTTCTATTAGAAAATTGTAAATTGAGTGAGAATCAATCAAATTGTCAAAGTAAAGAAAATAGTTTGTCAATGGTCTGTTTGAAAACGACGTTGTAATATGACCAAGCTGTGTAATAATCTTGAACATGCAACCTCGTGTTGGCCATTTGGACATAAATCTTGCCTTAAATTCACTTTGACAGAACACCTGCATTACAGCGCCACTACCCGTTACTTTATCTCAACGAATTCTTCCCACTGCTACATCTTCTGCTATGAACGCTTTAGAAAAGCACTGAAAGAACAGCGAAATAATAATGCTCTGCACGTTCGAATTTCGAACCCACAACGGATTCCTGAACATTTTTTTATCAAATTTTTTGGTCAGATTCCAGGTTTATCCAGCTTATGTGCTTTATCTGTTTTATTTATTACTGTATATTATTTTAAGTCAGTCTCGATGGGAGTTAATGTTATTAGTTAATTCAGAATAAAGATGGCCTTTTTTTTAATGATCTTCATGATTTTTTTCTCTGCATCGAGACTACAAGCACAGGGTTCGTGCTAACAAACAATAGTTTCCTGTAGTGCCTTCAAGAAGTTTCGCAAACCACCAAGATTTATGAGATGAAATATCATCCTTAAAATAATATATAGAAAAGTGATTTGAGCTCTGCGTTAAATCGAAAGTAAAGAATTAATACAACAGTATTCCAGTTTAAAATATAATCATAGAAAAAAATCGGATCTGCCCGAAACCAAAAAATAACCTAGCCTACCGATCAAGCTTAAGGGAATATAACTCTATGCAAAAGTTTTGCAGGGTACAGCTAGTAATGCATAATCTTTCTAAATCTCACATTAGAGCACACTTTGACATAGTTATTGGGCGATATTTATGTCGCTCTGTTCATAAAATATATATTAACTCAGTTAATTTGATTTATATTTATATTAAAATTAGAGTTGCTGTTCGATATATACATTTATACACATATCATGATCATATAGCTGTACTGTATACATATATCATGTTAGTTGTATTGTATACATATATCATGATTATATGGCTATACTGTATACATATATCATGATTATATAGCTATACTGTATACATATATCATGATTATATAGCTATACTGTATACATCTGTAAGGCCCGGGCAAGGATGAAACCCTTAGATCCTATAAATTACAATGAGACTTTTATCCCCACCATATCCAAAAGTGCAATGGTCGTGAAGACACCACGTGAGAATGGGGGTAACTTTGACCATGACGTGAAATTACCTGAATTGAACTCGAAAGTTATTAAATATTTAACGCAAAAGAGTATAATATTTGTGCATTGCATACAGCCACAGAAATATTGACAGATATCAAGTCAACATTCAGACCATCACGAACAATGCACAGGACACTGACGCGCTTATATCACCGGAATCAGCATTATTTCAACAGTTGTTAGAGAGGGCTACTCTCACAATTTGAGCGGTTGTTAGAGAGGGCTACTCTCTCATTTTGAGCGGTTGTTAAAGAGGGCTGCTCTCACAATTTGAGCGGTTGTTAGAGAGGGCTACTCTCACAATTTGAGCGGTTGTTAGAGAGGGCTACTCTCACAATTTAAGCGGTTGTTAGAGAGGGCTACTCTCTCATTTTGAGCGGTTGTTAGAGAGGGCTACTCACAATTTGAGCGGTTGTTAGAGAGGGCTACTCTCACAATTTGAGCAGTTGATAGAGAGGGCTATTCTCTCAATTTGAGCAGTTGTTAGGGAGGGCTACTCTCTCATTTTGAGCGGTTGTTAGAGAGGGCTACTCTCACAATTTGAGAGGTTGTTAGAGGAGGCTACTCTCACAATTTGTGCGGTTGTTAGAGAGGGCTACTCTCATTTTGAGCGGTTGTTAGAGAGGGCTACTGTCACAATTTGAGCGGTTGTTAGAGAGGGCTACTCTCTCATTTTGAACGGTTGTTAGAGAGGGCTACTCACAATTTCAGCGGTTGTTAGAGAGGGCTACTCTCTCAATTTGAGCAGTTGTTACGGAGGGCTACTCTCTCATTTTGAGCGGTTGTTAGAGAGGGCTACTCTCACAATTTGAGAGGTTGTTAGAGAGGGCTACTCTCACAATTTAAGCGGTTGTTAGAGAGGGCTACTCTCTCATTTTGAGCGATTGTTAGAGAGGGCTACTCACAATTTGAGCGGTTGTTAGAGAGGGCTACTCTCTCATTTTGAGCGGTTGTTAGAGAGGGCTACTCACAATTTGAGCGGTTGTTAGAGAGGGCTACTCTCACAATTTGAGCAGTTGTTAGAGAGGGCTATCCTCTCAATTTGAGCAGTTGTTAGGGAGGGCTACTCTCTCATTTTGAGCGGTTGTTAGAGAGGGCTACTCTCACAATTTGAGAGGTTGTTAGAGGAGGCTACTCTCACAATTTGTGCGGTTGTTAGAGAGGGCTACTCTCTCATTTTGAACGGTTGTTAGAGAGGGCTACTCACAATTTCAGCGGTTGTTAGAGAGGGCTACTCTCTCAATTTGAGCAGTTGTTACGGAGGGCTACTCTCTCATTTTGAGCGGTTGTTAGAGAGGGCTACTCTCACAATTTGAGAGGTTGTTAGAGAGGGCTACTCTCTCAATTTGAGCGGTTGTTAGAGAGGGCTACTCTCTCAATTTGAGCGGTTGTTAGAGAGGGCTACTCTCACAATTTGAGCGGTTGTTAGAGAGGGCTACTTTCTCAATTTGAGCAGTTGTTAGGAGGGCTACTCTCTCATTTTGAGCGGTTGTTAGAGAGGGCTACTCTCTCATTTTGAACGGTTGTTAGGGAGGGCTACTCTCTCATTTTGAGCGGTTGTTAGAGAGGGCTACTCTCACAATTTGAGAGGTTGTTAGAGGAGGCTACTCTCACAATTTGTGCGGTTGTTAGAGAGGGCTACTCTCTCATTTTGAGCGGTTGTTAGAGAGGGCTACTGTCACAATTTGAGCGGTTGTTAGAGAGGGCTACTCTCTCATTTTGAACGGTTGTTAGAGAGGGCTACTCACAATTTCAGCGGTTGTTAGAGAGGGCTACTCTCTCAATTTGAGCAGTTGTTACGGAGGGCTACTCTCTCATTTTGAGCGGTTGTTAGAGAGGGCTACTCTTACAATTTGAGAGGTTGTTAGAGAGGGCTACTTTCTCAATTTGAGCAGTTGTTAGGGAGGGCTACTCTCTCATTTTGAGCGGTTGTTAGAGAGGGCTACTCTCACAATTTGAGCAGTTGTTACGGAGGGCTACTCTCTCATTTTGAGCGGTTGTTAGAGAGGGCTACTCTCACAATTTGAGAGGTTGTTAGAGAGGGCTACTCTCTCAATTTGAGCGGTTGTTAGAGAGGGCTACTCTCTCAATTTGAGCGGTTGTTAGAGAGGGTTACTCTCTCAATTTAAGCGGTTGTTATAGAGGGCTACTCTCTCAATTTGAGCGGTTGTTAGAGGGCTACTCGCACAATTTGAGCGGTTGTTAGAGAGGGCTACTCTCTCAATTTGAGCGGTTGTTAGAGAGGGCTACTCTCACAATTTTAGCGGTTGTTAGAGAGGGCTACTCTCTCAATTTGAGCGGTTGTTAGAGAGGGCTACTCTCTCAATTTGAGCGGTTGTTAGAGAGGGCTACTCTCACAATTTGAGCGGTTGTTAGAGTGGGCTACTCTCACATTTTGAGCTGTTGCTAGAGAGGGCTACTCTCTCAATTTGAGCGGTTGTTAGAGAGGGCTACTCTCTCATTTTGAGAGGTTGTTAGAGAGGGCTACTCTCACAATTTGAGCGGTTGTTAGAGAGGGCTACTCTCTAAATTTGAGCGGTTGTTAGAGAGGGCTACTCTCACAATGTGAGCGGTTGTTAGAGAGGGCTACTCTCTCATTTAGAGCGGTTGTTAGAGAGGGCTACTCTCTCATTTAGAGCGGTTGTTAGAGAGGGCTACTCTCACAATTTGAGCGGTTGTTAGAGAGGGCTACTCTCTCATTTAGAGCGGTTGTTAGAGAGGGCTACTCTCTCATTTAGAGCGGTTGTTAGAGAGGGCTACTCTCTCAATTTGAGCGGTTTTTAGAGAGGGCTACTCTCTCAATTTGAGAGGTTGTTAGAGAGGGCTACTCTCACAATTTGAGCGGTTGCTAGAGAGGGCTACTCTCTCAATTTGAGCAGTTGTTAGAGAGGGCTACTCTCTCAATTTGAGCGGTTGTTAGAGAGGGTTACTCTCTCAATTTAAGCGGTTGTTATAGAGGGCTACTCTCTCAATTTGAGCGGTTGTTAGAGGGGGCTACTCGCACAATTTGAGCGGTTGTTAGAGAGGGCTACTCTCTCAATTGAGCGGTTGTTAGAGAGGGCTACTCTCTCAATTTGAGCGGTTGTTAGAGATGGCTACTCTCACAATTTTAGCGGTTGTTAGAGAGGGCTACTCTCTCAATTTGAGCGGTTGTTAGAGAGGGCTACTCTCTCAATTTGAGTAGTTGTTAGAGAGGGCTACTCTCACAATTTGAGCGGTTGTTAGAGTGGGCTACTCTCACATTTTGAGCGGTTGTTAGAGAGGGCTACTCTCTCAATTTGAGCGGTTGTTAGAGAGGGCTACTCTCACAATTTGAGCGTTTGTTAGAGAGGGCTACTCTCACAATTTGAGCGGTTGTTACAGAGGGCTACTTTCACAATTTGAACGGTTGTTAGAAAGGGCTACTCTCTCAATTTGAGCAGTTGTTAGAGAGGGCTACTCACTCAATTTGAGCGGTTGTTAGAGAGGGCTACTCTCACAATTTGAGCGGTTGTTAGAGAGGGCTACTCTCACAATTTAAGCGGTTGTTAGAGAGGGCTACTCTCACAATTTGAGCGGTTGTTTGGGAGATCCACTCTTTAAAAAAAATCGAACTCAGGAAGAAGCGGATGAAGAGTGATTATTTCAGCGGTCATTTCGCAACATATTCAAGTTTCTTTTTTACTTTGAAAGTTAATTTTTATGTTTTTCTTTTTTAAAAAAAGCTCAAAGCTTATTTTAGTTTCTTCTGATGGCCACGTCTGTCTGTCCGGCTGATTCAAATCACTGGCTCTCCACGATCGGATAATCTGATTGGCTGGGCCGATTTCATTGATTTTCTTCCCAATGCTCAGTCTGTGATGAAATAGGGATTAATTTTTTCTTTTTTTTATAGGGGTGTGCGTCAGTGGGATCTTTTTAATACACACACATATACATATACACTTATATACACACACACATATATTTGTACATACAGATGTATACAAACACAAACATTTATTTGTACATGTATAGACAGATTTACATATTGAAACACGGTGTTTGCATATTGAAACTTAACACATTGTTTATATTATGAAACTATACGCAGTTTTTGCATATAAAAACTATACATATCGTTTGCATGAATATTGAAACTTAACACAATGTTAATATATTGAACTACACAAACACACACATACATACAAACATATGTACATTAGGGTTATGATTTTTTTTTTGAGACCCCATGTTCCTGAGTCATAAATCGATGAATATTTGTACAAAAGTAATGAAAAAACTTTATTTGATTTTCTTGTTGAAAAAGATCACCTACAAGCCAAAAATTCGAATCTAACTTATAAAGCAGCTAAGCTTGTCCGGGACGCGGCGGCGGCGGGCGGTGTGTGGGGAATCCGTTCCATAAATAAACAACCTCCAGAAATAAATAAAACAATAGTATTTGTTAAAGTAATCACGTGACCAGCGAGGTCACGAAAACATAATTCAAAATGGCGATTCCGTCGAATCGATTCCGATATTTCTTTTTCAAAAATCTACAGTTCTAAATAGTTTATGTGGTTTTTAGTATGAAATGTAAAAGTCCTAAATATTTAATAATTATAATAATATATAATATCATTCAAATTATTTTAGTTTTTATTACAACCTATGACCTATGACGTCCCGATGGTAATTTTTTTTTTTTTGCAGAATGGGAGCGCCGTCGCTATAAATAAAAAAAAAATCCTCTATGACGTCATTTCCCGATGAGTGCTGTATCGTGCCTTCGCGCTGCTAAATGACATAGTAAAGTAGTTATTTTTTACTTTTCAGTGCTTTTTTTTTAATGCTTTGTTTTGATTTTAACTATAAATAAAAAAAAAATTAATTCTGCACTTGATTTCACGTAAATCGGCTACACATTTTACATACATCGGCTGCGCATTTGATAATCATGCTCAGTTATTATAGTTTGTTAACATTGTGTACCGGAGGTTATTGTTCCCTCGATGGATTACTTTTTGATGATGGTTTGTTGGTTATGGCAGCCACATCTTTTGACGTATGAAATGTAGGTCATTTCTGCACATTAGGAAGGTGGCATAAATCAGCACCTAATTAAATGGATTAGGAAGGGGTTTAATATACACTTAGATTTCCCTGGCAACGCCGGGCTTAATATCTAGTTTACCATAAATGCGTATTGATAAAATTTCAAACAATTTTATGATGGTTATTTTTCAATTCTAATTTTTCTAATGAGAGTTTTTATGTAGTTTTTAAGCATTTAAAAGTTTTTTGTTACATCATGACACTCTAAAATACAAATAAATATAAAATTACAAACTTAAATAACAATTCTACAAGTACGAAAATCCACTGTATATATCGAACAAATGTTGTGTAGTATTCAGCTTAATTAAAGCATTTTATACAGTTCTTTCTTTGTACAGATGTCAGATCTTGATTGCTCGTTCTGCACACTGATTTGTTCTGGTTATTTCCAGTCTCGATTGATCCTGATTCCAAAACTTTTTCACTGAGTTTAACGCTTTTTTGTGACCGTGCAATCTGCTACATAGCTTCATATAATCATTTGCATTGTACATTTTGCCATTAAATCAATGTTCCGCCCATCTGTAAGAGATGAATCTGCAAATGTCGAGTAGTGAGTCTCTTCTCTCTGGTAGAAGAATAAATGGCAAAAGAGCTAGTATTGCTCGAGAATTTCATCTTTCATTATTTAATTTAGGGATTTCCTGAAACTTCACTTTAGGAAATACTTCAAATTCTTCAAAAAGCGGGAATACCCGAGTTAAATGAAATAGAAATTTCATATCATCACCCCATCCTGCTGTTTCAGTAATCACTTGTTTACCATTCTTGAAATTCTTCCTGAGCTGTTCGTAGTTCTTTACAAGTTCCGGGGTAAACGGATATTCGATATTGGGCGACGTGCTGTTTCCTCCAAGTCCGTCATCCATTACTACGCGAAGGACTCAGTGAAGAATATGATTTGACAACCAATGAATTGTGGTTCTTCCAGTTTCTTTTCAGTAAAACGTCTTTGTAACTGACTGACCATCCCATTCCTTCTTCCAGTGTTTACATTCATGGTGTCCGCTACAATCATCTTCATACTCTACCATAAATTGTATTCATCGAGAACAGCTGTTATGACTTTAACAACAGTATCTGCTTTTCCGTCTGGTAGATCTCTAGTGCTTGTATCTTCTCTTTGTTTATTCTTCAACATTAACACTTAATATTCTTGGTGACTGATAGGTTTACATTCAAAGTGCAGTGACCAGCTGTCTAAATATAGTGTTTTCTTAATTTCTTCTTTAAGTTTCACAATTTCTTTAATAGTTGATCTGAATATACCAGACTGTTATGGTGTCTGAATGTCGGTCCCATCTTGAGATAACTCTTGACAAATGGTTGCTCCTTTGCTATCAACAATCGGAGTGTGACCTATACAATTATTTCGTTTAAAACAATTTGCGATTAATTGATATGTAAGTAAGTAACATAAATATGTTCAGCACTAAATAGATCAACTGAAAATTAACAAAAAAGTTGAAACATATATTGCAAATGAATATTCGCCATTCGAAGTTCTAACTAAGATTTTTAGTTTAACTTTTTAGTTGGCTACTAATTTTTTTAGTTAAACTATCATTTTAACTAAACTATTTATTTTTAGTTAAACTTTTCTCGTAACTAAAAAAAATTAGTATATTTTTAAAATTTCGTGTTGTGGATGACCTTTTTTTGAAAATTAATCCGAATAAAACCCATTTTCATTACTTTTGAGCAAACGTTCATCGATTTATGACATAGGAAATTAATTATTTTACAAAAAAGTTAAATAGTCAAAACCCTAATGTACATACTGGACTGTAACATTCACGACAGTCATGTCACAGACAAATACACACAGACAGACACACACACACTATACACAGACACGATAGAGATATTCACACACAGACACAAATACACACCATACAGACACGACAGAGACATGCCATACACAGACACGACAGAGACATGTCACACACACACCATACACAGACACGACAGAGACATGCCACATATACACACCATACACAGACACGGCAGAGTCATGTCACACCTACACACACCATACACAGACACGGCAGAGACATGTCACACACACCATACACATACACGGCAGAGACATGTCACACACGCCATACACATACACGGCAGAGACATGTCACATAGACACACACCATTCACAGACACGACAGAGACATGCCACATAGTCACACCATACACAGACACGGCAGAGACATGTCTCACACACACACACCATACATAGACACGACAGAGACATGCCACAAAGACACACCATACACAGACACGGCAGAGACATGCCACACACACACCATACACAGACCGACAGAGACATGCCACATAGACACACACCATACACATACACGGCAGAGACATTTCACATAGACACACACCATAACCAGACACGGCAGAGACATTCCACATAGACATACCATACACAGACACGACAGAGACATGCCACATAAACACACACCATACACAGACACACAAATATTTTGCTAAAATGTATAACAATTTCTATTATTAAATCATAATAGCATGGAACATATATTCTTCGCATTGAATTTTTTTTTAAGTTGACATAGGTCGAAACAAAAACATTTCTGGAGACTTTATTCTGGGATTGTCTTATTATTTAGGAGCTCAATGCTCAATCTACCTTCAGGGCCACAATAGATGTCAATAAATGTATAATACGATGACGCGTTGACAGAGATACGTCTGATATATTTACTTATATTTGTAGGGACCTATATTTCTGCGCCCAGTGCATTTACATACCAAAATTTGCATCTATTACCAGAGCTGTTCTCATGTACACTGTATTACGTATTGAGACCGTGCATACATATTGAAACTAAACGGACTCTTTGCATTTTGAAATTAAACACATTATTGAAACAAAAAGACATTGTTTGCATATTGAAATTTAACACAGTGTTTAGATATTAAAACTAGAAGCGGTGTTTACACATTGTAACTAAACAGTGTCTACACATTTGATTATGATATCGTGTTCCACATAATTCGCTTCATATTACAGTTTGTATACATTTAGACGTATAGTTTCTGAGATCAGGATATCATTCCTAGTTATATATACCTCTGCAATTAAAATAAACCTCAAGATGTTCTTATACATAATGTATGCATACATATTTAAACATAAACTTGCAATCACAGAGTTGACCTCATGATTTAGTTTAGATTGAAGTATAGTCCTGGAAGGTAACCAGATTATCGTGTATCAGCTTCACATTTGTACTGTGTTGAATTGTTTATCTAATTAGGGATCTAATCATTGACCGGTGTGGAAGACAATTTACTTTTAAAGTTCAAATCTAAAGATTGTCAATACAGGTTAGTACTGTCGATATATGTGAGGGCTAAGAATCAACATTCATAAGTTTGGGTGGGGGAATATGTTCCCTAATGGTCTTTGTACAAATTATGTGTACACACAGTTAGTTGAACTAACGGAACTCTTCATCCCATTGTTGAATCTGTCTAATGCAGCAGTGAATACAGACGTGTACGTCATTCTATAATCTCTGTTTTAATGACTGGATACCACAAATACACTCACACGCATTTGCTTTGAGCCACGCCATTGACTTCGGCATCTGATTGGTTTCGACAGATTTACTGGGCTCACGAGATTAAACCGAGTTTAAACCAAACTAAGACCTCCAGCTACAGCTGCACCACAGACACTCGGGCTTCCAGTAAATGTTTTATTTTTTTACAAATACTCCAATGCCATAAGCAGTTGACGTCATATGGTTGAAATAAAATTATTGTTTATTTGTGTGCTAGAAACTGTGATATTTTTTCGTTAACAGGCAAGTTAGGTCATAAAAGGCTTTACTCAAATGTGGTACATTTTTGATGATTTTTTCTTCTGTAGTGTATCAAAAAATGTGACACACATGTGCAGAATTTAATGCAATTTATCATAAACCCATGGGTGGGCAAAATATTTGGGGCCAGGAGCCACATTGAGATGAAAGTGTTATTATATACAAATAATAGTATATATTATTTACATCACACTTCATTTAATTCATGAATGAATTGCGTAATATCTAAAAAGTAGAACAAAAACTACAATAATAAGTGAACGCTCACTCCAGGTTGATACATTTCAAAGTACAATGAAATAACATCCCAGTCAATGTTGTTCTTGACCTATGCAATAATACACACCTTCTTCCAGTACATGTTTTGTAATCATACATGCCTTCTTCCAGTACATGTTTTGTAATCATATACACCTTCTTCCAGTACATGTTTTGTAATCATACACACCTTCTTCCAGTACATGTTTTGTAATCATACACACCTTCTTCCACTACATGTTTTGTAATCATACACACCTTTTTCCAGTACATGTTTTGTAATCATACACACCTTCTTCCAGTACATATTTTGTAATCATACATACTTTCTTCCAGTACATGTTTTGTAAGCATACATACCTTCTTCCAGTACATATTTTGTAATCATACATACTTTCTTCCAGTACATTTTTTGTAATCATACATACTTTCTTCCACTACATGTTTTGTAATCATACATACCTTCTTCCACTACATGTTTTGTAATCATACACACCTTCTTCCACTACATGTTTTGTAATCATACACACCTTCTTCCACTACATGTTTTGTAATCATACACACCTTCTTCCACTACATGTTTTGTAATCATACACACCTTCTTCCACTACATGTTTTGGCCTCCCCCCCAACTGTTTTAATGCTTGCCATTTCATCACATGGCCAGTATTTACAAGCTACTTTTCTCCACACAATCCACAACACAATCAAATAAGTTCTGACATGTGGTGGTATTTTTCAAGAATTGGAAACCAAACATTTCATACGTGATGACAATATTTGTACTTATTCCACTGTATCATGGTTATCATTATATACATTGAAAAAAATTTCTTTTAAACACATTACAAGTCTCTCGACCCCCCCCCCCCACCCCCCCAGTTCCGCAATTATCGAACTATACAGTTGACCTAATAACAAATGAACAGATTCAACTGATGGTATCTCAAAGGTCCCACAACTGATGCACTACTAGCCCAGTATTGAATGTCAGTTTGACACTGTGCTGGTCCCCTCCACAACCCATGCTTACCCCTCCCTACCTGCACTAAACTTCATGGTTTTAGTTTGTACATGCTTAATGATTTTAACATAAATATTTTTAATAAGTACCAACAGAAATTACAAAATAATTCGATAAACTAAATCTAAAATTCAATGCAAATATTACTATTTAATTCAAACAATGCAAATATTACTATGTAATTTAAACAATACAAATATGACTATGTAATTTAAACAATACAAATATGACTATGTAATTTAAACAATACAAATACGTAATGTAAACAATGCAAATATGACTATGTAATTTAAACAATGCAAATATGACTATGTAATTTAAACAATGCAAATACTTATGATTCAAGTAATAGACTGGGCATAATACACACGGTTTATTGAAAATATCAAGAGATCTTGTGTGCATCCACTCATTCAGTCTTGTTAATTCACTCAGTCATGTCCATTCACTAACACAGTCATGTTGATTCAGTCATCTTCATTCACTCAGTCATGTCAGTTTACTCAGTCATGTCCATTCACTAAAACAGTCATGTTCATTCACTCAGTCATGTCAATTCATTTAGTCATGTCAATTTACACAGGCGTGTCCATTCACTCATACAGTCATGTCAATTCACTCAGTCTTGTCAATTCACTCACACAGTCATGTCAATTTGCTTGTCATGTCAATTCACTCAGTCTTGTCAATTTACACAGGCATGTCCATTCACTCATACAGTCATGTTAATTCACTCAGTCTTGTCAATTCACTCACACAGTCATGTCAATTTGCTGAGTCATGTCAATTCACTCACTCAGTCTTGTCAATTTGCACAGGCATGTCCATTCACTCATACAATCATGTCAATTTGCTCAGTCATGTCAATTTACTCAGTCTTGTCAATTTACTCAGTCATGTTCATTCTATCACTCAGTCTTGTTAAATTACTCAATCATGTCCATTCTATCACTCAGTCTTGACAAATTACTCAGTCATGTCCATTCTATCACTCAGTCTTGACAAATTACTCAGTCATGTTCATTCTATCACTCAGTCTTGTCACAGTACTCAGTCATGTCCATTCATTAACACAGTCATGTCCATTCACTCATACAGATATGTCCATTCACTCATACATTCATGTTCACTCCCTAACTAACTCATGTTCACTCACTAACTCAGTCACACTCACTCACTCATTAATGTCAATTCACTCAGTCATGTTCACTCACACACTCTCTGTACACAGAATCTTGCGTAATTCTGTCTTCCCTCCTGTTTTCCTCAAGTGTTTGTGTGTTCTGTCTGTGTTTATTTCCTGCCCCTGTTTCCGTCCTGTGATTTCTCATTTCTAAGTTCAATTTGTTTACTGTCTTAGATTCCTTCAGTCCTATAGAGAGACCTGCTGTTTATTAAATGTCGGTGTACCACATTCTTTCCCGGCAGACTCCAATCTGTTTATTCCTTCACTTGTATTGTTACCTCCTATACCCCCCCCCCTTTTTTTTTTCCACTACCAGCACCATGGAACCTGAAATGTGAGTATTGCGCAATGCTGGACTGGAGTTATTGATAAATCAATGCTGCTCTACGTGTGACGACATAGCCCTTGCTAGAACTCTTGTATCAGTGTGCAACCTGAGTTCTCCTTCCTTCCGGTGCGAATTTTTCTCCTTGCCCTTTTTTATTTCTTCAGAGCTGACAAATTAAATATGACTTTTGTTTAGAAAGAATGAAAGAAATTATTATCTGTGTGTGTGTGTGTGTGTGTGAGTGCATGTGTGTGTGTGCATGTAAGTGTGTGTGTGTGTGTGTGTTGTTTAAAAGACACACTCTCCTGCCATTCCCATGTGGAAGTTTTATATTTTAGTTTTATAAACAGGTCAAAAAGCAATGTACTGTGGATTATTTGATTTTTTTAGTGTTGTTGAGATTTGACTCTGATTCGGTGGAATTTAGATATCTGGATTACTGCTGTTCAGGCCCGTAGCGTGCGGGGGGAGGGGGGAAGCAGACGGGCTCCCCCCCCCCGCGTTTTGTCTGGCCCCCTCTGCTTATTTGTTCTACTTAGTAAAATGTATTACCTGCCCCCCTCCCCCGCTATTGCCTGGCCCCTGCTGTAGAATTTTCACGATACGGGGCTGCTGCTGTTCCTTTCTAACTTTACAACAGCAACAACATATATATGTATATTAATTAACAACGCCAACACTTGGTATACAACATAAGAGACCTAAACTTTAATGGCTTCTAAAACATGGGTGAATATATACAAATATAATTTCTTTATCTAATGATGTCTTCACGTCTTCTTATACAAATGTCATTTACTAGCGACTACAACTAACTCTCAGGACTGTCAACACCGAACTAACTAGTATGACTGTCAGCACCGTACTAAAAGGTCCAAGGTCAAAACTAGCTTCCTGTCAAAACATTAAGTCAAGCTACTGTCGGGGGCGAGGCATTGGGTACCTAAAACAATTCTACAAAATATTTAAACTGCTGGAACCTCGACCCAGTGGTGAACTTGGAATGTGTGGAATGTGTGGAATGATCAGCTATGATGGGTCATTATTATGGGAGGTAGGGGGTGGGGGGGGGGGGGAAGATAAATGACAGTGATGACTCCATCTAACTTTTTATTTCACTGAAACACTTTGACCGAAACAGTTGGTGGCTATAAGTGTCTCACACATTCTTCATTATGGAATCTATATACATGATTGTAGTCCTGGTCACCTATCCATCCCTCTTTCTCTCTATCCGCTCCCCCATCGCCCATTGTTCACCTCTCTCACTTGAGTTTGATCCTTCCGTTGTCAAACTTTTTAATGTAGCCGTTTTGTTTTAGTTTAAATATCTTAAGGCAGAAAGGACATGAACCTAAAAGGCTCGAAAATCGATTACTGATTATTAGCTGAAATAAAATAATCGGTTAGTGGCTCATGAACGAGGAATAAGTTAAACCGTGATTTATTAACATCTCTCATAAACAGTTTCATTACACGAGGCCACCTATAGGCTATGAGATCATTAATATCTACCATGTGATATATGTTTATCTGATTTAAACACTGTAATATACACCCTTAACATTATCATCGTTAAAAACACCGCATGTAATTTGCAATGGAAAATTAACAATTATTTCCGCAACACCCTTCCTAAGCTACTGATATAGACTACACAATTTGAATACAGTCTGATACAGGGCAAGTAAAGGCTTCTATCACCAACTCACACACTTTGATACAGGGCAAGTAAAGGCTTCTATCACCAACTCACACACTTTGATACTGGGCAAGTAAAGGCTTCTAGTACCAACTCACACACTTTGATGCTGGGCAAGTAAAGGCTTCTAGCATCAACTCACACACTTTGATACAGGGCAAGTAAAGGCTTCTATCACCAACTCACACACATTGATACAGGGCAAGTAAAGGCTTCTATCACCAACTCACACACATTGATACAGGGCAAGTAAAGGCTTCTATCACCAACTCACACACATTGATACAGGGCAAGTAAAGGCTTCTATCACCAACTCACACACATTGATACAGGGCAAGTAAAGTCTTCTAGTACCAACTCACACACTTTGATACAGGGCAAGTAAAGGCTTCTATCACAAACTCACACACTTTGATACAGGGCAAGTAAAGGCTTCTAGTACCAACTCACACACTTTGATGCTGGGCAAGTAAAGGCTTCTAGCATCAACTCACACACTTTGATACAGGGCAAGTAAAGGCTTCTATCACCAATTCACACACATTGATACAGGGCAAGTAAAGGCTTCTATCACCAACTCACACACATTGATACAGGGCAAGTAAAGGCTTCTAGTACCAACTCACACACTTTGATACAGGGCAAGTAAAGGCTTCTATCACCAACTCACACACATTGATACAGGGCAAGTAAAGGCTTCTATCACCAACTCACACACATTGATACAGGGCAAGTAAAGTCTTCTAGTACCAACTCACACACTTTGATACAGGGCAAGTAAAGGCTTCTATCACCAACTCACACACTTTGATACAGGGCAAGTAAAGGCTTCTATCACCAACTCACACACTTTGATACAGGGCAAGTAAAGGCTTCTTTCACCAACTCACACACTTTGATACAGGGCAAGTAAAGGCTTCTATCACCAACTCACACACTTTGATACAGGGCAAGTAAAGGCTTCTATCACCAACTCACATGTATACACGGTTATCGTTTCAAGTCATAATATTATAGGGCAATATTAAGGAAACTGTTTGCGCACCCAAATGTGCACACATTTCATGAATACACCAACAGATAACCCGTAATACGTGTATCACAGTGTATGTGATGACGTATGGAATCAATTTCGTAGCAATCGAACATAAGGTTGAGAACCCATCACTATGAGGTCAAGTGACCATTGCCTCAGTTTTCTAAGCCTCTGTATAAAGACGAAATTGAATTCTGTTAGTGAAACTGTTGTGAACATTGAGTGAAGGAGACACCAAATAAATCTGCAGTTCATTTCCTACTGAAGACACGGCTCATAAATAAAAATGTTGTCTGAGCAGATAAGTTCAGAAAGATGGCTGAGCGAGACAACAACGTGTGTGTGTGAAGAAAGAAGAACAAGTTGAATTGAAGATAAAATAGCTTACAAGATAAGAACGGTTAAACATTGGACAGCTTATGTCGGAACTGCTGTCTTCATAACACAGCCAGTCCTGTCTGATGTGACGTCATCGTACATCACAGTTGTGAGGGAAATGTTTGATTATTAGCTGGAAATGTTGATAATTACTGTTTATATTTGCCCCATGTTGATATCACAGTTTATATTTGCCCCATGTTGATATCACAGTTTATATTTGCCCCATGTTGATATCACAGTTTATATTTGCCCCATGTTGATATCCCAGTTTATATTTGCCCCATGTTGATATCCCAGTTTATATTTGCCCCATGTTGATATCACAGTTTATATTTGCCCCATGTTGATATCACAGTTTATATTTGCCCCATGTTGATATCACAGTTTATATTTGCCCCATGTTGATATCACAGTTTATATTTGCCCCATGTTGATATCACAGTTTATATTTGCCCCATGTTGATATCACAGTTTATATTTGGCTCATGTCCTACTTTTGTTGTGTAATATTGAGTTTTAAATCACAAACATGTTAACATATTTCACACTGAATGTTTACCTGGTATTTCGACATATCGGTTCAAAACCCATTGACATTAACAAGTGATTTCTTGTTTTCTGACATACCACACAATATAAAGAAGACAATTACTTGACAGTGACCTGACAGTGGCGTAGGGGGGGGGCATCATGCCCCGGGCGCTATTCAGAAAGGGGCGCCAAATGGTATATTTTACATATAATATTATATGGTTATCGAATTGGGGGGTGGGGGGGTGGCGTTAAAAAGGTTTTGTAACCCGGGCGCGAATTAAGCTCGCTACACCAATGTGACCTGATAACACAATATAAATAAGACAATTACGTGACAATGATAAATTGTTGTGAGCATGTGTTTATCAGTGAGTCTTTGTTAATACATGTAATGTATGCTGTTTGTTAATACATGTACATGTAGGCTAACTGTTTGTTAATACATGTACATGTAGGCTAACTGTTTGTTTATACATGTACATGTAGGCTAACTGTTTGTTAATACATGTACATGTAGGCTAACTGTTTGTTTATACATGTACATGTAGGCCAACTGTTTGTTTATACATGTACATGTAGGCTAACTGTTTGTTAATACATGTACATTAGGGTGATAACTATTTTAATTTTTTTTCGTAACCAACATGAAACCCCATACATTCGAGGAACAATTATATGTAGATGACAGTAGTAACATTAATTTTTTTTTAAATTGAAAAAAGTTCCCCCACCTTTTAATTTTTGTTTTCTCATATCGCGCAGTATGACGCTCGGTTTCGATTTCACACTGAATTATTATATATGACTTTCTAGACGGCTTTTAAGCACATTTCAGTCGTCTGTTTCCATTTGTTTATAAGCAAGTCATTTACTATACTCATCTTCCCTCATCTACTAAACAGAAAAGGTATCCAAGAATTCTATCTGTTGAAAAGCTAATCAATCTCACATGGATGCCGACAAACCGTCAAATTCTTGGAAACTTCACTTTTCTGTTCAATAGCCAGAAACGGCGACTGGATCGAATCAAAATTATGATTACTGATATAGAATTGCTCTGGAGGGAAATTCAAGACTTTCCACTATTATCAAGCACACTAATCAGAATGAAACTCAATGGTCTAATTGATTTATATGACAAAAACAAAAAGAAACCATCTGATAACACTTTCTCAGTTATTTGATGTCACCAACGTTAATGGAGAATGAAAAAGCACCGAAGATAAAGAGCTCTACCAGAGGCAAGTTAACAGTGGAGGAAAGATTGGTTATTCAATTGTCAAACAAGCCCCTTTGGAATCATTCCACCCAAGAAAATGAATCCGACTATCAAAAACTCAATCTCAAGCCAGCTTTTCTCAATTACAACCTACAAAAACACATACAACTGACTCACAACCTGCACAAACACATACAACTGTCTCAAAACCTACATAAACACACACAACTGTCTCAAAACCTACACAAACAAACACAACTGTCTCATAAACTACACAAACACACACGACTGTCTCAAAACCTACACAAAAACATACAACTATCTCAAAATCTTCGGATTCTGAAACCTCTGCTTCTTCACCCGAGTCGCCAACTATTTCTTAAACGTCATCTTCTGAATGCAAACCGAAATACTAAAGAGCAAGCACTAGAACGGCGGGTTTACTAGTACTGAAAAACCTTTCCACACATAAAGCACATGACGTTCTTGCAACCATTGCTGAACAGGGTCATGATGTGATGGTTCCAAGTCAGGCGGGTGTCTGGAAACGAGTAATCTCTGAAGGACGGAAAATGAAAACTAAAATTGTTCAAAAACTTCAAAGCAAAGATCCCTATTGTCTCCAGTTTGATGGTAAAAGAGTGCAAGGGGAATAGCATCAAGTAGGTTTGCTGAAAAAGATGACAAACGAAATCAAACTCGGTATTCTCAAATGTGAGAGTGGTTCTGCCGCGGCCATTCACAATGAACTACATCAGCTAATAGATGAATATGATGCTTGATAAAATATTTGTATGATAATTTGCAACACGACCGCAGAAATACTAACCATTTTCACGGGATTGTGAAGCCCATACAGGATGATGTCTTGAGCAATGGCTTTCAGAAGCCACAATATATTGACTGTCAGCACCATGTACTCGACCTCTTTCTGAAACATGTCATGAATTTTCTTATTCAAGAGCCAACGAGCAAACAAGAACTCAACTATTCCTTCATGGGCAAATTAACACAAAACTATGTCACTCTTCAAGCTGATTACCGCTTCTTGCGACAAAAGATGTTAGCACAGGCGAGAACCCACGTTGGCCTCACATCAGCTGGAATAAATTACCAAATTTACACCAGGCAAGATGGAACTCACGTGCAATATTTACTGTTATAGCATTATTTCTGATACCAGAGTGGCGCAGTATTCTCGCTTCTGCCTGCAACTTCATCTGCTACGAATGGGCAAATGCTTGGTTCGATTCGCAACACTACAATGAAGCGTCCTTCAATGAACTGTTTACCTCACTCATCAAGATAAAATGCAAGAAGGCAATTAAGTGTTTAAAGACCCATTGGTCAGTCAAGAAGTCATTGACATTCCCAGATCTAACCAAATTGCTGAACGTGCCGTGAAACTGATGGCGGAACTTCATACGAAATCGAGAAAAATTGAATTTTTGAATCTGAAGTTCATAGGACAAAATATGTTTTGAACATTTCTTGTACATTCTGTACATATTACTAACTGTTCTATATCTTATTTGTTGATAAAAGTTGATTAGTTATTATTATACTCTTTTGAATTAAGCTAAAAAAAAACATGTCCTTTTTTGAAAAAAAAAATATTTTTTCACTTTTTTCTTCCGAAAAATGGCGAGGTGGGGGAACTTTTTTCAAAAAAATTTAAAATGCAATTGATATTCTTAAATTATACATAAAAGTTCCTCGATTGCAAGTGGTTTCATAAAAAATTTTTTTTTGTTATCACCCTAATGTACATGTTGGCTAACTGTAATTTTGTTGTAAACATGTTCTTATGAGTGACGTCTTTGTTTATTTCCCAGAAAAAGAGCCGAGATGAAAGTCATGGAACTGACAGTGGTGTAGAGATCATCGAGAATAAACCCTACACTAACGGCCCAGGGGGCAATGGTCAGTATACATATAAGATCTACCACATCGGAAGTCACTTACCAGGTAATGTCCAGCTCATGAACTTAATATTGGCACTGTGTAGAATTGTGTTTGTGTAATTGTGTAGTATTGTGTGTGTGATCGTGTAGAATTGTGTGTTTAATTTTGTGTGCAAATGTGTGTGCAATTGTGTAGAATTGTGTGTGTAATCGTGTAGAATTGTGTGTGTAATCGTGTAGAATTGTGTGTGTAATTGTGTAGAATTGTGTGTGCAATTGTGTAGAATTGTGTGTGTAATCGTGTAGAATTGTGTGTGTAATTGTGTGTGCAAATGTTTAGAATTGTGTGTGTAATTGTGTAGAATTGTGTGTGTAATCGTGTAGAATTGTGTGTGTAATTTTGTGTGCAAATGTGTAGGATTGTGTGTGCAACTGTGTAGGATTAAGTTTGCAATAGTGTAGCATTCATTTTTAATCGCATATTGTTAGTGTTGAAATAAATCCGTCAATAGCCAGTATCCATCTGAAGTCAGTGTTGAAATAAATCCATCAATAGCCAGTATCCATCTGAAGTCAGTGTTGAAATAAATCCGTCAATAGCCAGTATCAATCTGAAGTCAGTGTTGAAATAAATCCATCAATAGCCAGTATCAATCTGAAGTCAGTGTTGAAATAAATCCGTCAATAGCCAGTATCAATCTGAAGTCAGTGTTGAAATAAATCCATCAATAGCCAGTATCAATCTGAAGTCAGTGTTGAAATAAATCCATCAATAGCCAGTATCAATCTGAAGTCATTGCTGAAATAAATCCGTCAATAGCCAGTATCAATGTGAAGTTAGTGTTGAAATAAATCCATGTTAAAAGCGCCTTAGTGTACATACAAAGTGTCTGCATTCTTATGAGATGTTAGCGCCTTATTACACTTATGGTTGCTGAGATCTAGGGCGCTCCTTTATTAATATAGCTTATATAGTAAAAAACGGTACTTTATAAGCCCCCTTTTACGGCCCTCAGAGGTCAGATCGCGAAAATGACTTTTGCTGCACACATGGCAGGCCAAGACCTACAAAATGATAAATACATCATGGGTCTAGGACTTATGGTTGTTGAGATCTAGGGTGATGACGGACAGACAGACAGACAAAACGGGGACAATAGAGCATTTTTTTTCGAAAATGCTCTAAAAAAACAACACAGAGAATAACTAACTGAAAATATAATAGAAACTGAAATCTGATGTATAGATATCATTTCCTCCATTCAACATTGATGTATAGATATCATTTCCTCCATTCAAACCTCCATCCATTGATGTATAGATATCATTTCCTCCATTCAAACCTCCATCAATTGATGTATAGATATCATTTCCTCCATTCAAACCTCCATCCATTGATGTATAGATATCATTTCCTCCATTCAAACCTCCATCCATTGATGTATAGATATCATTTCCTCCATTCAAACCTCCATCCATGATGTATAGATATCATTTCCTCCATTCAAACCTCCATCCCTTGATGTATAGTTATCATTCCCTCCATTCAAACCTCCATCCATTGATGTATAGATATCATTCCCTCCATTCAAACCTCCATCCATTGGTGTATAGATATCATTTCCTCCATTCAAACCTCCATCCATTGATGTATAGATATCATTTCCTCCATTCAACATTGATGTATAGATATCATTCCCTCCAATCAAACCTCCATCCATTGATGTATAGATATCATTTCCTCCATTCAAACCTCCATCCATTGATGAATAGATATCATTCCCTCCAATCAAACCTCCATCCATTGATGTATAGATATCATTTCCTCCATTCAAACCTCCATCCATTGATGTATAGATATCATTCCCTCCATTCAAACCTCCATCCATTGATGTATAGATATCATTTCCTCCATTCAAACCTCCATCAATTGATGTATAGATATCATTTCCTCCATTCAACATTGATGTATAGATATCATTCCCTCCATTCAAACCTCCATCCATTGATGTATAGATATCATTTCCTCCATTCAACATTGATGAATAGATATCATTCCCTCCAATCAAACCTCCATCCATTGATGTATAGATATCATTTCCTCCATTCAAACCTCCATCCATTGATGTATAGATATCATTCCCTCCATTCAAACCTCCATCCATTGATGTATAGATATCATTTCCTCCATTCAAACCTCCATCAATTGATGTATAGATATCATTTCCTCCATTCAACATTGATGTATAGATATCATTTCCTCCATTCAAACCTCCATCCATTGATGTATAGATATCATTTCCTCCATTCAACATTGATGTATAGATATCATTTCCTCCATTCAAACCTCCATCCATTGATGTATAGATATCATTTCCTCCATTCAATATTGATGTATAGATATTATTTCCTCCATTCAAACCTCCATCCATTGATGTATATATATCATTTCCTCCATTCAAACCTCCATCCATTGAAGTATAGATATCATTTCCTCCATTCAAACCTCCATCCATTGGTGTATAGATATCATTTCCTCCATTCAAACCTCCATCCATTGATGTATAGATATCATTTCCTCCATTCAAACCTCCATCCATTGATTGTTATACACTCAGGTTGGTTCAGAGCCATTCTACCAAAGTCTGCACTCCGTGTTGAGGAAGAAGCTTGGAATGCCTACCCGTACACTAAAACGAGGTACAAATGTCCTTTCATTGAGAAGTTTCTCTTAGAAGTTGAAACTAAATACCACAATGATGCTGGAGATGATGATTGTGTCTTTACTTTGTCCAAAAGTGACAAATCTTTGAGAACCATCGGTAAGTCTGGAACATTAAATTAGTTAGTACATTACACAAAGTGTTCAATGTATTTCTTCTTTCTTTCATTCCTATGAATATTTTGAAATTTTCTTTATAAAACCAGGTCATGCACAAACTCTACTTGTATAAACCCAGACATAGTTAAATCGATGCTGGTATTTCTTCATCTTGGCTGACTAGATGATGTGCTCTAATTATGTGCATGCTGTAGCATTCCTATAGGGCCAGTCATAATTTCTGCAGCTTAGCTTGTAATACATGGTTTAATTTTCACACTTGTTTGACTGGCAGCAAAAAACAGTAGATTGACTGAGTAATGAAACTAGTCTGATTCACTGTAGAATATTTGAGTACATAGACAAATGTACTTTCACTTGTTTCCTCAGATTACATAGACAAATGTACTTTCACTTGTTTCCTCAGATTACATAGACAAATGTACTTTCACTTGTTTCCTCAGATTACATAGACAAATGTACTTTCACTTGTTTCCTCAGATTATATAGACTAATGTACTTTCACTTGTTTCCTCAGATTACATAGACAAATGTACTTTCACTTGTTTCCTCAGATTACATAGACATTGTGAAAGACAGCGTCACAGGCAGTGACTACAAAAAGGAAGAGGACCCCAAGCTGTACAAGTCTGTCAAAACAGGGCGTGGGCCCTTAACAGAAGACTGGCGTGAGGAGTACTCTCAGGCTGTCAGGGAGGGTCATAAGAATGGGAAGGAGATGATGACTGCCTACAAACTGTGCAGGGTGGAGTTTAAATACTGGGGCATGCAGAACAAGATAGAGAGGTTTATTCATGATGTGGGTGAGTGACAGCTGGGAGGAGAGCTCCCTCAGCTTTGTATTTTTTTTACAATTGTTTAATGTATAAATAGACTGTAAGTAATAGTGATACTGACTATCATAGTCTATTGCAGTTAGATATGTTTGTATTGTAAACTCTTAGTCTATTGCCGTCATATTTGTTTGTATTGTAAACCCTTAGTCTATTGCCGTCATATTTGTTTGTATTGTAAACTCTTAGTCTATTGCCGTCATATTTGTTTGTATTGTAAACTCTTAGTCTATTGCCGTCATATTTGTTTGTATTGTAAACTCTTAGTCTATTGCCGTCATATTTGTTTGTATTGTATACACTTAGTCTATTGCCGTCATATTTGTTTGTATTGTAGTCTATTGCCATCACATATGTTTCTATTGTATACTCAGTCTTTAACCTAATCAAACTTCATGTGCACAACCTCAAATGAAGTTTGGAGTCAACCCTTACTGCATTCCACTGTGTCGTACACACTGCCGGCTTTCATGGTACACTGGGTAAATACACAATACCTGCTTGTAGTACACTGGGTAAATACACAATACCGGCTTTCATGGTACACTGGGTAAATACACAATACCGGCTTTCATGGTACACTGGGTAAATACACAATACCGGCTTGTAGTACACTGGGTAAATACACACTACCGGCTTTCATGGTACACTTGGTAAATACACAATACCGGCTTGTAGTACACTGGGTAAATACACACTACCGGCTTGTAGTACACTGGGTAAATACACACTACCGGCTTGTAGTACACTGGGTAAATACACAATACCGGCTTGTAGTACACTGGGTAAATACACAATACCGGCTTGTAGTACACTGGGTAAGTACACAATACCGGCTTGTAGTACACTGGGTAAATACACACTACCGGCTTGTAGTACACTGGGTAAATACACACTACCGGCTTGTAGTACACTGGGTAAATACACACTACCGGCTTGTAGTACACTGGGTAAATACACAATACCGGCTTGTAGTACACTGGGTAAATACACAATACCGGCTTGTAGTACACTGGGTAAATACACAATACCAGCTTTCATGGTACATTGGGTAAATACACAATACCGGCTTTCATGGTACACTGGGTAAATACACAATACCGGCTTGTAGTACACTGGGTAAGTACACAATACCGGCTTGTAGTACACTGGGTAAATACACACTACCGGCTTGTAGTACACTGGGTAAATACAAACTACCGGCTTGTAGTACACTGGGTAAATACACACTACCGGCTTGTAGTACACTGGGTAAATACACACTACCGGCTTGTAGTACACTGGGTGAATACACAATACCGGCTTGTAGTACACTGGGTAAATACACAATACCGGCTTGTAGTACACTGGGTAAATACACAATATCGGCTTGTAGTACACTGGGTAAGTACACAATACCGGCTTGTAGTACACTGGGTAAATACACTACCGACTGTAGTACACTGGGTAAATACACACTACCGGCTTACATGGTACACTGGGTAAATACACAATACCGGCTTGTAGTACACTGGGTAAATACACACTACCGGCTTGTAGTACACTGGGTAAATACACACTACCGGCTTGTAGTACACTGGGTAAATACACAATACCGGCTTTCATGGTACACTGGGTAAATACACAATACCGGCTTGTAGTACACTGGGGAAATACACAATACCGGCTTTCATGGTACACTGGGTAAATACACAATACCGGCTTGTAGTACACTGGGTAAATACACAATACCGGCTTTCATGGTACTCTGGGTAAATACACAATACCGGCTTGTAGTACATTGGGTAAAAACACAATACCGGCTTGTAGTACACTGGGTAAAAGCACAATACCGGCATGTATAGTACACTGGGTAAATATACAATACCGGCTTGTAGTACACTGGGTAAATACACACTACCGGCTTGTTTGGTACACTGGGTAAATACACACTACCGGCTTGTAGTACACTGGGTAAATACACACTACCGGCTTTCATGGTACTCTGGGTAAATACACAATACCGGCTTGTAGTACACTGGGTAAGTACACAATACCGGCTTGTAGTACACTGGGTAAATACACACTACCGGCTTGTAGTACACTGGGTAAATACACACTACCGGCTTGTAGTACACTGGGTAAATACACACTACCGGCTTGTAGTACACTGGGTAAATACACACTACCGGCTTGTAGTACACTGGGTTAATACACAATACCGGCTTGTAGTACACTGGGTAAATACACAATACCGGCTTGTAGTACACTGGGTAAATACACAATATCGGCTTGTAGTACACTGGGTAAGTACACAATACCGGCTTGTAGTACACTGGGTAAATACACACTACCGGCTTGTAGTACACTGGGTAAATACACAATACCGGCTTTCATAGTACATTGGGTAAATACACAATACCGGCTTTCATGAAATACTGGGTAAATACAAACTACCGGCTTGTAGTACACTGGGTAAATACACACTACCGGCTTACATGGTACACTGGGTAAATACACAATACCGGCTTGTAGTACACTGGGTAAATACACACTACCGGCTTGTAGTACACTGGGTAAATACACACTACCGGCTTGTAGTACACTGGGTAAATACACAATACCGGCTTTCATGGTACACTGGGTAAATACACAATACCGGCTTGTAGTACACTGGGGAAATACACAATACCGGCTTTCATGGTACACTGGGTAAATACACAATACCGGCTTGTAGTACACTGGGTAAATACACAATACCGGCTTTCATGGTACTCTGGGTAAATACACAATACCGGCTTGTAGTACATTGGGTAAAAACACAATACCGGCTTGTAGTACACTGGGTAAAAGCACAATACCGGCATGTATAGTACACTGGGTAAATATACAATACCGGCTTGTAGTACACTGGGTAAATACACACTACCGGCTTGTTTGGTACACTGGGTAAATACACACTACCGGCTTGTAGTACACTGGGTAAATACACACTACCGGCTTTCATGGTACTCTGGGTAAATACACAATACCGGCTTGTAGTACATTGGGTAAAAACACAATACCGGCTTGTAGTACATTGGGTAAAAACACAATACCGGCTTGTAGTACACTGGGTAAAAGCACAATACCGGCATGTATAGTACACTGGGTAAATATACAATACCGGCTTGTAGTACACTGGGTAAATACACACTACCGGCTTGTTTGGTACACTGGGTAAATACACACTACCGGCTTGTAGTACACTGGGTAAATACACACTACCGGCTTGTTTGGTACACTGGGTAAATACACACTACCGGCTTGTTTTTTACACTGGGTAAATACACACTACCGGCTTGTAGTACACTGGGTAAATACACACTACCGGCTTGTTTGGTACACTGAGTAAATACACACTACCGGCTTGTAGTACACTGGGTAAATACTACCGGATTGTTTGGTACACTGGTTAAATACACAATACCGGCTTGTAGTACACTGGGTAAATACTACCGGCTTGCATAGTACACTGGGTCAATACACTAAGTCATACAGACTGTCGGCTCTATGGATGTGTATGTATTTGACTAGCTGAGCTTGTTGCCCTTTAAACACTTGAGTCTGGGGCAAATGCATGAGTTGCCTGTACTTCTAGCTACCCAAGTTAATCTGTGCATGAGTTATCTGTACTTCTAGCTACCCAAGTTAATCTGTGCATGAGTTGTCTGTACTTCTAGCTACTCAAGTTAATCTGTGCATGAGTTGTCTGTACTTCTAGTTGCCCAAGTTAATATGTGCATGAGTTGCCTGTACTTCTAGCTACCCAAGTTAATCTGTGCATGAGTTGTCTGTACTTCTAGTTGCCCAAGTTAGTCTGTGCATGAGTTGTCTGTACTTCTAGCTACCCAAGTTAATCTGTGCATGAGTTGTCAGTACTTCTAGCTACCCAAGTTAATCTGTGCATGAGTTGTCTGTACTTCTAGTTGCCCAAGTTAGTCTGTGCATGAGTTGACTGTACTTCTAGTTGCCCAAGTTAGTCTGTGCATGAGTTGTCTGTACTTCTAGTTGCCCAAGTTAGTCTGTGCATGAGTTGTCTGTACTTCTAGTTGCCCAAGTTTGTCTGTACTTCTAGCTACCCAAGTTAATCAGTGCATGAGTTGTCTGTACTTCTTGTTGCCCAATTTAGTCTGTGCATGAGTTGTCTGTACTTCTAGTTGCCCAAGTTAGTCTGTGCATGAGTTGTCTGTACTTCTAGCTGCCCAAGTTAATCTGTGCATAAGTTGCTGGAATTCTTGCTGTTTAAGTTAATCTGTGCATGAGTTCCAAACTTTTAAATATTTTCTTTAGAATCACTTTCTCTAATGGAGCCCATTATGTCTGCTTTCTGTTAAGTAGGTTTACAGATGTTGTTTTATTGTTATATTTGTTTGCAAGACTTCACAAACTATAGTAATTGGGAACCGCTGGTTTCTAGTAGCATGACCCAGCCTTGTCGGAAACACGAACTCTGATTGGTTTATTTGTTCTCTGTGATAGCTATAGTGCTGGGCTAATGGCAGCCTACTCTCTACCCAACTGCTTATATTACTATTTAGATCAACTGTGGTATCAAATGGTTCAGACGATGTTTGGGCGTGGTCTCAACTTGAAGTTAAAGAAATAACTCATCCCCCTATGCACAACATGTATAGATAACACAAGTAGATTGTTGTCATAGACTGAATGTATGCATTCGGACTGTCTAATGTGGATATGTGACATATAAGTTCAATTAATTCTTTCTACGCTACATATTATAGAATTCTTAAACACATAGGTGTTTACTGTCAAATATTTGAATGATTTTGTTTATATTAAAATATATTAATGCATTGTTTTGTACATATACCATATTCATTGAGAATCTTACACAATATACTAATCATGAATATGTTTTACATAAGATATAACTTTAAAAATCATGACTTGCACTCATTGGGGGAGAGGGGATGTATTAAGCTGCTTTTGTTTTTGTTGTCGAGACCACAGTCTATAAAAGAAAGCCTCCATTATTTTAAGAGAGATTTGTTTAGTGTGTACATTCTCCCCATTTAGTTCACAGATGAACTAACTTGTATAAACAAATAGAGCTAGAAGTATGCACACATTGATTCTCTATACATTCATTCTGAAATTAGATTTGGTCGCCACCTACGTACAATTGTTTGATTGGTCGCCACCCACGTACAATTGTTTGATTGGTCGCCACCCACGTACAATTGTTTGATTGGTCGCAACCCACATACATTTGTTTCATTGGTCGCCACCCACGTACAATTGTTTGATTGGTCGCCACCCACGTACAATTGTTTGATTGGTCGCCACCCACGTACAATTGTTTCATTGGTCGCAACCCACGTACAATTGTTTCATTGGTCGCCACCCACGTACAATTGTTTGATTGGTCGCCAACCACGTACAATTGTTTCATTGGTCGCCACCCACGTACAATTGTTTGATTGGTCGCAACCCACGTACAATTGTTTCATTGGTCGCCACCCACGTACAATTGTTTGATTGGTCGCCAACCACGTACAATTGTTTGATTGGTCGCCAACCACGTACAATTGTTTCATTGGTCGCCACCCACGTACAATTGTTTGATTGTTCGCCAACCACGTACAATTGTTTGATTGGTCGCCACCCACGTACAATTGTTTCATTGGTCGCAACCCACGTACAATTGTTTGATTGGTCGCCACCCACGTACAATTGTTTCATTGGTCGCCAACCACGTGCAATTGTTTGATTGGTCGCCAACCACGTACAATTGTTTCATTGGTCGCCACCCACGTACAATTGTTTCATTGGTCGCCAACCACGTATAATTGTTTGATTGGTCGCCAACCACGTACAATTATTTGATTGGTCGCCACCCACGTACAATTGTTTCATTGGTCGCCACCCACGTACAATTGTTTCATTGGTCGCCATCCACGTACAATTGTTTGATTGGTCGCCAACCACGTACAATTGTTTGATTGGTCGCCACCCACTTACTATTGTTTGATTGGTCGCCACCCACGTACAATTGTTTGATTGGTCGGACCCACTTTGAGAACCACTGTTGTGTATTGTATTTCGTGACCGCCACAAGGGGAATGAGTAGGGTGTGCTCAGTATGGTCAGTAGAATTGCATATAAATAATAGTTGGTGCAAAAAAAATGTCTTTGCCCAACATAAACTTCTGGTCCTTAACAAGCATTAATGTGTTGATCTGAGGCCATCTTCATTATGGAGAGTGCCATGGCTTCATAAATGTGTTGATCTGAGCCCATCTTCATTATGGGGGGAGGGGCGTGTCATAGCTTCATTAATGTGTTGATCTGAGCCATATCTTCATTGGGGGGGGGCGTGTCATAGCTTCATTAATGTGTTGATCTGAGGCCATCTTCATTAGGGGGGGGGGCGTGTCATAGCTTCATTAATGTGTTGATCTGAGCCATATCTTCATTAGGGGGGGGGGCGTGTCATAGCTTCATTAATTTGTTGATCTGAGCCCATCTTCATTAGGGGGGGGCGTGTCATAGCTTCATTAATGTGTTGATCTGAGCCCATCTTCATTATGGGGGGGGGGGGCATATCCTGACTTCAATCGTATTCCATTAATCTTTGTTCATACTGACTTGTACATTTTTGTGTCATCCAGCTCTCAGGAAAACAATGTTACGAGCACACAGACAAGCTTGGTGCTGGCAGGACGAATATTACGGCCTGACTCTGGAGGACATCAGGGAGCTGGAGAGGCAGACTCAACTGGCGCTGGCCGAGAAAATGGCAGCAGCCAATCAGGCTGAGGGTGCCTCCATGTCGGAGACCCCGACCAATGACGGTGGTACACGACGAAGCAGCTCGGCTAGCAGCGGGTCATCAGAGCGCCCACACCATCAGCAGCACCATCGTGTGAACGAGAAGGCCAAAACCTCGGTCCATTTCTCAGAGACTCTGGTCAAGGACTCACCGTCCATGGAGCTGGCAGCCACGGACTTTACAAGGAGCGTCTCCCAGGAGAGCAACGCTAGCACAATCGTTAATGGAACTCTGGCAGCTTCCTCGCTGTTCTGCACCGCCTCATCCAACCAGTCCAGACATTACCAGCCATCTAATAGACATAGCTCATCAGAAGGTCAGTAGTGTATATAGCACTCATCTATAACTGAGGTGAGTGATATGGTCGTGTACATATCCCTCATCTGTTTCTGTAGTCAATGTGTGTGTATGTCTTGAGTGACACAGTGTACATATCCCTCATCTTGAGTGACACAGTGTATATATCCCTCATCTGTTTCTATAGTCAATGTGTGTGTACGTCTTGAGTGACACAGTGTATATATCCCTCATCTGTTTCTATAGTCAATGTGTGTGTACATCTTGAGTGACACAGTGTATATATCCCTCATCTGTTTCTATAGTCAATGTGTGCGTACGTCTTGAGTGTATATATCCCTCATCTGTTTCTATGGTCAATGTGTGTGTACCTCTTGAGTGACACAGTGTATATATCCCTCATCTTGAGTGACACAGTGTATATATCCCTCATCTTGAGTGACACAGTGTATATATCCCTCATCTTGAGTGACACAGTGTATATATCCCTCATCTGTTTCTATAGTCAATGTGTGTGTACCTCTTGAGTGACACAGTGTATATATCCCTCATCTTGAGTGACACAGTGTCTGTATCCCTCATCTTGAGTGACACAGTGTATATATCCCTCATCTGTTGCTGGGTGATGCCAGACGATCAATACAGAAGTAATGATGGTGAGACAGATGTTGCTTCAGTTTATATATTTCAATACTTGTGTCATGTTTCTGTGGAAAAATTTTATTTGTGGAAAAACAAAAAAAAAATGTTAACAAAAAAAAAATAATTGCAATGAAGTACATCACCCCTCCCCAACCAAGGAAGTTATTTGATACTAATGTCCACTGATCTGTTGAACCAATTACATCTATTTAGTATCCTGCCATTTAATATTGTCTGTTAAACCAATTCAATCTGTTTGTGTAGTATCCTGTCATTTAATATAGTCAGTTAAACCAATTAAATCTGTTTGTTTAGTATCCTGCCATTTAATATAGTCAGTTAAACCAATTCAATCTGTGTAGTATCCTGACATATAGTAAGAGTCTGCTGTTGTCTATCACTATAGACGCATGCACTGTTTATTGTGACAGATTCATAAAGAACTAAATAATCAAGTGCCGCGGTAAAAACATGTTTGTTGTGTTGGTCTTTGTGACATAGTGCACATTTTCTAGAGTCCACCTTTTGACACAGTATAAATAGCCAGTTGTTTCAGTCTTACTGTACATTGATCAAATGTTGTCTTACTGTCTACACGTCCTGGTCCAGTGTCTCACTGGCAGGACTCGCTTGTGGTATTTCATGATGGATGCATTATGTGGATACATTCTGTGCATGCTGGTGTTATTTAAGTGTATGTTGATTTTATTTATCTGGATGTTGATTTTATTTATCTGGATGTTGATTTTATTTATCTGGATGTTGATTTTATTTATCTGGATGTTGATTTTATTTATCTGGATGTTGATTTTATTAATTTGTGTGTTGGTTTTATTTGAGTGGCTATGAACATGGTTTCAATCAATTATATGTCAGATGTTGGGAGTTCACTTATGTACTGAAATGTTCAATAATACATTTCTATGGAAGCTGTCTTTATGTGACACCTTGTCGTCTTTCTTAATTTTACATTATGTACATGGTTATTTGTATGTGTACTTTGTTATTTGTATGTGTACATGGTTATTTGTATGTGTACTTTGTTATTTGTATGTGTACATGGTTATTTGTATGTGTACATGGTTATTTGTATGTGTACATGGTTATTTGTATGTGTACATGTTATTTATATGTGTACATGGTTATTTTTATGTGTACATGGTTATTTGTATGTGTACATGGTTATTTGTATGTGTACATGGTTATTTGTATGTGTCCATGGTTATTTGTATGTGTACATGGTTATTTGTATGTGTACATGGTTATTTGTATGTGTACATGGTTATTTGTGTGTGTACATTAGGTATATGACTAAATTTTTTTTTATTACTTTTAAATCCCCATACTGCCAGAAGTGGATATTTATCATATCTAAACAAAAAATATCAATAGCAGCCCTCAACTGTTAAAAAGTTTCCCTCCACACGCCGAGTAAAGATTAAATCGTATGGAGTAAATCGTATGGCATACTCGCATTTGGTATTTTAAGTGTAATTTTGTTCTTTGTTGTTCCATGCACCATCATCATTTTAGTTGGCAACTATTATATGCATAATTAGTATTGGTGTTGTTTCCGGATAATCCCATAACAGTTATGTCGAAGAATGCTCCAGCTTCCGAGTAGAACAAGAGATTTTGGTCTTCAAATCTAGTGCAGTTCTGAAAAGGCATTAAATCACGAAAGCTTATTACTGTTGACAGTCATGATCAAATGAGAAAAATTCCAATGTAACTACATATCATGAACAGATATAAAACATTAGCTTCTGATGTAAAAAGCAGAAAAGACATGATCGTTCTGAGAGCGGTTGAAGGGAAACAGTTATAAAAAAAATGACATTGTAAATTCAACAAGGTAAATCAACAGTTGAGAGAAAAATTGACAATGTTGTTAAGAAGTTTGAAAAACATCATCGAAGACCTGGAAACTATGATTTCACAGCGATGTTTAATGTAAGAGATGAGAAAGGAGAGTGGTTGTGCGAGAAGACAAAGAGTTCTATGCACTTCAGATTTCAACAAAAGGAAAAGTAGACTATTGTACCTGAGAAGATGATTCACAAAAGATTCACCCAAGAAAAATGAAATTACTTAGAGGGACAGTGCCAGTCACAGAAAGCTTTACTAAAGAAAGTTTTGAAACAAGTGTCTTACCAATTTTGGATACAGAAGATTCTGTGAGTGAAGAAGTTTTTGTGAGCGAAGAACAGTGTTCCAGTAGTAGTGAAGATAATAAGAAACCTTTAAAGTCTAAGAGAAGGCCCAAAAGGTCGGGAACTGTAGTTTGCATATCTACTCCTACTCAAAGCGGCATTTACAAAGGTCTAGTGAAAGAAGGAGAAAAAATAAAAAGTAATGTCAAGAAAAACTTTAAAAAAGAACACTGGTGCTTATACTTTGATGGAAAGACCATACAAAATAAAGTATATTAGGTTGTTGTTATAAAAAATATAAAAAATGGAGGTCAGACTCGCTGTTCTTCAGCTGGCAACTGCAAAAGGGGAGACAATATTAAATGGAATAAAAACTGTGCTCAATGAATATGAAATCTAGCCTTCAATAAAAATGATTGTCTTACACAACTTCAGCAAATACTGGAAGAAGAATTGGTGCAGTCACACTGTTACAAAAACACTTTCAAGATGTTGGATTAGAAAAAGCTGTATACATCGGATGCCAGCACTACATTCTAGATACAATAATGAAACATGTCATGAATGATCATTTAAGTACATCAACAACTTCACCAAACATCAGCCACTCTGAGAAACTGTGTGAGACACGTTGTAATGTCAGAGAAACTGTGAGACACGTGTAATGTCAGAGAAACTGTGAGACACGTGTAATGTCAGAGAAACTGTGTGTGAGACACGTTGTAATGTCAGAGAAACTGATGGCATATTGTGTTTCTGAAACAGTGTGATAGTTAGTGAACTGGAGATAAAAGAGTCTGTGGGTTTGTCCCATGCAAATAGAACTGTCAGTTTGCCTGTGTATCACTAGCTGATAACAACAGTATCTCACCACCTGTTGTCCCTGATACATCATCCCTATATCACGTTTAAACATCATATTCTTTGTGGTTCTGATGTTGATGGACGACGCATATCACATATCGATGCTGGCTGAATCTAAGTTGTAATATCTGATGAGTCAATGTCAGTTGTAAAGATTAATTCGTTTAAAGCGACTGTTGAGGACAAATCGAAATATTTTCAAAAGTCAAATGTTTGTGTGAGCTTTCCAGATTATTCTATTCAGCAAGTGTCACATAAAAATGGGTCGCTTCGTGTGAAAATAAAATGGTTCAAGTTTACTTGCAAATTTGTTCTTATTTCTCTATTTGTGATATTTATTTGAAATGGTTGCTAGAACATTTTCGGTTGATTGTTGAAAATAACAATGCATTCAATGAGACACTTGATATTTGGTCACAACACATGATACTTGGTCACAACACATGAAATAGGGTCACAACTAGGGGTGTGCCGGAATCCGGTCCGGAATCCGGTTCCGCCGGATTTTGCACTATCCGGTGAAATCCGGTTTCTACTTAAACAGGGAATTAAAAGTCAAATATGCTTTTAAAAAAATTTGATTTATATTATCGTTCACACAATTGTTAAAAATGCGTATCATTTTCGAGTAAAAATTAACATTACGTTAGCTGTCTAGTATAAATTTAAAGGTCTTTGGTGATCTCTATGTCACCAAGCCATCTTCAGCGATTCTCGCTTGCGCTATGATCTGTGATCTTTGGTTTAAACGACGGTATGACGTAGCCGCGGCCCGCGGTGCTCAGCAGGCTTGCGGAGTTGGAGCCGGGAGCCGCTACTTTTTGCTGGAGCCGGAGCCGAAAAAATCTGGCGGCTCCATGGCTCCCAAAGGTTTTTTTTTTTTTTACAGCAGAATTTTTTTTTAGCTTTAAAATTGCAAATTTGTTTGATTGTTTGCCTCCTACAATTTGAAATGTTGTCATGTTTTACGAACGCCACAACAGTAACAGGCACATCACCACAAGAAATCTTTAACGGGGAATCGTTTTGTGTTCGTTTTAAATCTTGTTTACCCTCCGAAATTTTTTTAATGGCATGTTTTTTTTTTGTTATATATAAAGTTAAAACAGTTTTATTTCATAGAATAATTGTATCAATCATTTAAAAATAACTTTTTACTACGACGACAAATAGAACTCGTCATTTCGTATATTATTTGACCGCAAATTTGTAATAGACTAAAAACAAAATGGTCGCTTTATGTATTTAACAATTTTATTATAAACAGAATATCTGAAATAGAGTAGATAAATTTATAAGGCTGTGCTATTCGGACCCGGGTCCCAATAAAATCCGATTGTTATTCGGACCCGTGCCAAATATGCACTAAGCTTAGCTATCTTTAAACTTTATTAGACGGAACCCGAAAAAATAATAATACAGAGTCCGCTTAGTGGAACCCTAGACAATGAGTAACGATTAAATCATACAATTCAAACAATTATAAAAAAAAAAAAAATAAACAAAAAACAATAATAAAGTTTATGTATAGCTAAGCTTAGTGCATATTTGTCACGGGTCCGAATAACAATCAGACTTTATTGGGACGGGGTCCGAATAAAAATAAGAGTTTATTGGTATCCGGGTCTAAGCCCGTAGCCAGAGGAGGGCTAGGGGGGGGGGCTGAGCCTCTCCGTTCATGACCTGAGCCCCCACCCCGTGCATGATTTGAGCTTTTTGACAAAATTTTAATAATAACGGCTATAAAACATCAATCATTTTGTTCAATTTAGCTTTAGGGGCCTGGACTGAGGTGGCCAATCAACTTTTTAAAATATTAATATCAGCACGGGGGCCCGTGTCACCCCAGCCCTGGGACCCGAAATTTCTGTCGGTGGGCCTGTTCGCAACCTTGTAATAGTTTTATATATTGATATCTTCTGAGGACAACTAGCAACTTAAATAAGTTAATACAATGATATTGACCTCTGACTTCACTTTTATACATATGTATATAATAAAATAATAAAGTACAAACTCCGTGATTTCCGAGTGATGTTATTTAATTTGCAAATTTACTTTTTAGTAGAATTAATTTTATTTTAAAGTGAATAATTGCAACTGGTCAATTTGTTGTTGATAGAACTGTTCTTTGTTTTCAATATTTTATAAGAAATATCACACAAATAGCTAAGCTATATTCGTGCATCTTTGTCGTTCTTCCCGTGTTGTACGTTAAACCAACAGTATAATAATATAAATCAGGTATCTATTATGTAACAATTGCGTAGCGAAAAAATGGTCAATATATCTATATCAGGAATCAGATATTGCTCAGCCTCAATAAATTTTTAACATTAAAACTCTTTACTATTTAAATTATTTTTAACAAAACTGCAACATGCCATGCATTATTGAAACGTAGTTAAAATTATATACTTCTAATTAATAGCTAAACAATCGGTACTAAAATTCACCATTCATGATATGGAAATGCAAAAAATTTCTTGGGGAGGGGACTCACTGAGGTCCCCTCCCCAAACCCCTCCTCTCCGTTCGCAAGCTTTCGGCGCTACGCGCCTCCATCTTCGCCCCCCCCGTATATTTCTTCTACCCCCACCAGAAGCGGAATTAGGGGAAGGGGCCGGGGGTGGCATTTACCTACCCCCCCCCCGAAATATTTTTTGTTCAAAGACCAATTTTCAACAATGTAAACAGTTTCACCCCTCCCCCCGGTCAAAGTTTTGATCCCCCTCCCGTCAAAGTTGACTAGATCCGCCCCTGTACCCCAGGATCAGTTCTTCGCCGCCCCCCCCCCGGCCGAAAAAATTCTTCGCCCCCCCCCCCGAAAATGTCTTTGCCCCCCCTTCCCCCAATGCAATATTCCTGGCTACGGGCCTGCCGGGGTCCGAATAGTCACTTCGAATTTATAAATAATAAATACAAATACTGAAGTCTTTAAAATATTTTAAATAATGTATCATTTTACTATTTGCTAATTTGATCATTGAAATAACTTTTTATTACTTATGAAAATGGAGACTAGTGAAACATCGATAAAAAATAATGATATGATTCTGGATGCACTGAAATGGTTTGTTTTTAGTAAAACCGACAATGCGTTTATTTTTCAAGTTCCTGATTATGGGGGTGAACGCGGCAAAATTTGCATAACATTTTATCAGCGGCATGCTAGCGTTGAGCAATTACAACATTTTTTGTCTCGTGTGATACTATCTTAATAGGGAGCCGGAGCCGTCAAATTTGTGGGAGCCGGAGCCGAAAAAAATATGGCGGCTCCGCAAGCCTGGCGTTCAGCTGCGATTGTGTGGCATCACTGGAATGTGTACATTATTTGGCTGTGGACTTGGAGTAACTTAACACTGTTAACAAATTAATAGTCATTAATTAGTTATCAACATCTTATTCTTACTTCTTTAGGCTTGAATAATGGCTTTGTCAAATGCCAATTGAATTCATTAAAATTTGTATTTCAATTTTCAAACTTGTAAAGTACAGAAATACAGAATTATTGTTCTCAAATTTCAATTCAATTCAATCTTGTTATTTGTTTTTGTCCAGTTAATTATCCATTTCAATACACATCATAAACTATGAACATTTGAACAATAACAATAAGCAATAAGCATCCATCATCCAATGAGCCAATGACGAGACGAGATGAACTCAGATGATGAGTCTGACTTTCTCCTCAGATTTAAAACAATTAGTGTACTACAATAGTTAAAAATTGCACTGGCAAGTGTCAAAGTAATGAAAGTTATAGACTAATAGTAAAGTTGTTTTCCTTTGACCTTGCAGCGAGTTAGAACTTAACAGCGAGTTTAGTTACATATGGATAATAACTTATTATCAATCTGCGTTATATTCTGATTTCAGTGATTTCTGAATAATTTCTATTTTCTAATTTATTTCAAAGTTCTTCACTTCCAACTTCCAATCAGCCAATGTCATTTAGCCATTTCTGTTCAGAAGGCATCCAACCCATCAGATTTAACGGTATCTGCAAAGTACCAAAATCCGGAATAATAATCCGGATTCGGTACCGGATCCGGCGGATTTCGCATAAGAAAATCCGAATCCGGTTGGAAAAAACGGATCCGGCACACCCCTAGTCACAACACATATATCGTCACAACACATGAAATATGGTCACAACACATGATATTTGGTCACAACACTTGATATATCGTAACAAAACATGATTTTTGGTCACAACACATGATATATGGTCACAACACATGATATATGGTCACAACACACGATATATGGTCACAACACATGATATATCGTCACAACACATGAAATAGGGTCACAACACATGATATTTGGTCACAACACTTGATATATCGTAACAAAACATGATTTTTGGTCACAACACATAATATATCGTCACAACACATGATATATGGTCACAACACATGATATTTGGTCACAACGCATGATATATGGTCACAACACATGATATATGGTCACAACGCATGATATATGTAATCTTGTTTGCCACTAGTGTATACTTAAAATGGTGTGGGGTTGGTAATGACATAGATTTATTAATCTGCCTATGGGGGTGTCAATGGTAACGTTCGCAGGAGTTTAGAATATTTTTATAGATAATTTTAACATATTTTTTATAGATAATTTTAACATTTTTTTTTCTAAATGATCCAATTGATATATATGGATATTAGCAGAAATAGCAAGTTCTGTTAAGAATTTCAAAACATCTTAATTTATTTTTCTTTGGATGCTATTGTCTATTGTCCCCGTTTTGTCGGTCTGTCTGTCTGTCCGTCATCACCCTAGATCTCAACAACCATAAGTCCTAGACCCATGATGTATATATCATTTTGTAGGTCTTGGCCTGCCAAGTGTACATCAAAAGTCCATTTCGCGATCTGACCTCTGATGGCCGAAAAAGGGGGCGTTTTAAGTACCGTTTTTTGCTTATATTTTAAATATAAATAATAAAAGCTAATCAAAGGGGCTTAATCATTATTTATTTTTGTAACAGTTATTCAACATGATTACTTCCCTCTCTATTTATCAAAACCCAGCAAATTCTATGGCTGGCACCCAGAAAAAAATACGGATTTCGTCCGGCGTAACCGTAGCCACTGCGTACACGAAAATGCTCTAAAATGTCCTTTGTCCGAAACGGAAAAGACTTAAATTGCTTGTTTATATTTTAATGGCACTAAATTAAAATCATCGTTTATAAAATTTCATTCTGAAAACCCCAATTGCATATAATTTATTATGCACTTCAAAAAAGTATTAAAATCAACTTATTGAAATATATCACTTTAATTAGCTGTGCCAATTATCGTCGCTTTATATTTAAAGCTGAACAAATATTTAATGAAAAAAAAATGATTTTGAGAAAATCACTGCTCAGCTCAACTGGCATCATTGTCAGTATTCAACTGCACTAAATCATATGTACAGACTACTTGTAGAGCCCATGGAGTAGACTACCTGTTCCTTTGTACTTTGTCATTGTGTTATCTAACGTCTGACTTGTCAAGTGTCTAGGTTGGCTTTATGATACACCAGGTCATTGGCCCACTCTTGACCAATAAAGAAATAACTCATTCACCGACTGCTTTATCTCGACAACGTTCTGTGTTTAGACTAAGTTCACTATCCAACTTAAGTCAGTAATTCAGTCAGTGTTAACTTGTGTGTGTTGAAATGGGTATTGTTATGGGTAGATTGGTCCTATATATATATTTATACCTCATTTAATATTTGTTATGGGCAGATTGGTCCTAGATATAACTGATTTAACATTTGTTATGTACAGATTGGTACTAGATATAACTGATTTAACATTCGTTATGTGCAGATTGGTACTAGATATAACTGATTTAACATTTGTTATGGGCAGATTGCTCCTAGATATAACTGATTTAACATTTGTTATGTACAGATTGGTCCTAGATATAACTGATTTAACATTTGTTATGGGCAGATTGGTCCTAGATATAATTGATTTAACCTTCATACTAACGTGCCTCCCGAGTTCACCTTGCAGCCACACCTGACCAGTGACCACATATAGAGATATAGAGATACATGTATAGAGATATATATCACACACAGTGTATCATTCAGGGTTTATTTTTCCAACTTTTCATCTTGGCATGTAAAGCAAAAACTATATCATTGCCATGTGCATTAGACTGTCATGAATTACTATCGAGCAATGTTTATGTTTGGGTGTGGCAGTTGTAGCTAATGTCTGAACCAAAAGTCAAAAATGTACCTGACTCACTGTGTCACTCGTGATTATTTAATACTCATTTAGACCTGTGACTTACATGCAGTAAATGGACTCCTTATATTTCAGTGGAGAACTGGACTAAATAGACCAACTGGACAAAATAGACCAACTGGACAAAATAGACCAACTGGACTTTGGTAGGATACCGTTCAATATTGTCATTGAGATTTAATTGCCCGTAAGATTATTTTCAGCCATCAGTGCAGCTATACACTCATTGGTTTATTAATTTGTGTTTATACTATTTATGTTCATAATGTACATGAACTACACTATACACATGTATTGTTGAGGTAAGATATCAGCAAGCATCATACCACATTTAGTTTTTGTTGTTATTATTTATATTCATCTCCGCAGTTCGTCATTCGTACACCTTCCATGGAATATTTACTTGGTATGGAATGTTTACTTCGTATGGAATATTTTGCTAGTATAAATAGTGCACTTCTATTTGCCATACGAGTGGAAAGATTATATTTGTACTGTAATATTTGTTTCATCTTGATACAATATTTGTTCCTCTAAGCAATAGCCAGTTATTACTTTACAATCTTCTTCTCGGGTCACTGAATCTGACCTAATTATTTGCTTCAACTTACTGAATGAAGTGTATTTTTAGTTTGTACGTGTGGGAGTACACATAGTTCCGTTATCTCAACAACAATCTGCAGTGTTGGTGTTGTATTAAAATGTGCCATGTTACCATTTAGTGGTTGCTTGGATTGTGGGCTCGTACATGTTTTTCACTGCCTTTTGTTCATTTTGTTTTTCCTCGTGTTCTATTATTAGCGTCGTTTTTTTTTTAAATACATCAGATAATTGCGTTGAATACCTGGAATCACAGAACATGAAAAAGTTGAAAACAGACCATTGCAAGTCGTGATGATCTTCACAGTATCTTGGAGCAATGACATGTCGTTGACCTCGTTTCAACAATTATATTTTGATCCAAAGTATTTCGGTTGTTTATGTTGAGGTGGGGCATTGGGCATCAATTGAATTGTGTATAGGGCATCCCTAGGAGTAGGGGCATAAGCTTTCTGATGTGTTTTGGATGTGTGTCAGTTGCTGGTGTGTCGGATGTGTGTCAGTGGCTGGTGTGTCGGATGTGTGTCAGTGGCTGGTGTGTCCGATGTATGTCAGTGGCTGGTGTGTCCGATGTATGTCAGTGGCTGGTGTGTCCGATGTATGTCAGTAGCTGGTGTGTCGGATGTGTGTCAGTGGCTGGTGTGTCTGATGTATGTCAGTGGCTGGTGTGTCCGATGTGTGTCAGTGGCTGGTGTGTCCGATGTGTGTCAGTGGCTGGTGTGTCCGATGTATGTCAGTGGCTGGTGTGTCGGTTGTGTGTCAGTTGCTACTGGTGTGTATGGGATGTGTGTCAGTGGCTGGTGTGTCGGATGTGTGTCAGTGGCTGGTGTGTCGGTTGTGTGCCAGTTGCTACTAGTGTGTATGGGATGTGTGTCAGTTTCTATTGTGTTAGGGATATGTGTCACTTGATACTAGATCTGGAGCATTCAATTTAGTACAATTAATTAACTTCTTATGTGTATGTACGATATAATGTTGGTGAAAATGTGTCAATGATTGACCACTGTAACGAACGGGCATATATAATAGCAAAATATCTATAATGCTTTGAAGTTTATTAGGCGCCCTACCAGATTATACGAATTGCTGGAATGGAATCATGGCAAGGGCGACAGTCAGTGCTAAAATTTAAATGGTTCAGACCTATCCTTAGAAAGAGAGACAAAAGTGTTATGAGGGAAACGATCAAATTAAATCTGAAATGGGGGGGGGGGGGGGGCACAAAAGCTAGCTATTGTTCTGTGTCTGGGTTACGAACTATTCGAGTTTGTTTATATTCTTTACTAAAACTTGAACATTTTAAATCAAGTCAATCATTTACATATTTAAAAAACTAAACTACTGGTTTCTTTCTTTTTCTTATCAACTATCTGGTGTAGAGTCCAACATTAGACTAGAGATAGCTCCAATAGAGTTAGAGTTCAACATTAGACTAGATTTCCAGAGAGTTCCAGTATGAAGACAATTATGAGTCTCTCTCCATTATTACAATATCAAGACATTTACCCCTCTCCCCCCGCCCGCCTGTTACCCTGTGTGAAAAATTGCACTAAGTATCATCCCCAATTACTCTCATAGGAAGAAAACTAGATCTCCTCCCCACCCCCACCCATTAGGTCTGCCACAAGTATGGCAAACAAGATTCTATCTAAGTGCAAAAATTGAATGAAATTTTTCCTAAAAATAAAGATAATTTAAATGATTCTTCTTTTGCTCTTTCAAGTATCTTATCTTTTATGCCCACTATATATAATGTAATTTATGTTGATGATGTTTTAGGTCTTTGGTTTGCCGCATTTTGCTTTAGTAGGAAGACAATTCTGATTCATCTCCCCACCTCTGTATGTGTTTGAATCTGAACTGGAGTTTATTTATGACTTTGTTTTATTTTATAAATGTTGTCTTTTTAATTTTGTGTTCTTACATCATCACATATGTTTACCACATTAAAGTTGATTTTATAAGACAATGAATTTTACCATTACACAATAAATAAGAAAATTGAACTATTCACAATAAATAAGTTAATTGAACTATTCACAATAAATAAGTTAATTGAACTATTCACAATAAATAAGTTAATTGAACTATTCACTATAAATAAGTTAATTGAACTATTCACAATAAATAAGAAAATTGAACTATTCACAATAAATAAGTTAATTGAACTATTCACAATAAATAAGACATTCCATCCATTTTAATTTTGATCTTCTGTCCATGAATACAGCTGGTTATTATTACTTTCATCTCATTTAACCATCTCAATTCAAATGTTTATTACTGTAGTTAAGGTCAAATAGAAAAAAAATGTGGAGGGTTTCTATTCTGCTTTGTGTGTTCAAATCATCGAATGCACATTGAAGTTGTTTTGAAACTTTCATTTCAGTCTTTTATTTGAACTCATTTTATTTTTGTGTCTTTCTTTGAAACATTTTTTGTTGATGTAAATGAAGTATTTTCAACTGTATTATCCGATCATGTGATGCAGGTAAAATATTATTACTTTATTTTTATTGCAGGTCACTGGAGCAGCCTGGAGCAGCTTCAGGAGCCCAGCTCTGATGAAGAGTTCTTTGATGCTCAAGGTAGTAAAACTGTTACATGTGAACTTACCTATACATTATATTAGATTTGAACTATGTGATATTTATTTTGATTATCATATAAAGAATTGAATAAGTATAGTGTAAAATGTCAGAGTCCTGTATGTCCCAAATGATAAGTACAGTGTAAAATGTCAGAGTCCTGTATGTCCCATGAATGATAAGTACAGTGTAAAATGTCAGTGTCCTGGCTGTCCCACGAATGATAAGTACAGTGTAAAATGTCAGAGTCCTGCCTGTTCCCAGTCAGGATAGTATATTTGAATTTCTTTGTTGTAATTAATTCTCCCATTTGACTCAATACTTGTTAATGTGGGACTTCAGGACAGGGTTATCTTAACACATCAGACTTCCAGGCATATGCCTGGGGGCCCAAAAATATAGGGCCCTATTCTAATCAGTTATTTATATTTCATTCTTTTATTGGTTGACATTGGGTCTTAACACAATAGTTGCCAGTGTAGTGTAATAAAAAGGGTGTGCTAATACACTAGTTTAGTAGGTGGCCCAGTGTAATGTAAAAAGGGTGCACTAACACAGTGGTCCCCAATCTTTTTCTTGCCATGGACCGGTCAGTGTTCGATAATTTCTCCGCGGCCTGCAGGAAAGGGGGGGGGGGGCATTGAATATTTCTTGTCCATGGAAAGTCGCACAATCACGAGATAAATAAATAAAAAAAGGAAGTGTAATGTTTCTTAGGCGGCCCGGTTCCATTTGATCCATAGACCGGCACTGGTCCACTGCCAGGGGTTGAGGATCACTGTGCTAGCACACTAGTTTTGGTGCCCCAGTGTAATATTAAAGTGGTACTGATTCTTGGACACAACAGTGGATGGATGGTCTCTCAACTCTTCCCGTTATAAGGAAGTCATCAATCTATTGTATTCATCATACATGAAATTAAATCATGACACAGAATGTTTTGTATATGTATGAATTTGTAAAATAATGTACGAGATTAATTTTTTTTTTCATTCTGATGTATGAATTATTTATTTAATAGTTTAAATAACTTTATCTATAATCTCAGAACATGAAAAATCTAAAAAAAAAAAATATCTTTGAATAAAAAATGAATCTGTTGTTTTTTTTTTTTGTGTTAAAGTTTAAATGGAAAGAGAGAAGTGCTCAAATGATTGTCTTATTTTAAATTATTCTGACTTGGTCATCCAGTGAACTCACGTTTAAATGGAAAGAGAGAACTGCTCAAATTATTGTCTTATTTTAAATTATTCTGACTTGGTCATCCAGTGAACTCAAGTTTAAATGGAAAGAGAGAACTGCTCAAATGATTGTATTATTTTAAATTATTCTGACTTGGTCATCCAGTGAACTCAAGTTTAAATGGAAAGAGAGAACAAATGATTGTCTTATTTTAAATTATTCTGACTTGGTCATCCAGTGAACTCAAGTTTAAATGGAAAGAGAGAACTGCTCAAATGATTGTCTTATTTTAAATTATTCTGACTTGGTCATCCAGTGAACTCAAGTTTAAATGGAAAGAGAGAACTGCTCAAATGATTGTCTTATTTTAAATTATTCTGACTTGGTCATCCAGTGAACTCAAGTTTAAATGGAAAGAGAGAACAAATGATTGTCTTATTTTAAATTATTCTGACTTGGTCATCCAGTGAACTCAAGTTTAAATGGAAAGAGAGAACTGCTCAAATGATTGTCTTATTTTAAATTATTCTGACTTGGTCATCCAGTGAACTCAAGTTTAAATGGAAAGAGAGAACAAATGATTGTCTTATTTTAAATTATTCTGACTTGGTCATCCAGTGAACTCAAGTTTAAATGGAAAGAGAGAACTGCTCAAATGATTGTCTTATTTTAAATTATTCTGACTTGGTCATCCAGTGAACTCAAGTTTAAATGGAAAGAGAGAACAAATGATTGTCTTATTTTAAATTATTCTGACTTGGTCATCCAGTGAACTCAAGTTTAAATGGAAAGAGAGAACTGCTCAAATGATTGTCTTATTTTAAATTATTCTGACTTGGTCATCCAGTGAACTCAAGTTTAAATGGAAAGAGAGAACAAATGATTGTCTTATTTTAAATTATTCTGGCTTGGTCATCCAGTGAACTCAAGTTTAAATGGAAAGAGAGAAGTGCTCAAATGATTGTCTTATTTTAAATTATTCTGACTTGGTCATCCAGTGAACTCAAGTTTAAATGGAAAGAGAGAACAAATGATTGTCTTATTTTAAATTATTCTGACTTGGTCATCCAGTGAACTCAAGTTTAAATGGAAAGAGAGAACTGCTCAAATGATTGTCTTATTTTAAATTATTCTGACTTGGTCATCCAGTGAACTCAAGTTTAAATGGAAAGAGAGAACAAATGATTGTCTTATTTTAAATTATTCTGACTTGGTCATCCAGTGAACTCAAGTTTAAATGGAAAGAGAGAACTGCTCAAATGATTGTCTTATTTTAAATTATTCTGACTTGGTCATCCAGTGAACTCAAGTTTAAATGGAAAGAGAGAACAAATGATTGTCTTATTTTAAATTATTCTGACTTGGTCATCCAGTGAACTCAAGTTTAAATGGAAAGAGAGAACTGCTCAAATGATTGTCTTATTTTAAATTATTCTGACTTGGTCATCCAGTGAACTCAAGTTTAAATGGAAAGAGAGAACAAATGATTGTCTTATTTTAAATTATTCTGACTTGGTCATCCAGTGAACTCAAGTTTAAATGGAAAGAGAGAACTGCTCAAATGATTGTCTTATTTTAAATTATTCTGACTTGGTCATCCAGTGAACTCAAGTTTAAATGGAAAGAGAGAACAAATGATTGTCTTATTTTAAATTATTCTGACTTGGTCATCCAGTGAACTCAAGTTTAAATGGAAAGAGAGAACTGCTCAAATGATTGTCTTATTTTAAATTATTCTGACTTGGTCATCCAGTGAACTCAAGTTTAAATGGAAAGAGAGAACAAATGATTGTCTTATTTTAAATTATTCTGACTTGGTCATCCAGTGAACTCAAGTTTAAATGGAAAGAGAGAACTGCTCAAATGATTGTCTTATTTTAAATTATTCTGACTTGGTCATCCAGTGAACTCAAGTTTAAATGGAAAGAGAGAACAAATGATTGTCTTATTTTAAATTATTCTGACTTGGTCATCCAGTGAACTCAAGTTTAAATGGAAAGAGAGAACTGCTCAAATGATTGTCTTATTTTAAATTATTCTGACTTGGTCATCCAGTGAACTCAAGTTTAAATGGAAAGAGAACAAATGATTGTCTTATTTTAAATTATTCTGACTTGGTCATCCAGTGAACTCAAGTTTAAATGGAAAGAGAGAACTGCTCAAATGATTGTCTTATTTTAAATTATTCTGACTTGGTCATCCAGTGAACTCAAGTTTAAATGGAAAGAGAGAACAAATGATTGTCTTATTTTAAATTATTCTGACTTGGTCATCCAGTGAACTCAAGTTTAAATGGAAAGAGAGAACTGCTCAAATGATTGTCTTATTTTAAATTATTCTGACTTGGTCATCCAGTGAACTCAAGTTTAAATGGAAAGAGAGAACAAATGATTGTCTTATTTTAAATTATTCTGACTTGGTCATCCAGTGAACTCAAGTTTAAATGGAAAGAGAGAACTGCTCAAATGATTGTCTTATTTTAAATTATTCTGACTTGGTCATCCAGTGAACTCAAGTTTAAATGGAAAGAGAGAACAAATGATTGTCTTATTTTAAATTATTCTGACTTGGTCATCCAGTGAACTCAAGTTTAAATGGAAAGAGAGAACTGCTCAAATGATTGTCTTATTTTAAATTATTCTGACTTGGTCATCCAGTGAACTCAAGTTTTTGTTTTTCTAAGAGTATAAATGTAATGTTTTATAAACCCTTGTGTAATTAATTATACATGTGCAGATGCTAGAGTTTTAAATTCATTGAAATTAAGATTCATTCCATATTATTGTTGTACAGATTTCATCTTCAATTTATTGTTATTATTTAATGAGCTTAACATTGTTGAATGTTTGAATATTTATGTTTGATTTATTGATGATTTTAAATGTGGCAATATATATTTGTTTTGTGATATATTGAACAATAACACTTACAAAAAATAATAAAAGTTTATTGATTAGTTCTGTTTAGAAAAACTAAATTCAGTCCAACCTTGGTTTTTGAGCAAATTTTTTTCAGAGAGAATATCATAAAACTAATTAATCCTATATCAAACCACATTTCACCATGATAAATAATGGGAACAGATGACCAGTTCCAGATAACCTAAACTACTGTTATTCATGGGAATGAAAATAGTTGTATGATTTTTATTTTTTCAGTTACATAAAGTAATCATATTTAATCATACACTTCACTTGCCTTCTTTGTAAAAATTTCAAAGAAATTGGACTTAAATTTTTCTTAAACAGATTCATCGCTCGCACAGCTATGCTTTACTCAAATGACGTTTCAGACATTAACATACCTCGTTAAAAAGATTGCATGTTCAGTTAGATTGTGATTTTTAAAAAAGATGCTCATCATGCAAGGCATTGCTTGTATATCTTCTTTATATGTTCGACAACTCGCGTTGTTTTCTGATTTCTTTTATAAAACCAGATCATTTTAATTTCTTATATGACGTTTTGTCCTTTTATTTAGTGAAATATATTAAGTAATACGAGCACAATGGTGGTTGTACAATACTATTTCATGTCTAGACAGCTCCGGTAATTTTTAAAACAGTATTGTTTGGTCGTAATCGTGTTTTTATGTGCTCTAAATACGAAACTATTTCATTTATCCCCCGTCTCGGTAAATTCTGTATCAGTTTAACCGCAGAAATGAGGGAATGCTGTACATAAAATAACATTGGAATGTCAACTGATTATTGTTTAAAAAAAACATATTTAATAATACATTTAGGTGTGAAGATAAAAGTAATATTGAACTAATTTCCAATTAGAGAATAAGAAAATGGTTTATAATTATAGATAACATGTGAAAATGCTGTGGCTGGGCCGGCGCCAACATTAGGATACAAAGTGAGTCAAGAAAACACATTGAACGCTGAAATGTAGACAATAAAATATTAGATACAAGTATTGTAGTATTGAAATAATGTGCACACAAAAACAAAATAGCCTTCCCAATATATCTTAATACACAATGACATTAGACAACAGACAGCCATTTTCTGAAAAGCAAGGCTCGTCTATTTTTCAATACAATTAAACTCAGCTGTCAACAACCACAAAACAATTGTGAGCGAGTGATGAACGGCAACTCAAACTACAGTCTGCTTACTGATAGAATCACTAACATTTACATTAAGTTTTTTGTTCCCTCATTGTATTAAATATTTACTTAAAAATACCGTTTTATTAAATATTTTCTTTAAAATACCGTTTTATTAAATAAGTGTTTAAGCCCGTCGTCCGACGGGCGGAATTTTTTATTTTATTTGCGACTATATCTCATGATGTTTATCCTCTTCCGGGTCGGAAGCAAGTCACGTGATAACTTTATCAAATACCATTGGTGGAACAAATTACACACACTTGCCTTTTATTATATACTAGATATTAAGCCCGGCGTTGCCCGGGAAATCTAGGTGTAATGTTAAACCCCTTCCTAATCAATTTAATTATTTTAATTCGGTACTGATTAATGCCACATTCCTAATGTGCAGAAATGACCTACATTTCATACGTCAAAAGATGTGGCTGCCATAACCAACAAACCATCATTAAAAAGTAATCCATCGAGGGAACAATAACCTCCAGTACACAATGTTAACAAACTATAATAACCGAGCATGATTATCAAATGCGCAGCCGATTTACGTGAAATCAAGTGCAGAATTATTTTTTTTTATTTGACGTCACAGAGGATTTTTATTTATAGCATTTTACCCTGAATTCTATTTATAGTTAAAATCAAAACAAAGCATTAAAAATGCACTGAAAAGTAAAAAATAACTACTTTACTATGTCATTTAGCAGCGCGAAGGCACAATACAGAACTAATCGGAAAATGACGTCATAGAGGATTTTGTTTTATTTATAGCGACGGCGCTCCCATTCTGCAAAAAAAAAAAAAAAAATTGTACCATCGGGACGTCATAGGTCATAGGTTATTTACGAACGCGCTCGCTAGTGGCCCAGTCTGTTGTAATAAAAACTAAAATAATTTGAATGATATTATATTTTATTATTATTTAATATTTGGAAATTTTACATTTCATAATAAAAAACCACAGAAACTAATTAAATCTGTAGATTTTTGAAAAAGAAATATCGAATCGATTCAACGCAAGCGCCATTTTGAATTATGTTTTCGTGACCTCGCTGGTCACGTGATTACTCTATCAAATACTATTGTTTTATTTATTTCTGGAGGTTGTTTATTTATAGAACGGATTCCCCACACACCGCCCGCCGCCGCGTCCCGGACAAGCTTAGCTGCTTTATAAGTTAGATGATGCTGAAATCTTTTGTTTAGATTTCATTGCGCTGCTATTTAGGGGAAAATCCCGATTAAGTAAATTATAAATATATATAGCACATTACAAAACAAATGGTAACTGTTTCAAAATATGTAAGCATTACACAACATCTATCTGTACTGCATATTGTAGGTACTGTGGGATGAAGGTTATACTAAAAGAAACTTAAGCTGGGTTGAACAAGTCTAAAAAAAAAATGACACTATTGTGTGCTGGGGGAATGGATGGATTGAAGCAGACACAAAGGGAATAGTTGCAAATCAAATATAAAAAGCCATGCAAATTAAAACACTCCCCCCCTCCCCAAAGTATGTTTGTTAAAAACTTAATGAAAAAAAAACAATAAAATAAAAAAACAAGTTGCTGGAAAGTACCAGATAGTCAGGCTTGCGGAGCCACCATATTTGGCTCCGACTCCGGCTCCCACAAATTTGACGGCTCCCTATTAAGAAAGTATCACACGAGACACAAATTTTTGTAATTGCGCCACGCACACATGCCGCTGATAAAAAGTTATGCAAATTTTGCCGCGTTCACCCCCTTAGGAACTTGAAAAAATATACGCATTGTCGCTTTTACTAAAAACAAACCATTTCAATGCATCCAGAATCATATCATTATTTTTGACCGAGGTTTCACTAGTCGCCATTTTCATAAGTCATAAAAAGTTATTTCAATGATCAAATTAGCAAATAGTAAAATGATACATTATTTAAAATATTTTAAGGACTTCAGTATTTATATTTATTTTTTATAAATTCGAAGTGACTATTCGGACCCGGGAACCAATAAACTCCGATTTTTATTCGGACCCCGTCCCAATAAAGTCTGATTGTTATTCTGACCCACAGCCTTATAAATTTATCTACTCTATTTCAGCTATTCTGTTTATAATAAAACTGTAAAATACAGAAAGCGACCATTTTGTTTTTAATCTATTACAAATTCGCGGTCAAATAATATACAAAATGACGTGTTCTATTTGTCCTCGTAGTAAATATTTATTTTTAAATGATTGATACAATTATTCTATGAAATAAAACTGTTTTAACTTTATATATAACAAAATAAGATGCCATTAAAAAAAATTCGGAGGCTTAACAAGATTTAAAACGAACACAAAACGATTTCCCATTAAAGATTTCTTGTGGTGATTAAAACTGGCTGGGGATCCCCAAACAAAATGTTTATGGCTGCTAGCTGTGGTCGCTGGCTATATAAATAAGTTCAAACTTTAGGGCTACTAGCTATGGTTGCTGTCTATATAAATTAGTTCAAAATTTATTACAAGATAGAAAAAAAAATCATTTTAATCCAGTTTGAAAATGGACATTGTTTATAAAACAACTGAATGCTTTTTCCTATAAAAAGTAATGAATATATATATATATATTTGAAATGTCTGACTGAATAAATCTTTGCTTATTTGATGTACACATGTTATATATATTTGAAATGTCTGACTGAATAAATCTTTGCTTATTTGATGTACACATGTTATATATTTTTGAAATGTCTGACTGAATAAATCTTTGCTTATGTACACGTTATATATTTTCTGTTATTTTCTTTAATCTAAAATATAATTATCCCCCAGAAGATGTCCACCACCAAGTGAGTTTTGATGGAGAGCCATCCAACCTGATTCGTCACTCATCCATGGAACTTATCCACACCACGGATGATACATCAGACACTCACAGCTTTACTTCTTGCATCAGCAGTGAAGGTAGATGTCACATTTTTATTGTGTGCATACACATAAACTCTGAAATGTAGCAAATGTCTTACAATTTCTTTTGTTAATATAATGCAGCATAGACCTGTAAGCAAAATTTTTAAAAGCCAAAAAGAAAGAATATCACTTGCAACTTTAAGCATTACAAACTTTTAAAAATAATTTATTAATCTTTAATTGCGAAAAAATTTTTTATCAATAATTATTTTTTATTGCAAGAAATATTTTAGTGTTTTGTTGGTATCTGATTCTCTTTCATATTTCTATCTGTAATACCAGATCAAGCAGATATTGTTGAATGTACCTCTTAGTTCCGCTCAACTGGCATGAAAAATTAAACTCAACCCACTAAGTAACTAATCCTATGATATCAATTGTTTTTACTTCCCATTAGAGCCTCAATTTGTCAAAAGAGTTGAACAGTTCAGGCAGATGTACAGCCTGGAGGGTTCTCAAGCTACAACGGACTTGTCTCCTCCACAATCAGCATCAGCATGTCGAACTCAGATTCTCTTCCTGGTCCTCCATGGAGGTTTGTTTCATTGGTGTTTAGTTCAGTTTTTTTCTAATAAGATTTATAGCTCCATTCATTCTGATATCTCTTACAATGACATCAACAGGAAATATCCTGGACTCAGCTCAAGAGGGTATCTCTAAACGACGTGATCTCACTAATCTTAGATCTACTTTTGATAATGTCATCTTAGCACATTATCAAACGGCATATCAGCGGATAAAGTTCCGACTTGTATCCTGTCCACCTTTGTGTAAAGACACACTGTCCCTTCTGTCCAGGTGAGGTTTAAACCATATTAATACTGAAAGTCCTGACATGAATGAAAATGTATGTCTTGCAAAACATTGAAATGACTGTTTACTTGTTGGAAGTAGTTCTTTTAAAATGAACTCTCAGTCAGGGGCAGTGGATAGATTAATACAGCCAGGTGCAGCTGATAGACTGATACAGCCAGGTGCAGCTGATAGATTGATACAGCCAGGTGCAGCTGATAGACTGATACAGCCAGGTGTAGCTGATAGATTGATACAGCCAGGTGCAGCTGATAGATTGATACAGCCAGGTGTAGCTGATAGACTGATACAGCCAGGTGTAGCTGATAGATTGATACAGCCAGGTGCTGCTGATAGACTGATACAGCCAGGTGCAGCTGATAGATTGATACAGCCAGGTGCAGCTGATAGAGTGATACAGCCAGGTGTAGCTGATAGATTGATACAGCCAAGTGCAGCTGATAGATTGATACAGCCAGGTGCTACTGATAGACTGATACAGCCAGGTGTAGCTGATAGATTGATACAGCCAGGTGCTGCTGATAGACTGATACAGCCAGGTGCAGCTGATAGATTGATACAGCCAGGTGCAGCTGATAGATTGATACAGCCAGGTGCTGCTGATAGACTGATACAGCCAGGTGCTGCTGATAGATTGATACAGCCAGGTGCAGCTGATAGATTGATACAGCCAGGTGCAGCTGATAGATTGATACAGCCAGGTGCAGCTGATAGATTGATACAGCCAGGTGCAGCTGATAGATTGATACAGCCAGGTGCTACTGATAGACTGATACAGCCAGGTGCTGCTGATTGATACAAGCCAATTATTTTTTTTTACACCTGTTAATGAGAAATGACAGCACACTCTACTTTCTAGTAACTTCATGTTGAATGTTCCTGTAAATGTCAGCTGTGTTTAATCTGCTGAAACATTCTCAGAATGAAGTTCTTAACTTTTCTTCACACTGATGATTATATATTATGTAACTTCCTCTCTCTCACATAGATAAGCATTTAAAACATAATGTCCAACCTTATACATCACATAGATATGATAAGATTCAAATAATTATTTTTTGATGATGAAGTAGACAAAGCTGGCAGTTTTTCATAATTAACATAAAATAATCATATTTAATCTTTATTTCATTAGCCATGTGACTTTAATACATTGCACCTTCTGTTGTTATGAAGTGAACATGACTGAGGGAGGGTTTAGATGAGCAATTTAATAGAAATAGATTGTGAAACCCTATTGCCACTTCCTGTACTCATCCACTTATCTAATATTTATGTTCAGCCTAAGGCCAGTTAAATTAAATCATCAAAGGCCCAGACCTAACCTAACCCTGTCAACTTTCCTATGTTCTAGAAAGCTGCAAACATCTGATTACTTGAGTCCTCAATAATATTGTTTAATTTGTGTATTCTTCAGTCTGTCTCCATTTACTTCTGATCGTATCAACACAGCTGGAACCATGGAGTCCACTTTGGCCAGAAATCAGAACCTGGTGCCATTAGGTGCTGTCCCTGTTTTGGCCACTGCCAGTTCTGAGTACCAGGAACAAGTGAATGTCATGGTGACTGCAGCCAACAAAGTGTATCATGACTTCTTGAAGTCTGAAGATGGAATAGGATTTAGTGGACAGGTGAGTCCAAAATGATAACTCTTAAAACCCCTTACTCCAGTGTTTCCCAACATTTAGTGTACACCCACTGGAGAGCTATTGGTGGGAGGGGGATGGGCATTTAAATAATCACAATTCTTTGTTGTATTTTTAAAAATTTACTTGTTTTATTTTCTTGATGATTTATTGGTGAGTTATTCCTAAAAACCTATTTATTCCTAAATTATTTTCTTGTTCCTACAACCTGTCATTTAGGTTTCATCTAGTGATTAGCCTGTGTTTCATTTTATACAGACTGGATGTTTTTTATTCTTCTGATGGAATGTTAGTACAATAGTTTGACAATACAAGCACCTTCCCCTTCCCAACTGCCATAGGACTCCTTTCCAGTTATAGTTCATACAATTTGATTGTTTCAGCGCTTCATTCTGTTAGTTTTCATGATAGTTACAGCACTTTATTCTGTTAGTTTTTATTAACTTGAAACACAAAAACACCTTGGACACTAAAAATTATTTTAAAAAAATAAATACATAAACTTTTTAAAAAATCAGCTGTTATTAAAATTAATAAAAGCATAAAAAATAATTTCTTAAATCATACAGATATTTATAGAAATTTTAAATAATTTTATAAAATTGATTCAGTTTCTTAATATTGATGATTTATTTACATAGAACCAGCACTTTTATATTTGAATGGTGTGTAAATATTTTGTACAGCCGTTCTTGTCTTAATTTTACTTTAGGGGGAGAGGTGGTGGTGCAGTGTAAAATATATGGGGAGTTAAAATGATTATTTCAAGAAATGAATCATTCCCTGTATGAAGACTAGAACAGATTCAATTTGTTTTAAATAAACAAAACTTTTATATATAGTATCTATAAAAACTTTTATATTTAATGAAAAACTGAAATTTCTCCCCAAATTATCCAATTGTACCCCGCAGTGGGGCCTGGATACTCTATGGTAAACAGTAATTTAGTTGTTTCTAGAGACAGTCTCCAGTTATTTTAAAAAGAGTGTTTTACATTTTTTCAGATATGTTTTCTCGCAGATGCAACTGGATCGCTTTTAGCTTATGATGCACTAACATCTGGCTCATCTTTCATGAGGGGTGGCTCACGTTACGGAAGTCATGAGAGTGTTGAGAGCAGTGCCATCGGCACAGAAACTGCCCACCGCTCCACTAGTATCAACAGCCATAAGAGAGAGTTGAGTCTAAGTGACCCGGCTTTGAATCAGAATCAGGTATCAGGTTCACTCCCGCCACCCAAGAAGGCAGAACGTAGCAAGAGTGAGATTGTTCCTCCAGACCCGTCGGAGGTGTGCAAGGAAGATGTCCCAGCTTTGACCTCTAGTCATGGGTCAGTGAAACATTCATTCAGGCACAACTCTGCTCACCTGAGTACATCAGGTGAAGTCTCCAGGAGGACAAGCAGTGGTAGCCATTACGAGGGCGGCATGGCCAAATTTGACTTTGATGTCTCGGATTTTTTTATGTGTGGTGCCCCACTGGGTCTAGTGTTGGCCTATAGGAAAATGCATAGAGCTGATGATATGATTGGTAAGACAACTCAAATTATTTATTCTCAAAATTTCATTTTATGTTAATGTAAAATTTCAAGTTTTTTTAATATTTCAAATGTATGTGATAAAAGTGTTACAGAACAATTATATGAAGGGTAAAAACTTACTGTATTTCTAACAGTACCTTCTCAGTGAAATATTTTTAGTAAAATTTTGGAAGCAATAGAAGAAATATTTTTTTTTTAAACATTCTCTTAAGACATGAAAAATTGAATTGTACTTAAAATTACACATAAAAATAAATGTATTCATTGGACGGGGTGACCTTTTCTTTTGAATTTACTTGGCAAGATTGGAAAAATTCAGTGTTAAGGTTCACATAGAAATATCTAAACAAAACATAACTATAGTTTACATAGACTATTTAGCTACTAATCTCAGGCTGTGGTTTAGACATTTTAATTCTATTAAATTATGTTTGTTTATTAAACCTACCAATAGAATCTATTAAATTATGGTTGTTTATTAAACCTAACAATAGAATCTATTAAATTATGTTTGTTTATTAAACCTACCAATAGAATCTATTAAATTATGTTTGTTTATAAAACCTACCAATAGAATCTATTAAATTATGGTTGTTTATTAAACCTACCAATAGAATCTATTAAATTATGTTTGTTTATTAAACCTACCAATAGGATCTATTTGGCCGCTGTACATACATTTGTATTGTTTTTTGCGATCCCAAATGATTTGACTATTTTATTTCAAATAGTGTTGAGACCTTCTTGCCACCAAGTTTATAATTTATTTCATTCGAGTGATCCAACTGCTTTGAGGATTGAACCCTTGCTCCATGAAGGATTCTCTTTTGTTTTACCCCAGAATGTTTGTCGTTATTCCAAGTTTCCTCTAGGAGATGGTGAGCCAGTACATGTTGGTGAGTGGTATGCATTATTATTTGTTGTCAAGTCACTAAACCAGTCAAGTCACTAGACTTGAAAAGAAATTGAAATCTCATTTAGCTGAGTGACAAATATTTTTCTTCCTTACATAAATGTACTTAACATAGTCTGTGCTTATCTTAAGTAATAAAATATAGCAGTTTAGTTGTCAACATCTGTTTACGGTTGATGTTATGTGTGAATGTTGACATCTCTTTATGGTTGATGATATGTGTGAATGTTGACATCTGTTTATAGTTGATGTTATTTGTGAATGTTGACATCTGTTTATGGTTGATGTTATGTGTGAATGTTGACATCTGTTTATAGTTGATGTTATGTGTGAATGTTGACATCTGTTTATAGTTGATGTTATGTGTGAACGTTGACATCTGTTTATAGTTGATGATATGTGTGAATGTTGACATCTGTTTATGGTTGATGCTATGTGTGAATGTTGACAACATCTGTTTATGGTTGATGCTATGTGTGAATTTTGACATCTGTTTATGGTTGATGCTATGTGTGATTGTTGACATCTGTTTATGGTTGATGTTATGTGTGAATGTTGACAACATCTGTTTATGGTTGATGTTATTTGTGAATGTTGACATCTGTTTATGATTGATGATATGTGTGAATGTTGACATCTGTTTATGGTTGATGCTGTGTGTGAATATTGACAGTTAAAATTATACTTTTATTTTCCAGAATTATCAGTCCTGTTAAAGAGTGCTAGAACTAACTCTCTGTCTGTTTCTTTTTCAGTGGAAACAATTCAGAAGCACCTGAAAGTGTTTACCACAGAAAGTCGAGAACACAGAACATCAACTTCTGAAGGTCCTCGGCTTTTACAGAGACAGAATAGTCTATCTAGTGTGACCAGCACGTCCAGTGGTCTAGGGGAAAATACTGTGTCCAGTATTACAAGTGGTGAGATAATGATGTGAAAGTATATATGCGTGCAATAATTATGTAACTATTTTGACCAAGTAAATTAACAATTTTTTACAGTCAGACATTTCAAGTTGCTCTAACAAACAGTATGAATTTTTGTTATTCCCTAATCTCCAGTGACCAGTGGTTGGTGGGGTGTTAAGAGAGTGGACTATGTCCTCTACTGTCCAGATGCACTACATTCCTTTCCTACTCAGGCCCTCCCCCACCTGTTTCACTCAAGTTTCTGGGAGTCAACAGATCTGGTCGCTTTCATTCTTAGACAGGTAAGTCTCAGTGTGATTGATTGACAGCATCGCTGAATTAAAACAGAAATCTCCATCCTAATTAGTGTACAAAGACTTTCATAATTGTAATGTAGACATTTCATAATTGTAATGTAGACATTTCATGATTGTATTGTAGACATTTCAAAACTAGTAAGTGTACACAGCTACAGGTGATACATTTTTTTATCCACTGATTTAATCATTAATTTGGGTTCCAGGTCCTTAAACAGAATGAGGTCCTGGTAGATGCTGGTCATGGTGTGGCACGAGGCTCAATGGCCAGTTTCAAGATTAAATCTCCCAGAGAAAAGTGGATGAAAAGGAGGACTACCATCAAAGTCAGGGTGAGTCTGAAATGGGATTGAATTTAAATTGCTTACAGTACTCTCTTGAAAGATGACTTAAAAGGTAATTATGTTCTATATAAAGTGCAACAGTAAATATTTCAATTATTTGTTCAGAATCTGCAGCCTAATCACAGAGCCAATGATGTTATAGTCCTAGAGGACATGCCCCAAGTCTTGACTGCCAAATTTATGTATGGCTCATTAGACATTACATCCCTGTCTGGTGAAAAGGTAATTTGTGGATTGTGTTGATATTTATCTTTGTGTCAGTGTGAATATAGCAATCACTGGCTTAAACTGGTTAGTTTACAGTCATTCCCCTACATGAATATAGCAATCACTGACTTAAACTGGTTAGTTTACAGTCATTCCCCTACATGAATATAGCAATCACTGACTTAAACTGGTTAGTTTACAGTCATTCCCCTACATGAATATAGCAATCACCAGCTTAAACTGGTTAGTTTACAGTCATTCCCCTACATGAATATAGCAATCACCAGCTTAAACTAGTTAGTTTACAGTCATTCCCCTACATGAATATAGCAATCACCAGCTTAAACTAGTTAGTTTACAGTCATTCCCCTACTAGAACATTTGATATTTTGTTATTTGAATGTACTCATTATATTTATTCTGATTAAATTTTGTATGTTCCTATTCATGTCAATGTATTTACTCAATGACTATTTATTTTACTGTTCAGGTGGATGTAAACATTATGAAGCAGCCTCCATCTGGTGACTGGGTGCTGCTGGGAACTGAAGTCACAGACAGTCATGGCAGATTTACTTATACTATACCAAAGGAACACAGGATAAGTCAAGGACTGTACCCTGTCAAACTAGTTGTCAGGTCAGTCAGACAGATTTATTATTGTACATAGTCAAACTAGTTGTCTGGTCAGTCAGACACATTTATTATTGTACACAGTCAAACTAGTGGTCTGGTCAGTAAGACACATTATTGTACCCAGTCAAACTAGTGGTCTGGTCAGTCAGACACATTTATTATTGTACATAGTCAAACTAGTGGTCTGGTCAGTCAGACACATTTATTAGTGTACACAGTCAAACTAGTGGTCTGGTCAGTCAGACAGATATATCATTGTACACAGTCAAACTAGTGGTCTGGTCAGTCAGACACATTTATTATTGTACACAGTCAAACTAGTGGTCTGGTCAGTCAGACACATTTATTATTGTACACAGTCAAACTAGTGGTCTGGTCAGTCAGACACATTTATTATTGTACATAGTCAAACTAGAGGTCTGGTCAGTCAGACATTTATTATTGTACACAATCAAACTAATGGTCTGGTCAGTCAGACACACTTATTATTGTACACAGTCAAACTAGTGGTCTGGTCAGTCAGACATTTATTATTGTACACAGTCAAACTAGTGGTCTGGTCAGTCAGACAGATTTATTATTGTACCCTGTCAAACTAGTGGTCTGGTCTGGTCAGAAACATTATTGTACCCAGTCAAACTAGTGGTCTGGTTAGTCAGACACATTTATTATTGTACCCAGTCAAACTAGTGGTCTGGTCTGGTCAGAAACATTATTGTACCCAGTCAAACTAGTGGGTCTGGTCAGTCAGACACATTTATTATTGTACCCATTCAAACTAGTGGTCTGGTCAGTCAGACACATTTATCATTGTACATAGTCAAACTAGTGGTCTGGTCAGTCAGAAACATTTATTATTGTACCCAGTCAAACTAGTGGTCTGGTCAGTCAGACACATTATTGTACCCAGTCAAACTAGTGGTCTGGTTAGTCAGACACATTTATTATTGTACCCAGTCAAACTAGTGGTCTGGTCAGTCAGACACATTTATTATTGTACACAGTCAAACTAGTGGTCTGGTCAGTCAGACACATTTATTATTGTACACAGTCAAACTAGTGGTCTGGTCAGTCAGACACATTTATTATTGTACACAGTCAAACTAGTGGTCTGGTCAGTCAGACACATTTATTATTGTACAGTCAAACTAGTGGTCTGGTCAGTCAGACACATTTATTATTGTACACAGTCAAACTAGTGGTCTGGTCTGGTCAGTCACACAGATTTATTATTGTACCCAGTCAAAACGATGTACTGTACTGTCTCAGCTTGATTTTACCAGCATGGTGTATTGTTCAGAGTTGTTCCCTCTAACCACCATGATCTAAAGTTGAACATTGCAATATTGATACCTTCCATTTACCTCTTACTTCATGACCTACAGTTTACTCCTGGCAGTATTGAGTTTTGTATTGGACATGTATTGGAGATTTATAACTTTTTCATTGGCTTAGAATCGTGTGGATGAACAAAGACTTTTACATTTGAAATGATTTCCAATAATTGACCAGGTCTTTACTCTAATTGTCTTCAGGGGAGATCACACGTCGGTTGACTTCTACTTGGCTGTACTTCCACCTAAAACGGAGACTGTTGTCTTTAGTATTGATGGCTCATTCACTGCCAGTGTCAGCATCATGGGGAAGGATCCTAAAGTCAGAGCTGGAGCAGTAGATGTAGTCAGGTGAGTAGTGATACTTTAGTCTGGATTTCATACAATGAAATTTTGATGAAACAAAAATAATTTGAAGCCTCTTCCCTTTTCCATATTTCATTTTTTAAATTTTAATTTTAAGGAATTTGGAAGTTAAGTAAACCAAACTAAAATTTTGAAGTTAAGTAGACCAACCTAAAATTTGGAAATTAAGTAAACCAAACTAAAATTTGGAAATTAAGTAAACCAAACTAAAATTTGGAAGTTAAGTAGACCAAACTAAAATTTGGAAGTTAAGTAGACCAAACTAAAATTTGGAAGTTAAGTAGACCAAACTAAAATTTGGAAGTTAAGTAGACCAAACTAAAATTTGGAAGTTAAGTAGACCAAACTAAAATTTGGAAGTTAAGTAGACCAAACTAAAATTTGCCAATGCAGCCAAATTCTTGAACATTAAATTCAAGTTTATGATGATTAAAAATATAAATTTTGTCTCATGAAAACTAAATGAGCCCAATATTGTTTAATGAACAGATCTATTGGCTTGTAATTTGAGCCAAATAAACATTCAACCAACAAACGTGATCATTATATAACACATTTAAAAATGTTTTGCTGTTCTTCTTAATCTGCGAAAAACAATTTCACTGATGAATCAAAGTAACTAAAAATAATATTCCTACCCTTGAGTTACCCCCTCCCCACAGTAAACTGCTTAAGAAACATCCATCCACCAGTGTTAATAAAATATTTGTGTTCCAGACAGTGGCAGGATCTGGGTTATCTGATACTGTATGTGTCAGCTCGACCTGACCTGCAGCACAGGAAGGTTGTGGCCTGGCTCGCACAGCACAACTTCCCTCACGGGATGGTGGCCTTCATGGATGGCCTTTCTAAAGACCCATTAAAACAGAAGTTGAACTACATCAAGTCATTACAGACGGAGGTATTGGGTTCTATTGTGTTGTTATACGTAGTCCACAGTTATAGGAATTGTTGTTTACCACACAGTCAATGTTCATTATTTAAATATTTATTATCATGGGTCATTTCCCAAGTCTACAAATCAATCAATGTATCTATGTCAGTAGTTTTAACTTATTTAAGAGTGGAGTTTGAATGAATCTTAATGTCCAATGTTTATAATAGCTATACTTCTCATCAGGCTCAAATAGAACTGAAGGCAGCTTATGGCTCAAGTAAAGACATCTCCATCTACAGAGATCTGGGTCTGTTACCTCATCAAATATTTATTGTTGGCAAGGCTTCAAAAAAACAACATGGCCAGGCTCAGGTAGAGTAGTACACAGTATATCAGACAGCACATAATATATCATATCAAACAGCAGACAATATATCAAACAGCACACAATATATCATATCAAACAGCAGACAACATATCAGACAGCACACAATATATCATATCAGACAGCAGACAATATATCAGACAGACATACAGCAGCTATCATATCATCCATAAAGCTTTCATGCAAGATTCTATATAAATAATAGCGGTGTGAGTTCTGCGTTAAATCGAAAGTAAAGAATTAATACAACAGTATTCCAGTTGAAAATCGTCAAACGAAAATAATAGTAATAAAAATCATGAAAAAATCGAATCTCTCCAAAACGAAAAATAACCTAGCCTACTGATTAAACCTAAGGGAATAAACTCTATGCCAAGGGATTGCAGGGTACAGCTAATCACATAATAATCCAGGCATGCTCTTCACTCTATTTTGTTCTCTGCTTCAATTGAGTAACTCATTGTTTCTGTTAGACTTTGTCAAGGGACAATGAAACTTTTTAGAAATTTGCTAAAAAATTAACTGAATCACTTACAGACATAATAATGAAATCATTTGAAATCAAATTAAATGTTTTATCATTATGGTAACTCCTTACTCTTGTGTCGAATCACTGAATTACGATATCTTTTTAGCCAACATAGGGTGAAAAAAAAATGTAATTTAATATTTTTTGACTTATAGGTAATTTATTATAGTTTGTGTTTGCATACCACTGCTCTATGCAACAGTTTTTATTTACTACCAAATGATATTCTGCATCAATCCTTGTAAGTTATATATGTATATCAAGTTTTTCCAACATGGTAAAAATTATTTTACATGAGTTTCAGTAAATAAGCTTTAACTCTGTTTAATTCCCGACAAAAACCATTTTTCAATCCCGAATTGAATAACTTTCAATTCACAGCAGGCGAAAGTATTCCTGTAAAAAGATAAAAGCTTACTGGAAGTAATATAAACTTACATAAAGTATACTGGAAGTAATATAAACTTACATATAGTATACTGGAAGTAATATAAACTTACATATAGTATACTGGAAGTTATATAAACTTACATGTAGTATACTGGAAATTATATAAACTTACATATAGTATACTGGAAGTAATATAAACTTACATATAGTACACTGGAATTAATATAAAGTTACATATAGTATACTGGAAGTAATATAAACTTACATATAGTATACTGGAAGTAATATAAACTTACATAAAGTATACTGGAAGTAATATAAACCTACATATAATATAGGGGAAATAATGTGTCCCTAAATTATATTCATTGACTAATGGTAAGGTAAATTAACGTAACCAAAAAATGATATCAGTCTGAAGGTTTTTAAAGGTTTTTATTGTTGATTTTTTAAATCAATGTCAGCAGCAATTACCTTATTATGTATAGGAAATATTGATTATTATAAATATATATAATTAGAAATGTCAATTATCAGAAATGTCAATTATCAGAATGTCAATTATTAGGAAAATCAGATTATCAGATGCATCATTATCAAATATTTGGTATGGGGAAATTTCACAGTAAAAGAGAATCAAAAGAATCAGTACTCTTGTGAAAGTTTTGTAGGGTACAGCTAGTATAATTTCAGTAATAAATATTAAATGATTAAATTAAGCATATTGATTATAGGGATAGCAGATAATTTTAGAACTAATTATTCTACAAACTAAAGCAACAGTTCCCCATTATGTACCATTACAGATTCTGACAGATGGCTATTCTGCTCATCTCAACCAACTCATGACACCAGGATTTACCCGTCCAGCAGTAGGAAATGCCCGCATGTTTCTGCGAAAGTCCAACTTCCGACTGTCCGGCCATGAACCTCACAGCAGGGAGAGCAAGAAAGTGACCAGACACTCGTCCAGCCTTGGGAACCCTGGAGACTTTATAGCCAGTGGCGGCGACTTGCTGGGCACAAAAATTGTGGTGCAAGATTTCTCCAGTAGTATGGAGGCCAGGTCACGTGACCAGTCACCAAGGCTACAGCTGGCGGCTCATGGTAAAAGTACAGATGTCTGACAATGAGAACTATTTCTGTCTTGAAAAACTTATGAGTCTGAGGCGTCTTATACACTCCATTGTTGTTGATGACAGACAATGTTTCTGACCCTTGGCATTGGGCAGAGTTTGTTTTTTTTATTAAATAAGGTTAGGAATATCTTGCAGTGAGACATAAGGTCTCCGTTAGGAATATCTTGCAGTGAGACATAAGGTCTCCGTTAGGAAAATCTTGCAGTGAGACATAAGGTCTCCGTTAGGAATATCTTGCAGTGAGACATAAGGTCTCCGTTAGGAATATCTTGCAGTGAGACATAAGGTCTCCGTTAGGAATATCTTGCAGTGAGACACAAGGTCTCCGTTAGGAATATCTTGCAGTGAGACATAAGGTCTCCGTTAGGAATATCTTGCAGTGAGACATAAGGTCTCCGTTAGGAATATCTTGCAGTGAGACACAAGGTCTCCGTTAGGAATATCTTGCAGTGAGACATAAGGTCTCCGTTAGGAATATCTTGCAGTGAGACATAAGGTCTCCGTTAGGAATATCTTGCAGTGAGACACAAGGTCTCCGTTAGGAATATCTTGCAGTGAGACATAAGGTCTCCGTTAGGAATATCTTGCAGTGAGACACAAGGTCTCCGTTAGGAATATCTTGCAGTGAGACATAAGGTCTCCGTTAGGAATATCTTGCAGTGAGACATAAGGTCTCCGTTAGGAATATCTTGCAGTGAGACATAAGGTCTCCGTTAGGAATATCTTGCAGTGAGACATAAGGTCTCCGTTAGGAATATCTTGCAGTGAGACATAAGGTCTCCGTTAGGAATATCTTGCAGTGAGACATAAGGTCTCCGTTAGGAATATCTTGCAGTGAGACATAAGGTCTCCGTTAGGAATATCTTGCAGTGAGACATAAGGTCTCCGTTAGGAATATCTTGCAGTGAGACATAAGGTCTCCGTTAGGAATATCTTGCAGTGAGACACAAGGTCTCCGTTAGGAATATCTTGCAGTGAGACATAAGGTCTCCGTTAGGAATATCTTGCAGTGAGACACAAGGTCTCCGTTAGGAATATCTTGCAGTGAGACATAAGGTCTCCGTTAGGAATATCTTGCAGTGAGACACAAGGTCTCAACTTGCATATTGACAGGGTTCAAGTCTTTGACTTGTTAGTGGCATAAGAAAATGTTTGATACAATCCCTGGCCTCCCTCTGGACTGTGTTGGTTCAAGTTAGTAGATGTTTGATACAATCCCTGGCCTCCCTCTGGACTGTGTTGGTCCAAGTTAGTAGATGTTTGATACAATCCCTGGCCTCCCTCTGGACTGTGTTGGTCCAAGTTAGTAGATGTTTGATTAGTTCCACAGTGCCCAACACACAATGTAAATATCTGGCATTCCTGTACAGCATATATGAAATGATTTGACTTGCTATTTGAAACTGTTAATGAAATGATTTGACTCACTATTTGAACCTGTCACTGAAATGATTTGACTTGCTATTTGAAACTGTCAATGAAATGATTTGACTTGCTATTTGAAACTGTCAATGAAATGATTTGACTCGCTATTTGAAACTGTCAATGAAATGATTTGACTCGCTATTTGAAACTGTCAATGAAATGATTTGGCTTGCTATTTGAAACTGTCAATGAAATGATTTGACTTGCTATTTGAAACTGTCAATGAAATGATTTGACTCGCTATTTGAAACTGTCAATGAAATGTTTGTTTGCTCAACCAGTCTCATCCTGTGTGTCTCATTCAATAATTTGTTGGCTGTTACTACTGTACTTTATTTATAAATATTCACTTGACCTTCACCTTGTACAGCACTTCTCTATATTTGTAGTTTTTCTTTTTATTGACATCATGACTAGAATTATGTCAACCAATTTTGTTTTGACAGTATCTGTATGCATAATGTTTTATCTATATATTATATGTAATGAGATATTCAACTGTAATTATTTTTTGTATATTTTGTACCATTGGGTGGAGGCTATATATTTTGTCTGTCATGCTCTGGAAGCTAACATTGTGATATCCTCAATCTGTGAAGTAAATGAATTTTTCTTTCTTCTTCTTGTATTATTTTATACCCTTAATGTTCATAGCACTGTCTCTGTATTGGATGTTGTGATTTACTAACAATTGTATCACACACTTGTACTTTCAATTTGTGTTGGCCAGTATGACACATTTGAATCCATGTATTTACAATTTGTGTGGGCCAATATCATTAATACATCAACCCTTCTACATTGACTGCAACACAAACAACACTGCTGAAATTATTTAATAGTATACAAATTCAGTTGAGTAGGGTTATCTGTGTTTATCTGAGGTATTGGTACCAGTTGGATCAAGCGAAACTTGTGTTTCCTAACCAAACTGACAGATTATTTGAAATAATTTAATATTTATTGATCTAACTCCACCCCCATCAAGATAATTATAGATGCATGTTCTAACTCTATTCCCAATTCTCTGACATTTACATTCAATGTTACACAATTATTGTATCAAATCAAGATAATAATAGATGCATGTTCTAACTCTATTCCCAATTCTGTGACATTTACATTTAATGTTACACAAATTATTGTATCAAATCAAGATAATAATAAATGCATGTTCTAACTCTATTCCCAATTCTCTGACATTTACATTCAATGTTACACAATTATTGTATCAAATCACTTAATATTCTTTTTATAAATAATGTAGTCCTTAAATGAATATCAATAAAAAGTGGCTGTGGTATTCTGAATGTTAAATTATTAAATACGTTATTAGGGCTAAGCATACAAGTGTTTTAGTCATTTGTCAAACTTATCCCTTGAAATCTGAATTGTTTTTTCTTCTTTTTAAATCATGTAAAATTGATTTAATCTATTTCCAAATCCTGTAAAATTTTCATTTTTTAATGATTAATTGCAGTTAGCACTCTTCATTTGTAAGGTACAGTAAGACCTTGTTTAGAGCAGCAGATGTGTTCCTGAAGATAGGAGCGCTAATTGAAACCGCATTATATGAGTTCATTTTAACACATAGTAGACAGGGAAACAGGAATATGTGACCAAAAAATAAACATATTTTACCTTAATTTTAAACTGTATTTTGCATTTTAAATAATGTTTTATATAACACAAACATTTACACAAACATATATAAAGTTTGTGATGAAGGTCAAGGTTCTTCTGTTGATTGTTTGGTGCAGAAATTGTCTAGTGTCACTTGTCACTTTCTTTCATTAAACAAATGTCAGTAGCAGACAATCACATCCAAAACTTCTCTTCTTGCTTTTGCACTCCTGTCAAAATTTGGGTTATTAGCTACAATTTGATGTCCTGTTTCGGTTGTCATGTCCAAACTATTTTTAAGAAAATCTGTAGTAATTGTTTTTTGTTCATCGTCTTCAGAACCACTGTTTTCGCCTATTTCAATTCCTTGTTCTGCCAGTTCCTTAGGGTCGTTGTTGGTAAGGTTTTCACCAGAAACCCCCAGTAGCTCATCAGTATCATGCTTATTTACATTACCTAGTCATGCTGCTTTGACTAGATTGACAATTTGACCAACAATAAGCTCTTCTCATTGATATTCCTGGGATACCTCCTGCCATATCTCCATTCATGCACTTCTTACCAAGTGATGTTGATATTACCAAGGCATCCAGGATGTCTATACTTGTATTTAGAACTTACGTCAATTTAGCTTTAAAAATGCGAATCGAGAAAAGGAAACAAATATGAGTCCTTCGGCACACAGTCAATTAATGTTTTCAACACACCATGTTAAAGCAAATCAGCGTTATTCGAGGTAGCATTTAACAAGGTCTTATTGTAAATGGTTGAATCTATGACTGACAATTACAAAGAACTGTTGTTATATTTTCAAATTATCCAATAACAGGAGGAAAACTTTTTTAAATCACTCAAGAGTTTTTAGCTTAAATGAAAAACTTTGCGTCATAAGCACTCGGAAATATAAACTACAGGAAATTGTGGGCTGGTCTTTCAAAGTTTTTTTGTGGAATGAAATGCTTCAAAATTTTTGCTCAGATTCTAGGTTGTTTGTAGGGTCGTTCAGATTTAGAGGTATTACTTAATATGAATATCTGGTTGTGTTGCTATAATTGGGTTGTCGGTAAGAGCAGTTTCTTGTGTATTAAACTATATGGGAAACTAAGGTATCCAGAAAGAATAATTGAATTAAATGAAGATGGTTACTAATGATTATATCTGATTGGGGGGAGGGGGGGCACAAATACACATTTTTTAATTTAACTGGCAATGCCAGCTTCAATACAGCTTCAATACAGCTTCAATACAGCTTCAATACAACTTCATTTTTCAATTAAATTCAAGTTAAGCATAACATTAATTATTTATATTGACATAAATAAATGCATTTAAAAATTCAAACATTCTGACAACAAGCACAAGAAGGTTTTTTTTTTGTTTTGTTAATTTGGCTTTCTATAACTTGATTAGACCTTCAAAAATGTTTTAGCATTCAGTTGTGTTTTTTAAATCTGGCAACTCTTGTTTGTTTATAATCTTCTGCCAGTAAGTGAATTTTTTAATTTATCCTAAATTAATTCAGACATTCAAAAATAAAATTAATATAAAAAGATGGATATCAGAAATTGTACAGGCTCAAGAAAACCAAAGGTAAAGCAATCGTGGGATTCTGAAATGTCGTTATTAGAAGATTTTGGGGCGTCTGCAGCATCTCACTTATCATTGACATTTAGGACAACAGTACAAGTTCAACAGCCAGACACAGCTGAAGCAACTGTTTCTAATTTGATTTTCGCTGTCACTTCTTCGTTTCCTTAATTACATATTGGAAGGTATGTCTTGATGCACGACCTATCAAATGAGTTGAAATTGCAGCTGATTCGTGATTGTTGGACCCCTGATAAAAAGTATGATTTTAGAGCAGAGAGTGTGGGAAAGAGTTATTAGATATGCATGGTTATCAGACTATTCACTTGTATACTCGCAAATGTTAAAAAATGTCTTTTGCAAATATTGCGTGTTGTTTCCGCAAAAGTAGTTCGAGGAGTTCAGGGGTCATTTGTCATCAAACCATGCACAAAATTTAAAGATTGCAACGAAGATGTATGTAACAACATGGAAGGCACAAAGGCTCTCATGAAGATACAAGCGATTTGTTGCATTATTGAAAGCCAAACCAGTTTCTATAGATGAGCAGTTGAACTCATCATTTAGAAGACAAATTCAAGAAAATCGCAACAAAATACGCCCATGGTTAGAAGTATGAGGGTAGTAATAACATGGACATAATGGTTTTCAAACACAAGTTGACAATTCAGGGTACTATATCTATAACTACATTCAAATAATGTCACTGGTGTGTCTTGTCTACAGACATCTACATATCTTTTCAATTAACTTACAACATTCGCTGAAGCGAAGTTTATTATCATGACTCTTTTATTCTGTTTCCTTCCCATCCTTAAAGAATGTCAGTTGTTACTAATTATTGCATTGAGCACACAGTGCCATATTGACTATCAAAAACCAGTGACCACACTGTCACATGCTGACCATCAGAAACCAGTGACCACACTGTCACATGCTGACCATCAGAAACCAGTGACCACACTGTCACATGCTGACCATCAGAAACTAGTGACCACACTGTCACATGCTGACCATCAGAAACTCGTGACCACACTGTCACATGCTGACCATCAGAAACTAGTGACCACACTGTCACATGCTGACCATCAGAAACTCGTGACCACACTGTCACATGCTGACCATCAGAAACTAGTGACCACACTGTCACATGCTGACCATCAGAAACTATTGAACTGTCACATATTGACCATCAGAAACTAGTGACCACACTGTCACATATTGACCATCAGAAACCAGTGATAACATTGTCCAATGCTGACCATCAGAAACTAGTGACCATACTGTCACATGCTGACCATCATTTATTTCTTCAAGCCTGCTGTATAGGCTGTGAGTAAATTATAAAAAATGCTGAATTGAATGCATTCACTTGTTGGCCATCACCACTGGTTGACATTTGTCTTCTCAGTGGAACATCTATCAATATATATCAACATGTCTATCAATATATATCAACATGTCTATCAATATATATCAACATGTCTATCAATATATATCAACATGTCTATCAATATATATCAACATGTATATCAATATTTCTCAGAAGAGCCTGGCATCCATGCTGGTCATTGGATGAATTGTATATTCCCAAACAATCTGTCTCTAATACATTTGAAGACATTTTTTTTGTTTAGATCTTTCATAACATTGTGAAGAAAACATCAACACAGATTTAAAATGGTTTATAATTGTATGCATATTTTTTGTATTATTTTATTTTCACTTAAATTACATATCACATTGAACTTAGAGTTTCTAAATAGTTTGAAGCTACAAAAATGTTGAATCTATCTATTTTTATTTGTATAAATTCAGTTTTATGAAATTAATGTCAGTACTTGCCAACTTACATGTGACATTTCTTTTCTCATGTCTCATATAATAGTGCCAGCAAGTCTAATCCATAATCTTTAAAACTGTCCAAGATTTACACTGACTCAGTAATACTTACACCAATGACTAGTTAGTTTTGATTTAATTATGACACTACCCTAGTGAGTCATTGGAATGTTCATTGTAAGCTGTGTTTATCAATACATGTACCATCATAGGCTATTGAAAGTATCCATAGAATGGGAACTTGAATAAATAGAATGAGTGTAAAACAAGCCTAACAACATATCAATATTAACTTCTCAGGGCTAGCAACTAAAGTTTCAATGAACATCTTGACATCAACTTCTGAATTGAATTTGAAATGAACAGAAATGTACTGTCACAATTTTAAAAGTATTGAATTAAATTGAAAACTTAAATAAAGAATTGCTGTAATTGTATTTTGTAACTTTATTAATCCATGGCTAATGTAATACTCAGACATGTCTGTCAAATCATAGTTGTAATTGTTTAATTTAGTGTCAGTTGATTCTGTACATGAATTGCATTTGATTGTGTTTATGCACATGAATTTAATTGTGTTTACGATGTATATTAACTAGCTTGTTGTATCATGTAAATTTGTACATAGATAGAGTTTAATACCCACATATTTTCTAAACAGGAATATTTACCTATTTATTAATACTTGTTCTATAATTGTTATGTGTGTTCTATGTTCAGTGTTTATTGTAATTTCATTCAGCTAATTTGTGTTCAGTCATCTGTTTATAGTATTACATCTTTTGTATCTGTTTGTCCTTGGTTGGTTTTATTTATCAGAATGTAGAGTATAAAAATAAATTCTACTGAGATGGTTTTAAACAAAAGTAACTTTCTGTTCAGGGATGAGGGACTGTTCATAGATTTAATCTCCTGATGATAGACTTACTCTCCTCCAGCAGATAGACTTACTCTCCTCCAGCAGATAGATTCACTCTCCTCCAGCAGATAGACATACTCTCCTCCAGCAGATAGATTCACTCTCCTCCAGCAGATAGACTTACTCTCCTCCAGCAGATAGATATACTCTCCTCCAGCAGATAGATTCACTCTCCTCCAGCAGATAGACTTACTCTCCTCCAGCTGATAGACATACTCTCCTCCAGCAGATAGACTTACTCTCCTCCAGCAGATAGACATACTCTCCTCCAGCAGATAGACATACTCTCCTCCAGCAGATAGATTCACTGTCCTCCAGCAGATAGACATACTCTCCTCCAGCAGATAGATTCACTCTCCTCCAGCAGATAGACACTCCCCTCCAGCAGATAGATTCACTCTCCTCCAGCAGATAGACACTCTCCTCCAGCAGATAGATTCACTCTCCTCCAGCAGATAGATTCACTCTCCTCCAGCAGATAGATTCACTCTCCTCCAGCAGATAGACTTACTCTCCTCCAGCAGATAGATTCACTCTCCTCCAGCAGATAGATTCACTCTCCTCCAGCAGATAGACATACTCTCCTCCAGCAGATAGACATACTCTCCTCCAGCAGATAGACTTACTCTCCTCCAGCAGATAGATTCACTCTCCTCCAGCAGATAGATTCACTCTCCTCCAGCAGATAGATTCACTCTCCTCCAGCAGATAGACTTACTCTCCTCCAGCAGATATATTCACTCTCCTCCAGCAGATAGACTTACTCTCCTCCAGCAGATAGATACATTCTCCTCCAGCAGATAGATTTACTCTCCTCCAGCAGATAGATTTACTCTCCTCCAGCAGATAGATTCACTCTCCTCCAGCAGATAGATTCATTCTCCTCCAGCAGATAGACTTACTCTCCTCCAGCAGATAGATTCACTCTCCTCCATAAGAGGATTTTACTCCATATTCTTGGACCCAATAATGTAAGAAACTATTCAAGGCAGTATTTGACCTGTACAATGTTAACTCTAGAGATTAATGTTTGCTTTTAGTTTTGTTTAACCCATGACATTTCACTTGTTCCATTCAGTCCCTTCCAGTTGTAATTGTTTCATTTTGTCTGATCATTGCTCAACACAATAGTTGGTTTATTTATTTTTTCATTTACAAACCACAATTTTTACCATTTAATCAAATTTCATTTTATCCAAATATTTTATTCTTTGGAAACAGATGTGTGTATTCCACTGAAAGGATATTATGCTATAGGTCCAACATTTGTGTTTCAAAATTATTTTTTTTTAATTTATGAAGTTAATAAATGACAACAATATTTAATTTACTTCTACTGATTGTTGTATTAGAATTTGTTTCTACCACAGACATGATTAGATTTCATTTCAACTCTAATATATTATTTCCAACTTGTATTTCCCATCTTGTTTATTTGAGTATTTCATGTTGTCCTGTTAACTAAACTATTTGTTTCCTTCATTTATTCCATAATTTAGACTTTTAATAAAATAAAAATCAAATTTGTTCTGCATGAATTTGGAGTGTCATGTTCTATTAATAGCAAAAGTGAGTGTCATGGTATATTAATGGCATCAGTGAGATTATTATACATATTACATATAACATATTGGGAGCATTTGTTCTATTTATAGCATATATGTCCTGTGCAATGTTCATTCAACTGGATGGTGAGTGCAAAGTCAACAGAGGAAGTAAGAACTGTTGCATGGTGTCTAAACCTCTCGCTGGGAAAATGGAGGGAAGGAGGGGGGGGGGGGGGTTGAGAGACTTGGAGGAAAACAGAATATTGGGGCCAGCATGCAGAATATATATATGTATTGAAACAAACAAACAGAGATTTTATCTTACATGATTTTGTTTATTGTATATAATATAAAAATCCCTTCCAGTCTGTCCCAGAATGACGTCACCATTTTCATCAAAATAAAAAAAAATGTTTATAAAATAGATAAGAAATATTAAGGTAAACCGATTTCGGGAAAATAACCTTGAAAAATCAAAGAACGATAAAGTGTTATCCCGTAGAAATCGCATCTTTATCTGTCCCGAAATCAGTCCCAAAGGTTTCTGACCCAACTACGTCATTTTTTAAGAAATTCAAAAGACCGGGGGGGGGGGAATGTGCATATTAAACAACTAAAGTTTAACAAATTGATTTCACTAACAGAAGTGCGGCATGATACCCATGACAAATATTTACTGAGCCCGACTGCAAAAATAAGTTTGCGAATTCTTCTTTGCACGACCACTGCCAGCATGACATGATGTTGTGTGCCTTACACACCAGTTTTATAGACGGTGCATGGTGCGTCTCTGCCAAGCCTATACATTTTCCAGTATGATACAAATAATTTAGCGCGAGATCAGCAAGCAGGGCGTGTGAGCTCCCAATGGCCCAGAATGGCAAGAGTTTTTTTTTGCCTCCACAGTGATCTGTTTTCAAATGGCTTGCTGCTAGAGTTTAGTTGAGTGTATCAGTGAAAGGGTGCTGTCACCACCTCCAGTTGCGACTTGCGATTACCATGGTATCGGACTAAACTAATGACCCTGTCCATAGAGATATAATTTAAAATATAGCTCGTATCAAGGAGGGTGAGGGTGATATGACGGGCACGGTAAATTATTTCAGTACCATCCAAAATGTGGAGCTAATCGAACATATGCCATGCCCCACTACCCCACATCGTACTATTACTTAGTCACTATGGACTCACTACAGAGCATCTGTATGATGCTTACCATTTGGTTTTATATTAACGATACACAAGGAATTTCGGAATAACAATATACAAATGACGTTTAGATTTATATTTGTAATAAGACCGTTGCAATGTAAGGCTGCAATCCAAACACAGTGTATCGAAAGTGCCCCCTTGGAAATAATAAGGAACGTAAAACACGCAATAATAACAAACAGACGGTGGGGGCGTGTTAATACTACTAGGACTGAACACGTGACAGGGACTCACTTCTGGACTCTAAGAGATGATTGCAACAACAAATCATTCAAACTTTTCAACGAAAACAAATATTTTATTAATAATGTGGCCCATGCCGCCCATCCTAAACTTTGAAAATAATGTTTTTTTTTCAAAATAGACGCTTAAAATGTTATTCTAAAAAATTCACTAAGTGGAATATTAGAATGCTGTTCTAAGCATTTAAATTCTATAATTATATGATTTTATTGAATGACATTAAAGTGGTGGTTTGGACAGCCTTGGTCTATTGTACTCGGACTTGGTTTGGACACCTTGGTCTATTGTACCCGGACTTGGTTTGGACATCCTTGGTATATTGTACCCGGACTTGATGTGGACACCCTTGGTATATTGTACCCTGACTTGGTTTGGACACCCTTGGTATATTGTACCCGGACTTGGTTTGGACACCCTTGGTATATTGTACCCGGACTTGGTTTGGACATCCTTGGTATATTATACCTGTGCTGAGACAAAGTAAAAACCCACTTATTACTGAGAGCTGTCCAACAATGTTCAAAACAGGGCACCATATGATGGTGTGGTCTTTTAGTCCGGGGAAAATAACGGATCAGGTCCCGGTCTTTTAGTCCAGTAACTAAATGCTTGGATTGAAATGACGGCACAATAATCGTCTCCTCAGACTTGATAGAACTGGGTATAGCAGCAAAGTCTTTTTTAGGTTAAAGAGACCTGGTGTCACCTGTTCGGAAAAAGTTCCGTCGCCTACGTTGTTGACCGGGTGATGTGGACATTAAAAACAAAAATGTTGTCTATTTATGTTACACTCTTCGGATCGACCCATCTTTGAAGATCTGGTGTAGGACAAAGAGTACCCCCTTGGATATATCATTAACTACGTGTATACATTTATATGACGATGTGTATACGACGATGTGTATACATTTATATGACGATGTGTATACATTTATATGACGATGTGTATACATTTAAATGACGATGTGTATACATTTATATGACGATGTGTATAAATTTAAAAAACATAATTGATATACTTTTAATTTAATGTATTAAAACTGAAAACATTTTCTGTAATAACTCTGTCATTACTGAAAAAAAATACGTATTATTAAAGTAACTTTTCAATGTAAGAGTTACTCGTCAACTTAATTCTTTTTTTAAAAGAAGTTACTCTTTAGTGTCAGTGTCACTTCTTCTCCTGGTCACAGACTGACCAATCATCCGCTACTTGCAACAGGTTGTAAAAGTCCAGATAATCTTGACCACAATGACTCAACAATTGATCCCGATAACATTCTCCATACAGGTCAGCAAAACTGTGAATAAAAGATTGCAAGACGTTTTTTTGACATGTTACACTGTAGCTGATAGATGTCAGTTAATGTCAGTCACATGTAACACAGTAGCTGAAAGATGTTAGGGTATTTTATTTTTTTTAGCCAAAGTTAAAGTTGATTATTACAGACGAACTAGTCAACATTAAAGTTGATACTAACAGACTAAATAGTCAACATTAAAGTTGATACTAACAGACTAAATAGTCCACATTAAAGTTGATACTAACAGACTAAATAGTCAACATTAAAGTTGATACTAACAGACTAAATAGTCCACATTAAAGTTGATACTAACAGACTAAATAGTCCACATTAAAGTTGATACTAACAGACTAAATAGTCCGCATTAAAGTTGATACTAACAGACTAAATAGTCAGCATTAAAGTTGATACTAACAGACTAACTAGTTCACATCATTATGACATGGACATACTGGTCGATAACACAATGTAACAAAAAAAATGTCTCTGTTTATCTAAATTTTTTGATGTTTCTTATTTAATTTGAGTATGCTGAGTCTGAATATGACATTGTTTTTTTTTATTGCATCAAGCGTTTGATCATAAAACCAAAAATTCAATTAAACATTTAATTAATATTAATCACGTTGCATGAGATACAACTTTAGTCAACATATAACATTTACTAGTTCAAAAATGTTATGTTACAAAACGTCGTTACATCACGTTACATACATATATTACATAATGTTACATTATGTTCTAATGTAATAGTCTCTCAAAATCTAAAATAACAATAGAAGTGAACAGTAGAACGTGGTTTTCTTTTATGAAGTTTGTCGTCATCGTGTATCAAACACCAGATGTAGTCACCCATCATAGATGCATTAGGGTGATTTAAAAAAAAAATTTTGCAATTTGATATTGCATTGTTGATATTTTTTTTCCTTTTATAGTCCTAGACTTTCATGCCAAATTTTATTGAAATTGAATAACATTTAGAGGTCGCTCATCGAAACTGAAGTTTATAGTATCTTCTTTGATGACATGAATTCTTATAATATAAACATTAAATTAATCATTATCTAAAAATCAACATTAAACATTGATTATAGCGAATTAGACATGTTGAAATGTTAAATAACAAAAAAATATAATGATATGCAATAGTTACTGCTTGTTTATTCATGTATACATTGTATTATAAACATACACAATGCGCTATACTAATGATCGTCAGTTCAATGCTTCTTAAATAACTTCAGAGTGCTTTTCTTCAACTTTGGCACTCTCTTTCTGTGATCCTCTACAATTGCAGCAATCTCTGCATTTCAGATTCCGTTTTAGTAATTGACTTATAAATGATGACATCAGTGCAACTGACCACTCGGCTGTATCATTGACGCCTTAAAGGAATCAACAATACAATTAGCTTCAGCAAATGACGGCAATAGATCCCAGGATACTGGGTCAACTTCATCGAAGCTGGTACAAATACGGACTGAACGCATTGCAGATATGATGAGGTACCTACAAAGTGATACAGTTAGTGCAATTCTTCAATTTAAACACTCGATCCATCTAGTCATCGCCAGTCTTCAGCATCGCTTCAGAAACTTTTTCAGAAAAAAAACGCAAGAAAAAGCACCTCTGAACTACTATACCAATGTTGGTTTTCAAATTTCATTTTCGCTGGATCAGATACCGTTTGGTATATGACAGAATTTCATGAGATCTGCTTGAATAACAATAGATCCTTAAACGGAGCATCACGACTCACAGGACATGAGATTCAAACTTTGACGTAGATGTGAGTCGCAAACAAGCAGAATTATTGCTAAATCTTTTCCTCTGAATGTGTGAGCTAGAACTGATTTCTAAACAAGTAGATCTGGAAGCAGTATATCACTTTTGCCATCCAGCAAGCCATATGGTAAGCGCCTGGCGCATGAAAGTGGTACTGTTGGTTGCTTACACTGACGCCTAATATCAACAAGCAGGTTTTGATCATCCCTTTGTAAACTTCACGTGGTATGTAACTTGAGGCACTTGAAAGTCTTGTAGGAATGACACAACACTGTGTTTGTGCTCCACAATAAACGGATCATCTAGTCTCAAATCCTCTAGCGGACTATACAGCTGCTGATCAACCTTAGACCAAAAGCGTTTGAAACATTTGAACAATGGAATTTTAGGGCTGTTGGTGGAGCCATAGAGAAAAAAACAACTCCAATGATCAGTTCCTGCACATAATGTCGGCAGGCAAAATGTAACAGCTCCTCTTGCACAATATCCCCTTAGTAACACCAGTGTTGACGGATATTGTGTCAAAACACATACCAATAATCTCATCAGATACCTCACGTAGTCTTAACAGCTGTATTGTTGCATTGGCTTGTGCCTTACCAGCACGGTTGGAATTTTAGCTAAACCTAAAATCTTTTCAACTTCTTTCCCAGTTAAAACTACAGCTAATCTGTTTAAATGTGACTGCAGCTCTGGATAATCTGTAGTTTCCTCCATTATCTTTCCATCCCAGTGAATGACCAATGGGCATTTACTTGTAAATTGAAATTCTGATTTGAAATTTCTTGTCTGGCATCGAACCCTCTGACAGAAGCTTCTTGTAGTAAACCTTCATCCTCACTTTCGCTGTTGTTTGTAGACCAAGTAGTCACAGCAGCCTTCAGATGTCTTCTTTCGTCTTCAACTACTCTTTGATTCTCTTAGACTGCTTTTCTTTATAAAAATCGTTAACAGTTACCTTAATGCTTTCGGATATTGTCTTCTTTAGTACCTTGTGATTTTAGAAAACCATCTTCATAGCATGATCTAAGGTCAATTAGACATAACTAGGCAGACAAGAATCCGTTTGACAATCAACAGAAATTCAGTTATACGTCTTGTCAATACAATTTGTGAATTACCACTTGATGTGGATGCCATATCAATTCAATAATTTGTAGTTAGTCAAAAACTACTTTATTATCCAGCAAACTTGATTCCTTGAATAATAAAATTAGATATAATCGAAAATTCTAATATCACGGTATACTTTTAATTTTACAATGAACTAAAATTGCACTAGACGTATAGCAAAAGAAAGCAAGCGACACATCAGAACTGCCATATTATCTCATATAGTGAAACTTCGTGTCGCTTGAGCGACCTCTAAAAGTGGTCATTTTTTCAAAAAGTTTAGTTTTTCTTGATTTGCTTGCCAAAAGGAAAAAAAATGAAACACAATGCATTAGAATCGGAGAAAATTATTTTTTTTACCGTGCAGTGATGAATCACCCTATTAAGATGCATCCTATCTGCCCTGGTATCGTTTCTCCATTGCATAGATATCCTGATGAAAACGTTCTCCATGCTCTTCACTCACATCACCCAAATTTGGTCTGAAAAATTCCAGGTGTGAATGCAGGTAATGCAGCTTTAGTGACATTCTGCATTTCATATCTGCGTACCGTATAATTAAGTTTTCCACTAGCTCTTTGTAGTTATCACTCTTATTGCTGCCTAAAAAACTATGAACAACATGTCTAAACGCAATCCATGCTTCTTTTTCAACAGCAGACATTTTGTCCTCCAGCTCCTTTCATGCCAACATAACTTTTAATCTGCGGGCCAACGAATACACCTGCTGAAATGTTTGCATATGACACCTTTGAAAACATCTGCCGAATATGCTGGAACGCTGTACTAGCTGGGTTTAATGCTTTGACAAATTGTTTGACAAGACCTAGTTTAATGTGAAGGGGTGGTAGTAAGATCTTCTCAACAGGTACCAGGGATTGATTAATAACATTGTGCGAACCAGGCTGTAAATGTTCTCTCACTGGCCACTCACGTCTCGTGAAGTGCTGGTCCGCAAATAATGTGGCCCAAAAACAAAGAAAACACGAGTACTTTGTGTATCCTCCTTGTAGACCGAGAAGAAACACCAGCATCTTAAAGTCTCCACATACATTCCACTTGTAACTGTCGTAGTTGATTTTCTCAAGTACCAACTTCACGTTCTTGTAGTCTTCCTTTAGATGAACGGAATGAGCTACTGGAATCAAAGGAAATCGGTTTCCGTTATGGAGCAAAACTGCCTTTAGACTTGTTGAACTGTCAATGAATAACATCCACTCTTCAGAATTGTGTACAATGCCAATGTCATCGAAAAGACCAAGAACGTCATGAGAGTAGCACAGTGATTCTGATACTACATAAAAGGATGTCTTTTTCGGTATTTCGAGGTTCTGCAGCTTGGATCTAATAAATTCCATTCTTTCAAACGTGATTTCAGAAGTTCTGCATTCGATTTAGTGAGTCCTAAATCTCGTACTAAGTCATCAAGTTCTTGTTGGTTAGAAAAATGAGATGAATCATTCGGTTCCTTGAAATCACAGTCATCACGGAGTTCATCCGGTGTGTCTACATCAGAATGATATGCAGCTGCTTTCTCTGACTGAGGTGGGTTATGAACAGGCAATTCATAACTGTGTGGAACTGGTCCAATAGAAGAGGGTATGCTTGGATAAACTAGAGTCAGCCTATTCTTCAGCTTTTTATACTTTGAAATGTCAACCATGCAGAAATAACAGTCATCATGATGGTTTGTCGGTTCTCTCCATATTCTCGGAATCGCAAAGGGCATTGACTTTCGGATTCCACGCAGCCATCATTCCAGAGTTGATCTGCAGCGGCCACAATCGTACCCAAAATGTGCTAATATTTATTAAAAAATGATTTACCTGAATACCTAAAAAACTAAAATCAGGAAAAGTAATATTAAAAGTGGGATAATAGAAAAAAGACACAAAATATACAAAGCAACTGACAGTGGCTCGCCAGAGAGAAAAACAAATCCACGAGCCACTGTCAGTGGCTCAGCGGAGAAAGTGAGTTAAAATCATCATATATATATATAATGTTATAAATGCATCACACATATAGTAAAACTCCGAAATATAAGTATATGTTATGTCTTTTCTCAGGACATCTTGATGATAGAGCAAAACCAAAAGTACCACTTAAATCAGCATACCAAAATTATGTAAGAAACATTAAAAATTGAAAATTAAACAAAAATCTTATTAAATTGTGTAATGAAATTTATACTTAGAGACATATTTGTCCAAATTAAAGTTTATTCTTACAGATATATTTGTCCCCTTACAGTAGATACAGACATATTAGAGTTGATACTTACCGACATATTTGTCCATCTAAAAGTTTATACTTAAAGACATATTGTCCACCTTAAAATGTATACTTACAGACCTATTTGTCGACCTTAAAGTTTATAAGATATATTTGTCCACCTTACCCTAGATACTTACAGACAAACCTGCGTTAAAGTTGAATCACTGTTGACCATAGCTGTGCCAGTTAATGCCTGTTGTTTACATTGAGAATGGTCGTTACCACCTGGATTACATCGTGTATTGTTCAGGTTCAGATAAACTGAAGGTAAATGAACAAATATTGAGACATACAATTGTTGTAATGATACCAATGTGTGACCTATTTCTTGGTCATTACAATGTGACATATTTCTTGTTTTTTTTAATGTATAATTGACGATTCGAGTGATCTAACCTTTCTGTCCATATTCATCACAAAAATAGCCTAAAACTATAAATGTCCGGTTTTGGTGGGAACTTGTACACTGACCAGCCACTAACGTGGCACACGCCTCAGTCTGACCCATGGCCCTGGAACAAACAAATAATTTCACTCAACGTAAAGTTCACGTGTTATGGAATTATTTTAAATGTCAGATAAAAATACATTCTTCTTGGCTTGTTGGTCCTACACAGTACCATGTGTTGGAGTTACTGGTTTTCTTACAGCGCATTCAATCACCCTGGACCACATTCAATCACACTGGACCACATTCAATCACCCTGGACCACATTCAATCACCCTGGACCACATTCAATCACCCTGGACCACATTCAATCATCCTAAAACACATTCAATCACCATGGACCACATTCAATCACCCTGGACCACATTCAATCACCATGGGCCACATTCAATCACCCTGGACCACATTCAATCACCCTGGACCACATTCAATCACCCTGGACCACATTCAATCACCCTGGACCACATTCATATACCCTGGACCACATTCAATCACCCTGGACCACATTCAATCACCCTGGACCACATTCAATCACCCTGGACCACATTCAATCACCCTGGACCACATACAATAACCCTGGACCACATTCAATCACCCTGGACCACATTCAATCACCCTGGACCACATTCAATCACCCTGGACCACATTCAATCACCCCGGACCACATTCAATCACCCCGGACCACATTCAATCACCCCGGACCACATTCAATCACCCCGGACCACATTCAATCACCCTGGACCACATTCAATCACCCTGGACCACGTTCAATCACCCTGGACCACGTTCAATCACCTGGACCACGTTCAATCACACTGGACCACGTTCAATCACCCTGGACCACGTTCAATCACCCTGGACCACATTCAATCACCCTGGACCACATTCAATCACCCTGGACCTCATTCAATCACCCTGAACCACATTCAATCACCCTGAACCACATTCAATCACCCTGAATCACATACAATCACCATGGACCACATACAAACACCGTTGACCACATACAATCACCCTGGACCACATTCGATCACCCTGGACCAATACAATCACCATGGACCACATTCGATCACCCTGGACCAATACAATCACCATGGACCACATACAATCACCCTGGACCACATACAATCACCCTGAACCACATTCAATCACCCTGGACCACATACAATCACCATGGACCACATTCAATAACCCTGGACCACATTCAATCACCATGGACCACATTCAATCACCATGGACCACATTCAATCACCCTGGGTGGGGGGGCACACATAAAACAATTCTCTTGGGCCCATGTCCTTAAAAACCCTGTCAGTTTGGTATCTGCCTAACAGTGACTAAACTCACCTTGTGTGTGAGATCAGAGGGGAGGGGGCTTTGGTGTAGATAATCAGGGGGTCTAAAATTACCTGTGCCAGACCTGAATAGCCAGAAACTCGATTCTTTACTTGTAGCTTCTATTATTTTTGACCAATACAGACACACACAAACATACACGCATATATGTATATATATATATATGTGTGTGTGTGTGTTTGTGTGTTGTGTGTGTTTGTGTGTTGTGTGTGTGTGTTTGTTTGTGTGTGTTTGTGTGTGTGAGTGTTGTGTGTGTGTCACGATAGTTTTAAGTTGGTAAATTCCATTTAACTTGTTTAAAACCTCATGAGACCATGGCCACATTGATATATTTTGATAAATTAAAATTTAAGGGTTAGATTTTAGTTTCGTAGAAAAAGGTTAAAAGTACAAGTCAGAATCTATATAACTTCTAGTGACGCAGGTTGGGGAAAGTTTGTAGTTGACTTCTATATTAGTGTTCAAGGGAACACGTAGTGCAAAAAAAAAATGCTAACCTTATACACCTTTCTCAAAAAGTAGTCCCCTTACTGAATTGTTTGTTTAAATGGACACGATACACTTCCGGTACCAATTAATGTACGCGAATTTGCGAATAATGAATTTCTGTTGCCGCTATTCTTTTAATTTTAATCATGAAAATCAAAATTTAATATATTTTTCAGTGTGATTATTTATTATTATTATCTTAAAAGTTGAAGCTAAAAAGTAGAATGGTTAATAAAAAAAATAATATCATTGACCATCACCTCATCATATGATGTAGTTGTTTCAAATCTTTTACTACCGATTTTTAATTACTCTCTATCGAACAATATATGCTAACCAAAAATATACTGTTTTACATATGACCCTACATAAGTCCCTACATATGACCCTACATAAGTCCTTTCATATGACCCTACATAAGTCCCTACATATGACCCTACATAAGTCCCTACATATGACCCTACATAAGTCCCTACATATGACCCTACATAAGTCCCTACATTAATCCCTACATAAGTACCTACATACAGTGGCGCAACTAGGGGGGGGCAGGGGGGTTGAGACCCCCCAGACCAAATCATCATACATATTTATTATATAAACTGTCTTTTTTCTATATGTGAGGACCCCCCTCCCCCAGCATTTTTTGCTGGTTGCGCCACTGCCTACATAAGTCTCTGCATATGACCCTACAAAAGTCCCTACATATGACCCTACATAAGTCCCTATATAGGTCCCTATATAACATATGTCTCTACATATGTCCCCATATATGACCCTACACAAGTCTCTACATATGACCCTACATAAGTCTCTACATAATCTGATATCGGGACATTTTGTGACTTTAAAAACTTGTCAACGTCAGAAAAATTAAATTTTGGTAATAAATTTAAACTCATTATATCTTAGATTAGACGAAAATGTAGAAAAAATAATCGAGTATTAATAGAATTTATCGAGCTAAGTATTAATCAAGTATTTAAATATCAATAACACAAAGCGACCGGAAGCCCATTATGATCTTTTCACAAAGACAGCTGACGCGCAGGAATACATGTGAGAAAGGTCCATAATGTGTAGTTGGCTGCACCAATCACTAGGCTGGAAAAAGAATCCTAATTATGTAAATGAGTTAGAAGGGAGGTGGAAGGGCCAATCATAAGAGTTGAGCCTTTAATCAAAGATTAAACAGATCCGTCCGAAGGTACAGCGGCATATTCTAATCAATTGATACTGTGTATTAGATTACAGAGTATATTTTAGTTTTCTACCTTAATCCGTCTGGACGGCTGAATACTTCGATGTTCAGGTCATTGAATGTGAATACTACTTCACATGATTCTATTTCATGTGTTGTTGTTTTTTTTTTTTTGACGTTCATTGTGTGTTGTTTGTGAGAGAAGATGTGAAACTAAACTGAACACTACCCCACAAGCAAATAATAATAATAAAGACAACAGAACAGACCAAAGAAACAACAGCACAATGTTACAATCACTGGCGTCACAACAATGGTTGGTGTCACCTCCCTCCCCACTCCCATCATGAGAAATGGTACATATTTCGAATTTTCCTGCACTTGACCTTAGATAATTTACTTTAAAATACCTTAGCGATAAAAACGATAGTAATAGTATTCCTGACTGTATTTCAGAAAGATGTATGTTACTTTCAATAAACTGAGCTTGTAAATTACGTCTATAATTTCATGAAACCACGTGACTACAAGCGGCCGTTTATAGAACGTTTGCAAAAAAACTCTAGATTGATCCGAGCAGCTTTGACCTGCATTCATTTACCTAAGCTCCATATGCTCTGCATGGTGGCATCCTGTGCTACTGATCTACATGGTGGCACCCTGTGCTACTGATCTACACGGTGACACCCTGTGCAACTGCTCCATATGGTGACACCCTGTTCTACTCCTCATGTTTTGAACTATGATCGGTTATAAAACCGACTATACCGAGTTTTTTCTGCTACGAAATTTAAAACTGTTATTTTTTTTGTCACCCCTAAAATGATGTCACCCGGTGCGGCCCGCATCCCCATTGTGACGTCACTGGTTACAATATACATACACATCAGGGGTATGACTAAAATATAACCCTAGTTCCCCTTATCATATTTGGTGGAGCTTTGTATCACAAATAAAGAAAATATGGGTAATTTTTGTTTTGCATAAAAAAAAAGTTCACCCTCCAATCGAGACGAATATTTTATAACAAACAAATGTTCAAATATTTCAATAAAGGTTTTACCATTACAAATAAAAGTGACACAAGTATAATATTGATAATTGTTAAGTTGTACATTTCTATTGTGCATTAGTAGAAGAAATTTAATGTTCAATTTTTCAATTGACTTGCAAGTGGAAGTAAATCTTGTATCACTTTAATTGCACGCTCTGCACAGATATTAGAACGCTTCGTTGGTATAGAATTGGGATCTGTGGACCATAATGTCTTTAATGACTTCAAAGTCTTTGTATGCTGCTTACAAGCTTATGATAAATGATCAAAGTCAGTAGTATTGAAACACTGGGCAGTTTTGAAAATCCTGTAGCATTATGTCAAAGCCATGTCATCTCGCCAGCACTCTTGTTCTGATTTCTTTAGTGGTTCTCCAGCATTATCAAATGATGTTTTGAGTTGTTCATACGTTTCTGCTATTGTAGAAACAAACGAGTAGCTGATGTTTGGTGAAGTTGTTGATCTACTAAAATGATCATTCATGACATGTTTCAATATTGTATCTAGAATGTGGTGATATCATCCAATGTATAAAGCAGTGATGCTAAAATACTAACCCGCGGGCCAAATTTGGCCCTTTATGATATTTTTTGGCCCCCGCAAGTTTAAAAAAATAACATCTCATTATATACATACATATATAAAAATTATATTTTGGCCCTCCAAATTTTTTTGGCAGACAATAATGGCCCACAGAAAAAAAAAGGTTTAGCATCACTGGTATACAGCTTTTTTCCAATCCAACATCTTAACATTGTTTCTGTAACCGTGTGACTGCACCAATTCTTCTTCAAGTATTTGCTGCAGTTGTGTCAGAGAAAATCATTTTTATTCATTGAGCACAGTTTTCATTCGGGAAAAGAGGAGAAGAGTAGTATGGCAGGCTAGGGCCCTAAATGAGATGTAGAGCCAAAGAAAGAAAGAATAAGACAGTTTTGTCCCCATTAAATATTGTCTCCCCTTTTGCATTTGCCAGCTGAAGAACAGCGAGTCTGAGCTACCTTTTTCATTTTTTATAACAACCTAATATGCTTTATTTTGTATGGTCTTTCCATCAAATTGTAAGCACCAGTGTTCTTTTTTAAAGTTTTCCTTGAAATTACTTTGTATTTTTTCTCCTCCTTTCATTAGACCTTTGTAAATGCAACTTTGAGATGGAATAGATAAGCAAACTCCAGTTCCCAACTTAAGTGTACTCAATTTCGCTGCAGTCACTAAACGCACTGAAGAAGTTTTTTGTCTTTTAGACTTTAATGGTTTCTGTTTATCTTTACTACTACTAGAACACTGTTCTTCGCTCACAAAATCTTCTGTATCCGAATTCGGTAAGACACTTGATTCAACAGTTTCTTCAGTAAAGCTTTCTGTGACTGGCACTTTCCCTTTAAGTAATTTCATTTTTCTTGGGTGAATCTTTAGTGAATCATCTTCAATAGCCTACTTTTCATTTTGTTGAAATCTGAAGTGCATAGAACTCTCTGTCTTCTCGGCACAACCACTCTCCTTTCTTATCTCTTAATTTAACATCGCTGTGAAATCATAGTTTACAGGACTTCGATTATGTCTGTCGAACTTCTTAACAACATTGTACGATCATGTCTTTTCTGCTTTTTACATCAGAAGCAATTGTTTTATATCTGTTCACGATATGTAGTTCCATCGGAATTTTTCGCATTTGATCAAGACTGTCAACAGTCTTTGGTGATTTAATGCCTTTTCGGAAATACACAAGATTTGAAGTTCAAATTCTCTTGCTCGTCTCGGAAGCTGGAGCATTTTTGACAGAGCTGTTCTGAGTTGCCAACTAAAATGCTGACGGTGCAAGGAACAACAAAGAACAAAATTAAAGTTAAAATACTAAATGCGGGTATGACAAACGATTTACTGGGCGTGTGGAGGGTGACCTTTTTTAACAGTTGAGGGTTGTTCTTATATTTTTTGTTGACATATGATAAATATACTCTTGTGGCAGTATGGGGAATAAAAAATTTTGAAAAAAAAATTTTTAGTCAAATACTTAATACACATATGTATTGAATGGCTGTGAGATAAAGCACATTCTAATGACAACGTCACTGGGTGCCATGATTGCTGGGATTTTATTTGGATACTTACGGCGCCCCTTTTACCACCAAGTTTAAACTTACTTTATCTGAGAGGGAGGTTAAGTTGGCTGGACATTGTATTTACCGTTAACGCTCAGTGTTACGTTGGCTGGACATTGTTTTCACCGTTAAAGGTCAGTGTCATTAGGCTAAATGACCCCAAGGGCTCTTATATACAAATGTGAAACTAATTTCTACCTGTCGCTGCAGACTTCTGACCATTGATCTACATGAGTTAGAATTGTTCTTCCTTCAGATACATTGCGATGAATGTCAGCCAACAGATGTGTCCACTCTGTATAACAGTGGCTGTAGTCACAGCTGTCATGGCTGCTGTTGACCTCGTCCACTGACCTACAAAGATCTTGACCTGACACAGGGTCATAGGTACACTCATGTTGTCTGTCTGTGACGTCATTGCCATGATGCCGTGCCGTTGATGTTTGCTGTCTGACTGAAAGTATACGAGCAGATTTTTAAAACATTATATCTGTTTAATGTCCATATGTGTAAAATAATTCACTTACAGACTCATTAAACATCGATTTTTATAATTCACTCACAGACTCATTAAACATTGATTGTTATAATTTACTCACAGACTCATTAAACATTGATTGTTATAATTCACTCTAAGACTCATTAAACATTGATTGTTATAATTTACTCACAGACTCATTAAACATTGATTGTTATAATTTACTTACAGACTCATTAAACATCGATTGTTTTAATTCACTCACAGACTCATTAAACATTGATTGTTATAATTCACTCACAGACTCATTAAACATTGCTTGTTATACGCTTTTATTTACTTGCTCTTTCTGGCTGTTGTTGTGTTTGCTGAGTTTTAGAGATTTGAAACGAATTTTAATAATCTCTTGGGGGTCCAATGGATGGTAACAATTTTAAAATGACCAAGGCAATTAATTAAAATTATAATTTAATTTATATAAGGTGAGGGGCAAATGACATAACAGTTTTTTTTGGGTCAGATACAACGAGGTGGAATTATGGGAAATCGCTCGACTGATAACTGAAAGGTCCCGCTGAGTATCATTGGTTATCTGGACTTTGTACTAGCCACACAATCTCAAAGAATAGCTCTGGTTATCTGGACATTGTACTAGCCACACAATCTCGAAGAATAGCTTTGGTTATCTGGACATTGTACTAGCCACACAATCTCAAAGAATAGCTTTGGTTATCTGGACATTGTACTAGCCACACAATCTCAAAGAATAGCTTTGGTTATCTGGACATTGTACTAGCCACACAATCTCAAAGAATAGCTTTGGTTATCTGGACATTGTACTAGCCACACAATCTCAAAGAATAGCTTTGGTTATATGGACATTGTACTAGCCACATAATCTCATAGAATAGCATTGGTTATCTGGACATTGTACTAGCCACACAATCACATATAATAGCATTGGCTAAAATGAACAAGTGAATTCTATTTCATCTGACCCGGTATATACTGAACATGGAGAAATGTACTTTTTACTTACAATACTACAATACTAATCCTTAATCGAGAAGAATTGTGAATTATTTTTAGTCTTGCGAGGTACATTAAAAATTTTATAAAAACTTTACCAACAAAAACGAATTAATTAACCTGATTTTCAATAAATAGGTTTTAATTAACAGTGCATGATTTCCGAAAAAAAAAACAAATTGTTCAAACTCTAAATGAATAACCTTCAATTTGCAACAGACGAAAGTATTCCCATAGAAGTATACCGGAAGTAGGGTTTATACGAAAACCGACCTTTTAAAAAAAACCGGTTGTCGAAGGTCAATTTCTCAAAAAAACCGGCAAAAACCAGTTTTCGGTTTTACAATAAAATAAGTGAAATAAACGATTTTTAAAGCATTTTAGCAATAACACAGCTCAACAAAAATTTTTTTTTTCGAATTGCCAAGAATGTTTGAATGAATTTATAGCAATTCATGGGTGCTGATTTCAAAACTGCCACTACTTTTGCAGAATTGGCTCTAGTTTCTGAGATATTGGACACCCTTGAAAATATGATTGTACCCTTGGTGTAAAACAAATGCAATACGTTTGGTGTCTGTTGTTTAATTAAACTATACCAAGTTATAACTTGGTTTTTTTTCTATTTTATCTCTGCTTTCTAAAGACATCATGAGTTCATCACGAAGATGCTGCAAAAATAATCAGAATGTATTCTGTTACATCTCTGGACAACACATGGTTGAAAAGCAAAGAAGAAATATAACCGACTTTGTACACCAGGTATATTTGGCTTATTTCGGTGTGAAGCTGGGAGACCAAGACATGTCTTGGGTTCCCCATAAGGTCTGCAAAAACTGCGTGGAGAGCCTACGGCAGTGGACAAATGGTGAGAAGAAAAGTCTAAGTTTCGGTCTACCAATGGTATGGCGAGAGCCGAAAGACCATTTTGGTGATTGTTATTTTTGTATTGTATTTCAATCGCCACAAGAAATCTAAGTGGGATTATCCTGATATTGAATCTGCAAGGAGACCAATTCCACGTAGCAGTGAAGTTCATATACCAGTGTTTACTGGATTATTAGAGCTTTCACCATCAGACTCCGACGAGGGGCAAGATCTGGAGTTTTTGGCAGGTGAAAACAGTGGAAGCGATTATGAAGGAAGTTCTTCAACACCTCAACCATTCAGCCAAAAATAATTCAATGACCTAATACGAGACCTAAATCTGTCCAAGCAAGCATCTGAGCTTTTAGCGTCAAGGCTCAATGAAAGAAATTTTCTCAAACCAGAAGTTAAAATAACATTTTATAGGAAAAGAGAAGAGTTTCTTCTTCGATATTTCAGCCAAGAGGAAGATCTTGTTTACTGTAATGACATCCCTGGACTTCTGCTCCAAATGGGACTACAAGACTACCATTCCGAAGACTGGCGTCTTTTTATAGACAGTTCCATCAGAAGCTTGAAATGCGTTCTGTTACACAATGGTAACCGTTATGCATCTCTTCCCATTGCTCACTCAACAACACTTAAAGAAGGGTATGAGAATATCAAAACAGTATTGCAGAAAGTCTGATATTATGAGATCAGTGGTCAATTTGTGTTGATCTAAAAATGGTAAACTTCTTGCTTGGGTAGCAGTCAGGATGCACAAAATACCCATGCTTCGTGTGCCTTTGGGATAGCAGGGCAAGGCAAGATCATTGGACAAGAGTGACATGGCCTGCAAGGGAAACCATGACTGTAGGTAAAGAAAATATCATCAACAAGCCACTGGTTGACAAAAATAAGATCACTCTCCCACCGCTTCATATCAAATTAGGTTTAATGGAACAATTTGTTAAGGCTTTGGACAAATCTGGCAATTACTTCAAGTATATTTGCAGATCATTCCCTGGATTGAGCATGGAGAAGTTGAAAGCTGGGATTTTTGACGGTCCTCAGATTCGGAAACTCATCAATGATCGAAATCACCTTGAAGCTTCTTCATGGAACAGTTTTGTTTCAGTTGTCAGGAACTTCTTAGGTAATAACAGAGCAGAGAATTACGAAGAACTGGTGCAAGATATGCTCGCTAACTTGGAACAAATATGAGCATCAAGGTACATTACCTGCACAGTCATTTAGACAAATTTCCAGGTAACCTTGGGGACTTCAGTGAGGAACAAGGCGAGAGGTTCCATCAGGATATGAGGGTGATGAAGGAGAGATATCAAGGAAGATGGGACATACATATGATGGCTGACTACTGTTGGAGCCTTCAGCGCAATATCACCAACGACACATGCAAAAGGAAGTCGAGCAAACAGCGATTTGCAAATGCATTACCATAGACAATTAACATATTAATTAATTAATGAATTAGACATAATTAGTTTTTCAAATGAAAATGTTTTCTTCTATAACATTATTACACATATTTTTGAACAAATTTCTGCATGACTATTAACAGTTTCACTACTATTTGTTAGTATACTATTATACTTCATGCGATTCTTGACAAATTCCATACACAGTGCATACATTATTTAATTAATTTTAATTATCTCGTAAAATAGAGCCAATCTAGCAAAAGCACTTACATATTCTAAATCAGCATAGTTGACTTTGTATAAAATGATCCATATATCACTGGCAATGAATTCACTGTTTACCAGTGAATTATTTTCAACGTATGCCGTATTTAATTGACGGGCATGAAAATGAATAAAGTTTAATGTAATTATGTCAACCAATTTTTTAAAGTAAAAAAATAAATACATGGAAAAAATTATCAATATGACAGTAAAAATATTACTACTGCCTCTGGGTACATATATTTATATTCCTTTAAATTGCATATTGACTTATTATATTTCTACCATGGCCTTTGAACTGCTAAACTTTATTTAAGACTTCTTTCCCGTTTTTCATTCATAATAAGCTTTAAATATACGTGGCTGTCAAAGACATGAGGTTTGGTTTGCCGCTCACAGACAAGTTCTAAAATCAGCCGTTACGATGTAGACGTCACCTCAGTATAGCTCCTATTTATATATAGTCTGTAGATATTACGCTTCTTTTCTACTCTTGGTATTCTTTTTGTCTTTCGCTCTCTCCCCCTCCCCCTCTCTCCCCCCCCCCCTCTCTCTCTCTCTCTCATCCTCTGTCTAAGTTTCTAATGTTATCTATGTATGTGACACAGTAAACAAACACCTCTGCACCTCTACGGAGCTGTCTCAATGAGATGCCCGTTTCAAGTTGTATACTTTCCGCAAGTCAAAACTAAATTCGTGCGCTAAAAAAAAACATCGGTTGTTCCAGGTCGAGGAAACGGATGCAATAAATCTCTCTATGTGTGTATACCCTACCCCTCAATGCAATCCTCAAATTACCCCTGAACCACTTGGTCACGCCTACTCTCTTGTATCGCTCAACAATTACTTTCTAACAATGACCAAATACACGGGTCAGACTGACGTGGGAGTTCATTGGAAAGTCAAAGTTTCCCAGATTTCTCGGCAAGTTAGTTGAATGTAACAAATTTTTTTCTAATTGTTAAGTTCTAGGACTGGAAGTAATATAAACTTAAATAATATAAGGGAAATAATATGTCCCTAAATTATATTCATTGACTAATGATTAAAGGTGTAAAGATGTAGCCGGAATGATTAAAGGTGTAAAGATGTAGCCGGAATGATTAAAGGTGTAAAGATGTAGCCGGAATGATTAAAGGTGTAAAGATGTAGCCGGAAATCCATATCGGAGCCCCAGATGTTTAAAGGTTTTATTCGTGATTAATATAATTCAGCAGTAATTACCTTATTATGAAATTATTGATAATTAAAAAGGTTGATTATTAGAAATTTCCATTAGCCTTTTGGCTAAGATCAAAGTAGGATCTGCACTATAATGGATCTTAGCCATTTGGCTACTATGGTCCAGGAGACATGCCATGATCTGTGATAAAAGATCTTTGGGGTTATCCTGGCCAGGAAAAGAAATATTTTGTGTGGGTGGTGTTACTGTGGTCAATGAGGACTATCCAAGACTATAGTATTCACAGCTCGTGGTGGTGTTACTATGGTCAATGAGGACTATCCGAGACTATAGTATTCACAGATCGTGGTGGTGTTACTGTGGTCAATGAGGACTATCCGAGACTATAGTATTCACAGCTCGTGGTGGTGTTACTGTGGTCAATGAGGACTATCCGAGACTATAGTATTCACAGCTGTGGGTGGTGTTACTGTGGTCAATGAGGACTATCCGAGACTATAGTATTCACAGCTCGTGATGGTGTTACTGTGGTCAATGAGGACTATCCGAGACTATAGTATTCACAGCTCGTGGTGGTGTTACTGTAGTCAATGAGGACTATCCGAGACTATAGTATTCACAGCTCGTGGTGGTGTTACTGTGGTCAATGAGGACTATCCGAGACTATAGTATTCACAGCTCGTGGTGGTGTTACTGTGGTCGATGAGGACTATCCGAGACTATAGTATTCACAGCTCGTGGTGGTGTTACTGTGGTCCATGAGGACTATCCGAGACTATAGTATTCACAGCTCGTGGTGGTGTTACTGTGGTCAATGAGGACTATCCGAGACTATAGTATTCACAGCTCGTGGTGGTGTTACTGTGGTCAATGAGGACTATCCGAGACTATAGTATTCACAGCTTTTGGTGGTGTTACTGTGGTCAATGAGGACTATCCGAGACTATAGTATTCACAGCTCGTGGTGGTGTTACTGTGGTCAATGAGGACTATCCAAGACTATAGTATTCACAGCTCGTGGTGGTGTTACTATGGTCAATGAGGACTATCCGAGACTATAGTATTCACAGATCGTGGTGGTGTTACTGTGGTCAATGAGGACTATCCGAGACTATAGTATTCACAGCTCGTGGTGGTGTTACTGTGGTCAATGAGGACTATCCGAGACTATAGTATTCACAGCTGTGGGTGGTGTTACTGTGGTCAATGAGGACTATCCGAGACTATAGTATTCACAGCTCGTGATGGTGTTACTGTGGTCAATGAGGACTATCCGAGACTATAGTATTCACAGCTCGTGGTGGTGTTACTGTAGTCAATGAGGACTATCCGAGACTATAGTATTCACAGCTCGTGGTGGTGTTACTGTAGTCAATGAGGACTATCCGAGACTATAGTATTCACAGCTCGTGGTGGTGTTACTGTGGTCAATGAGGACTATCCGAGACTATAGTATTCACAGCTCGTGGTGGTGTTACTGTGGTCGATGAGGACTATCCGAGACTATAGTATTCACAGCTTGTGGTGGTGTTACTGTGGTCAATGAGGACTATCCGAGACTATAGTATTCACAGCTCGTGGTGGTGTTACTGTGGTCAATGAGGACTATCCGAGACTATAGTATTCACAGCTCGTGGTGGTGTTACTGTGGTCAATGAGGACTATCCGAGACTATAGTATTCACAGCTTTTGGTGGTGTTACTGTGGTCAATGAGGACTATCCGAGACTATAGTATTCACAGCTCGTGGTGGTGTTACTGTGGTCAATGAGGACTATCCGAGACTATAGTATTCACAGCTCGTGGTGGTGTTACTGTGGTCAATGAGGACTATCCGAGACTATAGTATTCACAGCTTGTGGTGGTGTTACTGTGGTCAATGAGGACTATCCGAGACTATAGTATTCACAGATCGTTGTGGTGTTACTGTGGTCGATAAGGACTATCCGAGACTATAGTATTCACAGCTCGTGGTGGTGTTACTGTAGTCAATGAGGACTATCCGAGACTATAGTATTCACAGCTGTGGGTGGTGTTACTGTAGTCAATGAGGACTATCCGAGACTATAGTATTCACAGCTGTGGTGGTGTTACTGTGGTCAATGAGGACTATCCGAGACTATAGTATTCACAGCTCGTAGTGATGTTACTGTGGTCAATGAGGACTATCCGAGACTATAGTATTCACAACTCGTGGTGGTGACAGATGTGGATGGTACACAACACCCTTCCATTATGTGGATTTATGTTTAGGCCTATATAGGTATGTTGGTGAAGACTATTGTCTATGTATGACTAGGGTTGTCACTGAATTTCTTCACTTGTTGACAGGTAAAGGGGGAAGTGGTCGGGGTCCGAAATTTGTTGACGTAATTCATGGACGAACCTTTATATTACTGTTTCACACATTTTCTTTCTTCTGATAATTCAATCTTGTCAAGAGATGACCTAAACGACAATCCCTGGTAAATTAAACTAAGACATCCAGCAACCCATCAAATATTTCACCACACAATGTTGTCTGTGATGTCCACTCCTTCGCAATGTTGAAAGGAAGACACAACTTAAACACTTCACTTGATATACACCAAGTAAACACCAAGTAAACACCAAGTATGAGCCAGTTTTATTTTGGAATATCCAGTGAACAGTGAACCCACAGAAGGTGACCCAATTAAAAGCTTAACTCGCGCCGGGCACAATACCTTTTTAGCGCCCCCCCCCCACCCATTCGAAACCATATGATATTATATGTAAATTATACCATTGGGTGCCCCTTTGTGAGTTGCGCCCGGGGCATGATGCCCCCTTGCCCACCCCTCGCTACGCCACTGCCGGTGAAGTATTATTTAAATTCGCTAAATAGCAATATTTCGAATAGTGGTTTTGTTGACCTATGAACTGTGCAATTGATAACTCTGTCTGATATTCACCATTTTATAAACAAAAACTCATTCAACTTTAATAGTTAATACTAAAAATATAAGCCTAGGTGCCCATTAGAGAGCTGCACGGGAGTCAAAATCACACCCAGTCCCACCCACTCCCGCGTTTTCAAAACCAGTCCCACCCGCTCCCACGAAAATTTGTCCCAACCCCATCAAAAAATATTCTATTATAACTGATAAATAATGGTTTAAAAATTTGTTTGTAGAAATTCTCTCGAAAAACATACATAAAAAACATTTAAGATAATAAGTAAAATAAACAGTTCTACAGTTTAAGTCCATGTATAAATAAGAGACCATTAACACTTTCTGGAGATTTTTTTCTCCACAACATTACCCAAATGCCTTGAAACAGTTGTGGCACAAGGCAAAATCTTATTAACAGGAACATTCCCATATTATGCTCCAATGTTTATCAACTTTGCAGCCAATTCTTGGAGACCACAGCCTTCGACAAATGAAAAGGGCTTGATGTCTTTAGCGCACAGTGAAACAATGGTGTTTGTGATTTCTGTTTTAACCTGAACTGGAACCTGTTTAACAATCTTCTCTTGACTTGGAATGAAACTAGTCATTGATGTAATTTTTGGAACTGGTGATCTGTTTTTACAAAATTCGAGATACGTCCACAGACCATTCGTACCATCGCGTGCCTTCCAAGTTATAATGGTATCGCATCTTGAACATACCGCGAATGGCACACCCTCTCCATCCATATGCAAACGGTTTCAATTTTCCCAAATATTGCTCTTACCACCATTATTTACGTAAAACTGAATACGCTCGCTTTTTGTGTAAACTAACTTTTGAATGTTTGCTTTATGATCCATTATTTGAAAATTTAAAAATAGAATTAGAGAAGTAAAAAACATTCAGATTTACATTTAAATTTAACGAATGGAAAATCACTTCAAAATATAATAAACTGCGCATGCTTATTAACGAATTAAAAACATGGAGTCAAAGTGAAGATTATAAATAAGGAATCACTTGTTTATTTTTAGTATAACCACCTTAAAAAAATAAATTAAAATATTTTAGCGACTTTTTTACAGGCGCTTTTTAAAGAAATTTCAATAGCAATCATATCCAAGTCCACGAGAGTCCCACTCAAACAAAACCCAAACCCACGGGTCTCCCGATAAATTTATTTCCAATCCCGCGGGACTCCCGCCAATCCCGATCCCGTGCAGCTCTCAAGTGCCCATCAAGGGTTATAGATTATTTATTTATTTATTTCTATTTATCAGCTAATGTGAAGATATATTTAGTTTAGTTTATTGTAATCACACTATTTAGTTTAGTTTATTGTAATCACACTATTTAGTTTAGTTTATTGTAATCACACTATTTAGTTTAGTTTAGTTTATTGTAATCACACTATTTAGTTTAGTTTATTGTAATCACACTATTTAGTTTAGTCTATTGTAATCACACTGTTTAGTTTAGTTTATTGTAATCACACTATTTAGTTTAGTTTATTGTAATCACACTGTTTAGTTTAGTTTATTGTAATCACACTGTTTAGTTTAGTTTATTGTAATCACACACGATTTTAATTTTATTAATGATAATTTATATACAAAATTGTTTGATAGAATTAATTCTTTTGGTTTTATTTTTCAATGCATTTTTATAAAATCTTATTTTTTTTTAAAATGTTCATAATTTTTTTTGGAATTTTTACTTTTATTGGTGAAATAATAAAACTTGCAATTGTTGCACACTTCCGCCTAATTTTGGCACGTCTAAATATAGAAATAAATCTATGAGTCTAATTATAGATATAAATCTATGAGTCTAATTATGGATATAAATCTATGAGTCTAAATATAGATATAAATCTATGAGTCTAAATATAGTTATACATCTATGAGTTTAAATATAGATATAAATCTATGAGTCTAAATGTAGATATAAATCTGCGAGTCTAAATATAGATATAAATCTATGAGTCTAAATGTAGATATAAATCTATGAGTCTAAAGACTAAAAAGAAGTTTCACTATTTAGCGCAGGAATTTTGTACACCATAATCTCAACGAGGATTTTTTCCAATTATTCGTAACTCTACAAAAAGTTTCTTTATGAGCTCATGATTAACAACATTGTGCACTTTCATGTAGAGTTCATACTTGTGTTAAATTTGAGTAGTCTCACTTAATTAGAGAGTTACAAGCAGGGCTCGATTTACCACCGGGGATGCCGGGGATATCCCCTGCACTGAGAACTGTCATCCCCGGCTCTGCTTTAGCTAATATATCCCTGCCGGGGATGAAACTATAGATATTTATCCCCAGCTCTGCATTAGCTAATATATCCCTGCCAGGGGATGAAACTATAGACATTTATACCCGGCTTTGATTTAGCTAATATATCCCTGCCGGGGGATGAAACTATAGACATCTATCCCCAGCTCTGCAGATTTTTTTTTCATTCCCAGCACTGGTTACAAGATGCGGTAAAACACTCAACTGACAACCTGTGACTAGCTGGCTCGATCTCCGGTGAGGACCAAGGAAATTGTTCAGGTCATGGCTGAAGTTCCCTTCATGTCTCCCGTGGTGCCTCCATGGTCATTACACTCCTGGCTGTGGTGGGACACTACACATTGTCCCAATTAGGTGGGCGATTTTTTAAAGAGGACGGATGGTTGAGCGGTCAAGCGCTCGACTGTCGACCTGAAAATATCTGGTTTACCTGCTTCGATCTTCTGTGAGGACCAATAGATATTTCAGTTCTCGGCTTAAGTCCAATTTATGTCTACCGTGGTGCCTCCGTGGCTATTGCACTATCGGCTATGGTGGGGATGAAAGAAGGGCACTGCAAAAACCTTTTCATTAGTGGTTTATACGATCTAATAGACTTCATCTCATCCTTACAGGGACTTCACAACACACAAGATTTCAAGTCAAACCCATAAATCCGCAAATCCCAAACCCACAGAAATTGACCCAATAAAAAGCTTATAAAAAATATCTTCAGCTTAGCTTCAAAAAATGTGCACAAAAAAAAACATGTACTTTCACTACACAGTGAAATGATATAAATGAGATAGAGATAATACTATATACTATCACTACACAATGAAATGTTAGAAATGACATAAAGATAATTCCAGATACTTTCACTGCACAATGAAATGTTAGAAATGACATAAAAATTCCAGATACTTTCACTATACAATGAAATGTTAGAAATGACATAAAGATATTTCCAGATACTTTCACTACACAATGAAATGCTAGAAATGACATAAAGATAATTCCAGATACTTTCACTACACAATGAAATGTTAGAAATGACATAAAGATAATTCCAAATACTTTCACTACACAATGAAATGTTAGAAATGACATAAAGATAATTCCAGATACTTTCACTACACAATGAAATGTTAGAAATGACATAAAGATAATTCCAGATACTTTCACTACACAATGAAATGTTAGAAATGACATAAAGATAATTCCAGATACTTTCACTACACAATGAAATGATATAAATGACATAAACATTCCAGATACTTTCACTACACAATGAAATGTTAGAAATGACATAAAGATAATTCCAGATACTTTCACTACACAATGAAATGATATAAATGAAACTAAGATTGCATGATCGCAAAGAAAAAAGGACTAAAACAATAGTTACAATAAAACACAGAAATAACACACTGGATGTTCGAATTCCCAATCATGTTCGTATTGTAGGGCATTTAGATATATTTAGTTCGGTTTCTAAGTTTTCAATTTTTCCGGTCTTTAGATTTAAAAAGTTTTGAGTCCGTAGTGGGCGGTGCCACAGTTTCAACGTCACAGGATACAATTAGGGGTCATGGCGACCTTCCAGAAGTACCTAATGATTGACAGCTACAAACCGTTTTCTTGATAAATCATATCTTACACAGACACACGAGAATGTGTCGTGAGTACAAAAGAACTGGTCTCGACTGCTGCATATATTTAACCTGATGTTTCATATTATTTGATTACAATGTTTGATCATTTTATCACACAAAAAGAACACCATACGTACATAGCACTATACATTTACATAAATTGAACTATACACTTACGTATATTAAACTATACACTTACATATATTGAACTATACACTTACGTATATAGTGCTATTAACCTTACATATATTGAAAGGTTTAGATAAGGCGTACACTAGTGTCAAACTAATTATTAAACACATGGGAATGTTTCTGATTATATAGTTATGTGTTAAGCGTGTTTAAAATTTAAAAAGAAAAATCCATTTATGAAAAAAATCAAAACATGTGACTGCATTCCAGACAGGTATGAAAACAGTGAGATGCTCAAAAATTTGGTTTCGCTCTGTTTACCAAATAAAATAAGCAGATACATTTGCTAAGATTTGATAAGATTTGGTGCAACCACTATAGCAAAAACTTTTTGAAACGTTTGTAAATGTGAGAGATAGACTATTTAAATCAATTAATTTTAAGAGATAATACGGTGGATTGTATAGTGTGTGAGACTAAGGGATTGTTCCATGCTTGTTTATTTACAGACAATACGGTGGACTGTTTAGTGTGTGAAGACGGTGCACGAAATATACATGTGGTATTACTTTGCCGTCATATTAGGAGTAAACTGGGGCAAAAGGGTCCCAAACGTCTAATTTTTTTCAGGCGCCCGGAATTCTTGGTTGTGGCCTAAAGTCTAAGTGAAATATGTAACATTAAAAATATTGTTCTATTTTGATTATGTATAAATTGACAAAGTCAATGATGTGTTTTTATACATTTATAGCCGTAGTCAATGTATGCTATTTTTGTCGATTATATTTACGTGATATTTTACATGCACTTACCTATAAACACTAACACTCCAAATACTGTCAAACAAAATGAGTTCATTTTTATATCTACATATAAATAACTCAAGAAAACAAATTAATGTCCTCACACAGTCTCACACCATCACCACTGCTGGTTAACACTTTTTAATGTTTTATTACTAGCTAGAATAATGTTATAGTAGCTAATGTAACATAATTGGCGCAGCAGAAGTTCATTTTATAGGCTACATTTGGTTATGTAGGTCAGTGTTATTACTCACCAACACTTGAGAATAAAGCGTGTGAACATTTTTTTTTTGGGATGATCGTAACATGTCAACATTTAGTTAAACTATCGGTTGCTTGGGCTCCAATGCTAATGGGCCTTCTGTCAGTTATCTTATTTTGAAATAAGTCCATTCAGATGGCAATCTGCCCTCTTGTTAGGGATCCGGTATACAACAAGACTTTTTTTATACCCTTGAACCGATATGGTCGTTGGGGGAACGAATGGACACATGAACAGATGGACACATCAACAGATGGACACATCAACAGAAGGATACATGGACACATCAACAGATGGACACATCAACAGATATGTTTTCACACGTCCTACCTGTGGGCTTATAGACTTGGCGGCGCACATCTCCTCTCCAAGTCAGCGGCAAATATTTTTGGCTTGTCCATTCAAGTACCTTTGAATGTGAGTGGAGTTCACTAGCGACGTTGCTATCCAACCACCAACTAGACTTAGTGGCGCCAAAGGTGGGGGCTGAAATGTACCGCATCATCCCAGTGTCAAAAAGTACTCATGCTTTAACAAAAAATTGCCGTCTCTTTTAAAATTCATGTCCAGCTCTTGCTTCACCAGTACACTTGTGTAATAAAGTAGTTGAACGTATATTTATCTACTTGAAACTACATGTAACCATGTTAATTATTGAGGAAAAAAAAGTGAACTAACAAAAAAAAGTGACATTAAAGTTATGAAAGGGAAAAGTTTAAAGAGAAACAAAATGATACATACTTGTTAATGAAATTATTTTACTTATCAGCTGTCATTTCTATTTAGTGTGTTTGTGTTGATGTAGCACTATTTAGTGTGTTTGTGTTGATGTAGCTCTATTTAGTGTGTTTGTGTTAATGTAGCTCTATTTAGTGTGTTTGTGTTAATGTAGCTCTATTTAGTGTGTTTGTGTTAATGTAGCTCTATTTAGTGTGTTTGTGTTAATGTAGCACTATTTAGTGTGTTTGTGTTAATGTAGCACTATTTAGTGTGTTTGTGTAGATGTAGCACTATTTAGTGTGTTTGTGTTAATGTAGCTCTATTTAGTGTGTTTGTGTTAATGTAGCTCTATTTAGTGTGTTTGTGTTAATGTAGATCTATTTAGTGTGTTTGTGTAGATGTAGCACTATTTAGTGTGTTTGTGTTAATGTAGCTCTATTTAGTGTGTTTGTGTTAATGTAGCTCTATTTAGTGTGTTTGTGTTAATGTAGCTCTATTTAGTGTGTTTGTGTTAATGTAGATCTATTTAGTGTGTTTGTGTAGATGTAGCACTATTTAGTGTGTTTGTGTTAATGTAGCTCTATTTAGTGTGTTTGTGTTAATGTAGCTCTATTTAGTGTGTTTGTGTTAATGTAGCACTATTTAGTGTGTTTGTGTAGATGTAGCACTATTTAGTGTGTTTGTTTTGATGTAGCTTGTGTCAAATTTTTTTTCAATATCTAGACTACAACGTTTTATAATAGGACAACTGAACCGTGGCTGTAAGTAATTTATGGTTTTGAAAGTCCTTTATGTGTTCACTCAACAGGCACCATTACGATAAAACATTTCTTTCGATTCCTTTTATTCTATGCGGTAGTTTCACTTGTATCCCACTTGTGTAAAAACGAAAATTCCATTTATTCTTGTAATATCTGAAAAATTAACTTCAAAACAAGATTTCCATTCATCCATTCAACTTACTATATCAACACTTGTAGTGCAAATAATATCTTTTACTTCGCCATATACCGGATACTATTATTAGATACTCTCATTGGTACATTGCAAGCTGATTCATTCTAATTTCTATAAAGTTGACTGAACTTTACACACTGAAAAAATTATTGAATAAATTAACGATGCATACGTTTCTATCTAACTAGCATTGGGTCTATGTATGTGTCTATGTCTGTGTCTATGTCTATGTCAATGTCTGTGTCAATGTCTGTGTCTATGTCTGTGTCTGTGTCTGTGTCAATGTCTGTGTCAATGTCTGTGTCTATGTCTGTGTCTATGTCTGTGTATATGTATGTCTATGTCTGTGTCTATGTCTGTGTCAATGTCTGTGTCTATGTCTGTGTATATGTATGTCTATGTCTGTGTCTATGTCTGTGTCTTTGTGTCAATGTCTGTGTCTATGTCTGTGTATATGTATGTCTATGTCTGTGTCTATGTCTGCGTCAATGTCTGTGTCTATGTCTGTGTATATGTATGTCTATGTCTATGTCTGTGTCTATGTCTGTGTCTATGTCTGTGTCTATGTCTGTGTCTATGTCTGTGTCTATGTCTGTGTATATGTATGTCTATGTCTGTGTCTATGTCTGTGTCAATGTCTGTGTCTATGTCTGTGTCTGTGTCAATGTCTGTGTCAATGTCTGTGTCTATGTCTGTGTATATGTATGTCTATGTCTGTGTCAATGTCTGTGTCAATGTCTGTGTCTATGTCTGTGTCTTTGTCTGTGTCAATGTCTGTGTCTATGTCTGTGTCTTTGTCTGTGTCAATGTCTGTGTCTATGTCTGTGTATATGTATGTCTATGTCTGTGTCTATGTCTGTGTCTTTGTCTGTGTCAATGTCTGTGTCTATGTCTGTGTATAGGTATGTCTATGTCTGTGTCTATGTCTGTGTATATGTATGTGTCTGTGTCTGTGTCAATGTCTGTGTCAATGTCTGTGTCTATGTCTGTGTATATGTATGTCTATGTCTGTGTCAATGTCTGTGTCAATGTCTGTGTCTATGTCTGTGTATATGTATGTCTGTGTCTATGTCTGTGTCTTTGTCTGTGTCAATGTCTGTGTCTATGTCTGTGTATATGTATGTCTATGTCTGTGTCAATGTCTGTGTCAATGTCTGTGTCTATGTCTGTGTATATGTATGTCTATGTTTGTGTCTATGTCTGTGTATATGTATGTCTATGTTTGTGTCTATGTCTGTGTCAATGTCTGTGTCTATGTCTGTGTATATGTATGTCTATGTCTGTGTCTATGTCTGTGTCAATGTCTGTGTCTATGTCTGTGTCTGTGTCTGTGTCAATGTCTGTGTCAATGTCTGTGTCTATGTCTGTGTATATGTATGTCTATGTCTGTGTCAATGTCTGTGTCAATGTCTGTGTCTATGTCTGTGTATATGTATGTCTATGTCTGTGTCTATGTCTGTGTCTTTGTCTGTGTCAATGTCTGTGTCTATGTCTGTGTCTATGTCTGTGTCTATGTCTATGTCTATGTCTATGTCTGTGTATATGTATGTCTATGTCTGTGTCTATGTCTGTGTTAATGTCTGTGTCTATGTCTGTGTCTGTGTCAATGTCTGTGTCAATGTCTGTGTCTATGTCTGTGCATATGTATGTCTATGTCTGTGTCAATGTCTGTGTCAATGTCTGTGTCTATGTCTGTGTATATGTATGTCTATGTCTGTGTCTATGTCTGTGTCTGTGTATATGTATGTCTATGTCTGTGTCTATGTCTGTGGCTATGTCTGTGTCCATGTCTGTGTCTTTGTCTGTGTCTATGTCTGTGTCTATGTCTGTGTATATGTATGTCTATGTCTGTGTCTATGTCTGTGGCTATGTCTGTGTCCATGTCTGTGTCTTTGTCTGTGTCTGTGTCTATGTCTGTGTATATGTATGTCTGTGTCTATGTCTGTGTCTATGTCTGTGTCTATGTCTATGTCTATGTCTGTCCATGCCTGTGTCTATGTCTGTGTCTATGTCTGTATCTGTGTCTATGTCTGTGTCTATGTCTATGTCTGTGTCTACGTCTGTGTCTATGTCTGTGTGTGTGTCTATGTCTGTCTATGCATGAGTCTATGTCTATAAATCTAGCAATCCATTTTATTTAATTATTTTCCTATGTCAAAGAGTTGTTTACTCGCGTTTCTCTCATGTATTTGCCCATAAGCAACTGAAGCGTTGAGGGTATGTAGGCAATTAGGGGCACCACAGAAAGTCTAATGTAACAATTAAATCATTGAAATATTTAATAGCAGCTTGTAAAGATTAAAGAATAATAAAAAAATTTTTTATTAACCGTGATCTAGCCTAGACATAGTACAAGTGACTGATACTACCGTGATCTAGTCTAGATATTTGACACAGTGCAAGTGACGGATACTACCGTGATCTAGTCTAGACACAGTACAAGTGACGGATACTACCGTGATCTAGTCTAGACGTTTGACACAGTGCAAGTGACGGATACTTCAGTGATCTAGTCTAGACACAGTGCAAGTGACGGATACTACCGTGATCTAGTCTAGACACAGTGCAAGTGACGGATACTTCAGTGATCTAGTCTAGACACAGTGCAAGTGACGGTAACTACCGTGATCTAGTCTAGACACAGTGCAAGTGACGGATACTACCGTGAACTAGTCTAGATACAGTGCAAGTGACAGATACTACCGTGATTTAGTCTAGACATTTGACACATTGCAAGTGACGGATACTTCAGTGATCTAGTTTAGACACAGTGCAAGGGACGGATAGTACCGTGATCTATTCTAGACACAGTGCAAGTGACGGATACTACCGTGATCTAGTCTAGACACAGCGCAAGTTACTTATACTACCGTGATCTAGTCTAGACACAGCGCAAGTGACGGATACTACCGTGATCTAGTCTAGACACAGTGCAAGTGACGGATACTACCGTGATCTAGTCTAGACATTTGACACAGTGCAAGTGACGGATACTACCGTGATCTAGTCTAGACATTTGACACAGTGCAAGTGACGGATACTACCGTGATCTAGTCTAGACACAGTGCAAGTGACTGATGCTACCGTGATCTAGTCTAGACACAGTGTAAATGACGGATACTACCGTGATCTAGTCTAGACACAGTGCAAGTGACTGACACTACAGTGATCTAGTCTAGACACAGTGCAAGTGACTGACACTACCGTGATCTAGTCTAGACACAGTGCAAGTGACGGATACTACCGTGAACTAGTTTTGACACAGTGCAAGTAACGGATACTACCGTGATCTAGTCTAGACACAGTGCAAGTGACGGATACTAGCGTGATCTAGTCTAGACACAGTGCAAGTGACGGATACTACCGTGATCTAGTCTAAACACAGTGTAAGTGACGGATACTACCGTGATCTAGTTTAGACACAGTGCAAGTGACGGATACTACCGTGATCTAGTCTAGACACAGTGCAAGTGACGGATACTACCGTGATCTTGTCTAGACACAGTGCAAGTAACTGATACTATCGTGATCTAGTCTAGACACAGTGCAAGTGACTGATACTAGCGTGATCTAGTCTAGACACAGTGCAAGTGACGGATACTACCGTGATCTAGTCTAGTCACTGTGCAAGTAACTGATGTCGTAATATGATTTTTCAAAATTGTCATTGTCTGACTGGTTTGTGTTTAATTTGAAAGTTTATTTTTCTTTTACGTCATCTGCAATTTTTTATTATTTAGTCTTAAATATTTTTTTTTTACTTTAAACAACCTAAAGAAATGTGCTAATTTTTTTTAAGCTAAAAATTAGTCAAAGTGTAAGAATAAGTAATAGGCTTACATTGTACTTTAAAAATATGTAAATCGATATTTAAATTGAAACTAAAATAATATGATAACTAATAACTTTATTCAAAGAACGTATTTAAGTTAGACATTTGTATATTAGATTGTCTTTAATAACTTCTGTTTTGTTTTCACTTGACGATTTTAAACTTTCTGTTGGGGGAATAGAAGAGTCAACTATTTTTTTTGAATGGTAATATTCTATCAGTACTTTTCACACTTTAGACTTTTGCATTTTACATTTAAAACAACAGATATATGAACAACGCCAAAATACTTTCTTAATTAACTTAATTAATTATGCTGGTCCTTACTTTGTATTCGACATTTAAAGATTTCATGATAGTTTGTTGATCCCCGTCACTAGTCTATATAACAGGCTGATTACATCACTGATCTATGTAATATGTTCATAATGTCACTAGTCTATATAACAGGCTGATTACATCACTGATCTATGTAATATGTTCATAATGTCACTAGTCTATATAACAGGCTGATTACATCACTGATCTATGTAATATGTTCATAATGTCACTAGTATATATGCCATGTTGTTAATGTCACTAGTCTATATAACATGTTGATAATGTCACAATCTATATAAAAGGCTAATAACGTTACAAGCCAATGTAACAGACTTGTAAAAACACAGACTTTGTAACATTCTCATAATTATCAACTTGCATCTAAATCAGAATGATACTAATACCTACTTAGTCTTCACTCCTAGTCTACAATTTCACAAAGACTTTATCTTTCATATCTTCAAGTCAATAAATAAATATTTAAATAAAAAAACGTTTGATCCTGTTAATACTTTTAAACCCCCTTTCTTTACTTCTTGTACTGGCAACATTTCTCTTTGTCCTGGGTTGTGCCCCTGACAAGATTACACCTCCACCCCCCTCTCTCTATCCCAGCTAGAATATTGTCAACGTCTTTGTTGTACAGGTTTTGATGTTGCCACAAATAGAGCCAAATAAAAAAAGAAGTTGTTACATGACACCTAAACAAACATGGCTTGGGGCGTGGCCTACTGTCAGGAATGTCTGCTGGGAGGTTCGGTCTCTGGAAGTTCTTTATGTTTTGAAATATATTTATGATCATTCTAGGCCTGTGCTTAATGTGTGTATGGCTGTCATCTATAGTTGTAATGTGGAATGTATATGTGTCAATAATGTGTGTGTACTGCAAGATGTCGAACAGTTTATCTAGCTTATGGTGAACTGACCACTGGATAACTCCTGGTCATGTGGTGGTCAGTGAGGGCGTGGCTGGCTGGTCTAGGTGAGTGAAGAAGATTGCTTTCTATTCATGACTCACAATATTTCTATTGAAAACGAAACACAAAACATTAGAGTGTCGGTCTTATATGGTGAATTAATGAACTGTATGATATACCAGAGTTTTATGAATACAAGATATTATTTCTTCGTCTGTCAACCATGTCACTCAATTACTCTCTTTGTACCAATACCTCTTGTTATTTATTTGTACCAATACCTCTTGTTATTTATTTCAGCACCTAAAGATGCTCAATACTCTATGAAGATAAATAAACAAATATATATATGCTAATCAGATTCACGCTTATCGGCTTCAGTTTATATCTTGGTGATCTTAGTTTTACACACCCCAATTTTACGGTTGAGATATGTTCTGTTCTTCTGATATTCACTTGACTTGTTCTTATAGAAAAGTTTGCTAAAGGTTATAGTTCTATAAGTTGAATAGTTCTATAAGGTTGAATAGTTGTATTGGTTGAATAGTTCTATTAGTTCATTTAGTTGAATAGTTCTATAAGCTGAATAGTTCTGTACGTTGAATAGTTCTATAAGTTGAGCGCATAGTGTGAGTGTATAATTATAATTATATATATGCCCTCTTTTTATATTTGAAGACAAATCTGCAATTATCCTTATTATAAGTTTTTAAAAAGCATTGCTGTGTGATATCTTTGGAGACAAGTCAAAATGAATGCTGTTCTAGTATTCCCAAAGTTTGCATCGAGCAGCAAGGTCACACAACAGACTGTTACTTCTGCTAGACGAAGGTTTCGTGATTTTATTATGTAAGGATGAAACACATTAAACATCCTAAACTTGAATCTTCTATGACACCAGTTCCACTTGACGACACCCATGCAGTTTAGATTCACACACTAACATAGAAGATGAGCCTGGTTACATGGAAGTGATCCAGACTTTGAACTTTCAACTTTAGTTAATCCTCACCTAAAGCAGAGTTACATGGCTTTGTTAAAGATTTGAATTTATCTAAAAAATTAAGTTCAGATTTTAGGTTCCAGGCCAAGTCGGTGGAATCTTCTACCACACAACACTGACAGGTCAGTTCCAGGTTGATTCAATGGAATCTTCTACCACACAACACTAACAGTTCAGTTCCAGGTTGATTCAATGGAATCTTCTACCACACAAAACTGACAGTTCAGTTCCAGGTTGATTCAATGGAATCTTCTACCACACAACACTAACAGTTCAGTTCCAGGTTGATTCAATGGAATCTTCTACCACACAACACTAACAGTTCAGTTCCAGGTTGATTCAATGAAATCTTCTACCACACAACACTGGCAGTTCAGTTCCAGGTTGATTCAATGGAATCTTCTACCACACAAAACTGACAGTTCAGTTCCAGGTTGATTCAATGGAATCTTCTACCACACAACACTGACAGTTCAGTTCCAGGTTGGTTCAATGGAATCTTCTACCATGTAACACTGACAGATCTGTTCCAGGTTGATTCAATGGAATCTTCTACCACACAACACTGACAGTTCAGTTCCAGGTTGGTTCAATGGAATCTTCTACCATGTAACACTGACAGATCTGTTCCAGGTTGATTCAATGGAATCTTCTACCACACAACACTGACAGTTCAGTTCCAGGTTGATTCAATGGAATCTTCTACTATGTAACACTGACAGATCTGTTCCAGGTTGACTCAGTGGAATCTTGTACCACACAACACGGAGAACTGTTTCATCAGGACATAATGGATAATTATATATAAATGCTAATGAAGTTGAAGAATGCTTTACATCCCTAATTGATTGGCCAACTCTTTCATATAAAAAGATTTTAGGTTTTAATAAAATTCTAAGCTGTGTAAGGTAAAAATATGCGTTTCTAGATTTTACAGAATTTTATTTGCGTTTAAAAAAAGAAAAAGTCTGTGGTAGAAAAAAATGAGGATCCTATTTACATTCAGCAGTTAAACTTCATGTAGAAACACTTTAGTTCATTTAGAAACACTTTAGTTTATTTAGAAACACTTTAGTTTATTTAGAAACACTTTAGTTCATTTAGAAACACTTTAGTTTATTTAGAAACACTTTAGTTCATTTAGAAACATTTTAGTTCATTTAGAAACACTTTAGTTCATTTAGAAACACTTTAGTTCATTTAGAAACACTTTAGTTTATTTAGAAACACTTTAGTTTATTTAGAAACACTTTAATTTATTTAGAAACACTTTATTTAGAAACACTTTAGTTTATTTAGAAACACTTTAGTTTATTTAGAAACACTTTAGTTCATTTAGAAACACTTTAGTTCATTTAGAAACACTTTAGTTAATTTAGAAACACTTTAGTTTATTTAGAAACACTTTAGTTTATTTAGAAACACTTTAGTTTATTTAGAAACACTTTAGTTAATTTAGAAAAACGTTAGTTGATTTAGAAACACTTAAGTTCATGTCTGTGAATTCTATTAATTCTAGATGTAAGAATATTCAGAATTTGTATTCTTCGAACGGAATTTATCGTCTAAAGGTTGACTCCAAATGTTTATAACATGATTATACTGCATCTAAAGGTATTTTCCAACTTTTCTTTCAATCAAAGAAAAATCAGCATTTTGATAGTTTCATCAGCATATTGATAGTTTCATCAGCATATTAATAGTTTCATCAGCATATTAATAGTTTCATCAGCATGTTAATAGTTTTATCAGCATGTTAATAGTTTCATAGTTTTATTTATTTGGCATTGAAAAGTTCGAAACTAAGTAAATATCCCAGATACGTGCCAGACAAGTGCAGCATAAGAATATCCCAGATACGTGCCAGACAAGTGCAGCATAAGAAAATCACAGATACGTGCCAGACAAGTGCAGCATAAGAATATCACAGATACGTGCCAGACAAGTGCAGCATAAGAATATCACAGATACGTGCCAGACAAGTGCAGCATAAGAATATCACAGATACGTTCCAGACAAGTGCAGCACAAGAATATCTTAATGCAGTGATTCTCATATGGTGTTGTGTTCTATTTAAAAATGCCATAATTAATATTGATTATTTTTGCGCGTTGCAAATACCTATGTTTATACCATTCGTAATTTAATCAACTGTTGATGATATTACAAACTTTGTCGATTCCAGGACAATTTTAGCATGCGACGTAATTGCCCTGAACTCATGTCTAATTAGTTCAAAAATATCAAAATAGATAATGGCTTTTCCCTTCGACCTTGCCCTTGTAGATAAATCAATATTATTTTTAATTGTCAAGGTCACGAGCCTTGCAGCCAGTAATTAAAGGGCTCACTTCACAGGGGCCACCACCCCTTCCCACATCTTAGGGGCCACCACCCCTTCCCACATCTCAGTCGATTAAATAGAAAAGTTTGGGTGGAGGTGAGCGGGGTGAAATAGACTGGAGGACATCTTTCCTGCAAGGGGATATTTTCATTCACTAGTATACATTAAATATATAGACAGACGTATCGATAGATAGATAAGTTAAAATATTGATCAAAACATATAGATATATAGATAGATCAGTGGCGCCACTATGGTGGGTATCATCCGTTGCGGGAAGTTCATGATGTCACCCCTTCAAGACTTCTACCATGGGCAATGGAACATATTTCGAATTTTCCTCCACTAGACCAAAGAAAATCGCCTATAATTGTGTACTGTATGTAAAATATGGTTTCAAAAATTGATGAGTTTTAACGACATAAGATAACAAATAAATAACTACACAATATAATTTTACTTTCATTAAACTGTGTTTGTTAACTACATCTCCATTTCATGAAAGCACGTGACCCCATGCGTCATTTATAGCGCATTTACAAATAACTCCAGATTGATCCGAGCAGTTTTAATTTTAATCTTATACATAATCACCCTGTGCTACTGCTCATGTGTTTAACTATGTTCGGTTAAAAAACCCGACTAGACCTTGTTCATTCTGCTATTAAATTTAAAATTGTTCATTTTGTTCATGTTGGTGTCACCTGGTGCGACTCGCACCCCCCCCCTCTACGCACCCATCTAGTGACGCCATTGAGATAGATAAATGGGCTTACATTATAGACGTAAGATAAATAGATAACTGGGTTCTATATAGCTTTTCGCGTTTCAGCTCTGACGATGATTTCTTCACATCAATGTGTTGTGGCCGAAGATTGTGGGGGTCTTCATGTCTTGGGTCCAGGCACAGCTGAGGTTATAATCAAAAGTCCAGGTTTGTTCAATGAACTATTTAAATTAACAACAAAAAAAAACTTGGCTAAATGAGAAGCCCACAATAGAACTTCTGACTTGGTAGATTCATTCAGAATAGAACTTCTGACTTGGTAGATTCACTCAGAATACAACTTCTGACTTGTTAGAGTCACTGATCAGAAAGAAATTATTTTTTTTTTATTTATCTAGTGATCATGTCGTCCCAAAATAATTTAAGAAACCTTTGTATTTTTAAGTTATCTATTCGTTTCTACATGTGTATATTTTACTAATGATGAATACTTGAGAAATAAACCTACCCCTTTCCACCCTTTTAACAAAATAAAAAAAAGTATTTAATTAAATTTTTAAAAATCTAAATATTTCTTTTATTATGATGTAGAATATCCTAACAATATTGTGAATATTTCTTTTATCATGCAGGTTATGACGTTAAATATCCTAATAATATTGCATGTCAGTGGACAGTGGTCACTATGGGAAATCAGGTCGAATTCTGTTTAATTATTGTGTTATAATAGTATCAGTCTATCACTAACAAGATCTTAGTATAAAACTTCAAATAAGTTAAGACAATTATTTATGTGAAAGTATGTTCTCTTGTTATAGACACTGGAAGCAGAATTTCTTGACCTCGATGTTGAGTACCAAAGGACCTGTCAGTTTGATTCTGTGTATCTGGACAGTATGAACTGTGACTTTCAACAACCCAGAGTTCTATGCGGAGATGACCTGCCGAAGCCAATCAAAACAACCGGAAATTTGTTCTGCCTTCGTTTCGTAACAGACGTCATAATTCAGAAGCGAGGGTTTTCTCTCAAAGTAAAAATCTCAGGTATAAATACAAAATAAATGTCACTTGGTATAGTGTTTAGTTGTAAAATAAGGAGTTCACAATCAGAACCACTAAATGTCATGTTTAGTTGTACAATACAGAGTTCACAATCAGAACCACTAAATGTCATGTTTAGTTGTACAATACAGAGTTCACAATCAAAACCACTAAATGTCATGTTTAGTTGTAAAATACAGAGTTCACAATCTGAACCACTATATGTCATGTTTAGTTGTACAATACAGAGTTCACAATCAGAACCACTAAATGTCATATTTCAATTATTTATAACTTAACGTCAGTTTTTTTCCCTCAACAACTTAATGTAATATTTATTATTCAGTATAACTTATTTGATGGTTCAATATTTACTTCATAAACATATCTTTTTCTAAACGGAACCATTGATAGTGTTTTTAATTGAAATGTTTTAAGCCAGACTTGCCTGTCTACTAATTGAAGTGTTTTAAGCCAGACTTGCCTGTCTACTAATTGAAGTGTTTTAAGCCAGACTAGCATATCTACAAAATGGTTTATATTACTATGTCTCTAAACGCTTCAATTAATCAAGTCTGGTTTTAATTTCAACGTGGAAATGACAAGTTAGCTTATAGTCTGCCTCTTTCACTTTCATTGGCTGTTCCTAAAACACCACTCAATAAACAATGGAATAAGATGCGTTGTTAACACAATGTTTATTTAAAACTATCTACATAATAATGTAATAAGTCCATAAATTAAAATCAATGTGGAGGTATAAAATAGTTCAATACACCAAGAAATCACTCTGCCTCTACACTGACTAACCGAAGTTTCCACGTTCTTCGCTCAACTAACTTCTCAACTACATCTCTTTACTCTAAACTCTCCATCTCAACTCTTCAGCTCAGCTCTACTACCGTAACTACTAAACTGTCAAAACCCAGTCGTACTTATATTGCTAACATCCGCGCCTTAAATAACATTAATTATGTCACAGTCTACTTTGGTTTTGCCCTTTCTATACTAGTCTCTCTAAGGAGCGTCACCTAGTCTTCATCGTTTGACCCTCCTAGACTGACCGGCGTCGCCCGCGGTCTACCCCCTAAAGTCGTCCTACCTTTGCTGTTGTACTTTTCCGTTGTTTTCTTCGCAACCAGTCTTAAGTAGTCTGCCACCTTGTCTGCCATTATTTATTAATCTTACTTGCTAGCTATCTTTTATCTCCCAACATTGAAGGGGATGGTCTCTAGGTCTACTCTAGTTCATGACAGGAACCATAGGAAAAGAATAAATGTTTGTAGCCACGGCTAGTATAACACCAATATATATATATATATATATATATATATATATATATATATATATATATATATATATATATATATATATATAAAAGCGGTGTGGGTTCTGCATTTAATCGAAAGTAAAGAATGAATACAACAGTATTCCAGTTTAAAATACAATCATGAAAAAATCGGATCTGCCCGAAACCAAAAATAACCTAGCCTACCGATCAAACCTAAGAGGATATAACTCTATTCAAAGGTTTTGCAGGGTACAGCTAGTATATATGAGTGTAGGACAAAACCCCCACGGACTAAACCCCCAGCGGAAAAAAACCCCAGCGGACAAAACCCCCAAAATATTAAGATTGAATATATTATTACTACTTCTATGTATACAAAGTTGACCATTGGCTAAGGGAATAGTTTGTCGATATAAGAGATATCATGTCTGTCAACACAGTCTGTCATTAGGCATGTTTCTATGCTGTTGAACCTAAATAAAGGATTGGCTGTCGACCACTGTGGTTCTTATGCTGTTTGTTTTACCGTCTGCTATAAAATGTGTGTCTGGCGCGAGAATTAAAAGGTAGAATAAAGATACGGTCAGTATTGACCTTGGGCTAAAACCTTTAATTTTGTTTTTTTATACCTTGTAAGATAAGATGCCTGTTGGTGTAAAGTTAACAAGAGATTGACTTTTGACCTCTGTGACTCGATGGACTAATGCAGCTAATTGGAGTACTTTGAAAAAAAAATACCCTTAAAATACCTATTTGTATATATATTTACATCCAGGTATTATATATTACATTTTTAAATACAAATGAGGGTCTAATAATAGATTTTATAATAAAAATAGGCTAGTGGTCTAGTGGGGGTTTTGTCCGCTGGGGGTTTTGTCCGTGGGAGTTTTGTCCGGATACCAGTACAAGCCTTACTCGCCTAACAAAAGATGTGAGTTACACTAGTCCAGCTTAAAACGCTTCAATTATTTTCTGTATGAATGGTAAGGGCACAATATATGTATTAGACTCCTGAAGACCATTAATAATAATTATCTTGAACAACTTTAAGTATAAGGAAATCTAAACTTTGAACACCTGGTGTAGGAAATGAATACATTATTCTGTTAAAATATTTACCTGTGATCATTTCTGGTTATCTGTATCAGATCTCAGAACTGCGATTGACTAATGTAATCTGTCATGGTTCTCTGATAATGTATCTGTTATGTATCTCAGAAATGTATCTGTCATGTGTCTCTGATAATTGTATCTGTCATGTGTCTCTGATAATTGTATCTGTCATGTGTCTCTCGTGATCTGTCATGTGTTTCTCATGATCTGTCATGTGTATCGCATGATCTGTCATGTGTCTCTGAAAATGTATGTCATGTGACTCTGATAATGTATCTGTCATGTGTGTCTGAAAATCTATCTGTCATGTTTCTCTCATGATGTATCTGTCAAGTGTATCTGAAAATGTATATATCGTTTGTCTCTGATAATTATATCTGCCATGTGTCTCTGATAATTATATGTGTCATGTGTCTCTTATAATGTATCTGTTATGTGTCTCTTATAATGTATCTGTTATGTGTCTCTGATAATGTAGTTATATTAATAAAAATTATGAAAACGATATGTTTTACTATTTAGCCTGTATTCTCATATAAAAATTTTGACAATCTGAGTTTAAGTTGTCCCAGGGGCCATACAGGCTCAGTGTCCCAGGGGTCCTACAGGCTCAGTGTCCCAGGGGCCCTACAGGCTCAGTGTCCCAGGGGTCCTACATGCTCATTGTCACAGGGGCCCTACAGGCTCAGTGTCCCAGGGGTCCTACAGGCTCAGTGTCACAGGGGTCCTACAGGCTCAGTGTCCCAGGGGTCCTACAGGCTCAGTGTCCCAGGGGTCATACAGGCTCAGTGTCCCAGGGGCCTACAGACTCAGTGTCCCAGGGGCCCAACAGGCTCAGTGTTGCAGGGGCCCTACAGGCTCAGTGTCCCAGACAACTGTTCGTGATTCACCCCGCCCCTCTAGTTTGACCTGCAGACAGTATTGGTAAGATAGTAAAAATGTCTGCATCTAGGGACAAAATATTTAGAAGAAACATTTCCCAAAATATATCCCATTAATTCTAACTCGTGAACTAATTACAATATAAAAGTACCGGTAGCGTTGATCTTCTCCCACAAATTTACACAACATAACATTAGAATAAATTTACACAACATAACATTAGAATAAATTTACCCAACATAACATTAGAATAAATTTACACAACATAACATTAGAATAAATTTACCCAACATAACATTAGAATAAATTTACCCAACATAACATTAGAATAAATTTACCTAACATAACATTAGAATAAATTTACCCAACATAACATTAGAATAAATTTACCCAACATAACATTAGAATAAATTTACCCAACATAACATTAGAATAAATTTACACAACATAACATTAGAATAAATGTACACAACATAACATTAGAACAAATTTTACACAACATAAGTTTAGAACAAATTTTACACAACATAACATTAGAACAAATTTACACAACATAACATTAGAACAACTTTCCACAACATAACGTTAAAACAAATTTACACAACATAACATTAGGACAAATGTACCCAACATAACATTAGAACAAATTTACACAACATAACATTAGAACAAATTTACACAACATAGCATTAGAACAAATTTACCCAACATAACATTAGAATAAATTTACACAACATAACATTAGAATAAATTTACCCAACATAACATTAGAATAAATTTACCCAACATAACATTAGAATAAATTTACCCAACATAACATTAGAATAAATTTACACAACATAACATTAGAATAAATGTACACAGCATAACATTAGAACAAGTTTTACACAACATAAGTTTAGAACAAATTTACACAACATAACATTAGAACAAATTTACACAACATAACATTAGAACAAATTTACACAACATAACATTAAAACAAATTTACACAACATAACATTAGGACAAATGTACCCAACATAACATTAGAACAAATTTACACAACATAACATTAGAACAAATTTACACAACATAACATTAGAACAAATTTACACAACATAACATTAAAATAAATTTACAAAACATAACATTAGAATAAATTTACACAACATAACATTAGAATAAATGTACACAACATAACATTAGAATAAATGTACACAACATAACATTAGAACAAATTTACACATCATAACATTAGAAAAAATTTACACAACATAACATTAGATAAATTTACACAAAATAACATTAAAATAAATGTACAGAACATAACATCAGAATTAAATGTACACAACATAACATTAGAACAAATTTACACAACATAACATTAGAATAAATGTACACAACATAACATATTATGTGGACAAAATGAAACCGTCAATTATATATTAATTGTTTATAGATGACATCGGAACATATAAATAGGCTTAGGCAATTACATGAAAGTTGAATTGATAAATTGTTATATACAAAAATTCTCTTCTCATGCAGAATCTGCCGCCCCTCATAAGCTTCCCCCCTCGTGTTTTGAACCCTCTTGCATTGTAGCACAGCACAGCAATCTGTCTTTTGAATCTTCTTATACAGACAGTCGGTACAAATGACTTACACTGTTAATAGTTAAGGATACTTTGATAATATCTAGAATAGTTGGAGAAAATAAGATCATAAGTATAACCACAGGTATATTAAACAAAACATAAGTTAGCAACACACTGTGCAATATAACCATACAGTATATTTAGATAAACATAATATAACATAATATAACATAACATATTATAACAATATAACATACACAATTTACTCTTAACATAAATTGTAATGACGAACTATCCATTTCATTCCAGATACCGTCAGAACATTGGAGGACATTGCACCAGCTGACTTCACTGCACATGCGCGGAGTGTGTCATCGTTTCAAACGATTCCATGTAATCCATTTCCTGTTCTTCTTACTGCAGACGCCATGATAAACACGCCCTGGGGAGAAATGTGGAGACAGTACCCGCCCACTGTAACATGTCGGTGGATAGTTCTAGGTGTAAGAGGTCCATTTAACTACAGTCTCACACATTGCATAGTTCTAGGTGTAAAAGATACATTTAACTATGCTCTCACACATTGTATAGTTCAAGGTGTAAGGGATACATTTAACTATGGTCTCATTTTACGTTAAAACGTAAACACAAAACGACTAAAAGTTCCTATAAATAAATATTGTAAATATTTATATTTTAAATGTTTAACCAGATTTGATATGTACGGTAAATCTCATGACGTCAGTACTCTGTGTGTAAATAGTGTATGTATGTGTTTTAGTGATTTGTGTGTTTTTAGTGAGTGCGTATGTTTGTCTGGTTGTAATGTAATTATGAAACCCTAACCCCCCCCCCCCGCCTACACCATCCGTGTTGTAGCTAATTGTAAACATTTCAACATCTTACAAGATAACGATGACCTGACCTCACCTGACCTATCACATGTTGATATGTGACAGAAAGTGAATGATACAAATGTCAAACTAATCATTGGTTGATATCCAAGATAAAAGTAAAAACTTTAGTTTTTAATTCCGCCTCAAGAGGCGTTTCTCAACCGGTGGTAAGGTGCACGGGAAATGCAGGGTACGTAGCAACACATAATTTTCGTTTAAACCAACCAAGAGTTTGAAGAATGTAGCCAGTTCGCTGCGTGGCTCATCCCTAATCTTTCACTCAACATAATCAGGACACTCAACATGCATACACTTTTATAACATGACTTCTTTCTATTCCTAACAAAACTTTCACTTAATAGCTTTGACCACTTTAATTTCTATCACAATTCTTCACCAGGGTCCGATTAAGGATTATGTAGGCCCTAGGCACAATTAAATTAATTAATTATAACTAATTTAATATTATATAACTGTAAATTTAAAAAAAAATATTTTTCATTTTTTTAGGCCCTATTTTTGTTTGTAGGCCCTAGGCACGGTGCCTATAGTGACTAGGCCTTAGTCGGGCCTTGTTCTTTACAATTGGAAGGAATGGGTTCATATACTAGAAAAAAAACCTCTGTTCACTTTTTGTTCATTTTTTCTGCATCATTCTATATTTTGTATGTGCTTTTAATTAACTTCACTTTCTGTGCATATACTAGTATTTATATTTATTTGTCAGCAAATCTTGTAACTTTTCTTTTTCTACTTTTGTGAGAAAACTCAGATTTGGCAAACATGTAGATTCTGTATAAAAATACCTTACTTTAATCATTTTAAGATGTCAGTAACATTAGAAATATGTAGCTTATATAAAAAGAATACTTTATTAATCCATCTTTTACCTATTTATTGTATAATCTAAAATTCATCTACTTAATTTTTCTTGTAATATATTATATATTTTTAAAGACATAAAAACTAGAAAAACCCTATAATTACAAATAATACTTTGATACTAATTACAAATAATACTTTGATATCAATTACATACAATACTTTGATTTCAATGTTTTATGTCTATTTGTTTGATACTGACATCTTTTCCAGACTGCCCTGCTGGAAATAGACAATCCTGAACTGAAGCACCATCTGGGTTGTAACTATGATAAGTTTGTCATGATGGAAGGAGATGAAGTCGACCCACTGTCCACGGTGGAACTATGTGGGAAGACAACTCCTGATCAAGTGATTGTGCAGACACCAAAACTCATCGTCTTTACGTCGAACCGCGTTTTGCAGTCTCGAAGTTTTAAAACGAGGCTTGACTTTATCAACCAAAGCGAGGCTAGTCAATTTCTGACGACATCTAATATTGTGACATCAACTGTGAATACCGAATTAGAATTAACGTCATCACTGACGTCATTATCACCAACATCAGCTTCATCAATAACATCATTACCAATATCAGCCTCAGCAACATCACCAGCAGCAACAGCCACATCAACAACAGCCTCATCAACAACATCCTCATCAACAACAGCCTCATCAACATTGTTATCGATTCTTACAAGTTCGTCATCAGCAACAGAAGTAAAAACAACTTTTATGAGATTTTCATCTCCACCAACCACAGATCATCCACAGAATGAAGAGGTCAATGCAAGTACCACAAACATATCATACAATCAATCTCTACCTCCAACAACGTCCAGCTCTGTGGCGGACACATCAAAACGCATTCCACCAGCCTTACCAACTGCATTTAATTCTGAGACAGAAGAAAGTATGTACACTGACCCAACCAGCATCACAACAACCAAGTCTACCAATGTACTGGATGTAGAAATAGACTCCGCCTGCTCCGGAGTCCCTTCTGTAAGATCTGATGCTTGGGGAACAATAGCCAGTCCTGGATTTTATGTAAATCAGAGTTACCCATTGAATGTGAAGTGTAGATGGATAATTGAAGGTGGAGAAGATAAGGTAAGTCTGTTGTCTACAATAATACATCAATAAGGTAAATCTGTTGTCTACAATAATACATCAATAAGATAAGTCTGTTGTCAACAATAATACATCTATAAGGTAAGTCTGATGTCTACAATAATACATCAATAAGGTAAGTCTGATGTCTACAGTAATACATCAATAAGGTAAGTCTGATGTCTACAATAATACATCAATAAGGTAAGTCTGTTGTCTACAATAATACATCAATAAGGTAAGTCTGTTGTCAACAATAATACATCTATAAGGTAAGTCTGATGTCTACAATAATACATCAATAAGGTAAGTCTGATGTCTACAGTAATACATCAATAAGGTAAGTCTGATGTCTACAATAATACATCAATAAGGTAAGTCTGTTGTCTACAATAATACATCAATAAGGTAAGTCTGTTGTCAACAATAATACATCTATAAGGTAAGTCTGATGTCTACAATAATACATCAGTAAGGTAAGTCTGATGTCTACAATAATACATCAATAAGGTAAGTCTGATGTCTACAATAATACATCAATAAGGTAAGTCTGATGTCTACAATAATACATCAATAAGGTAAGTCTGTTGTCTACAATAATAAATCAATACGTTCATTGGTATCTAAGTTTATTTATACTCTATTTATATTAATATTTCGATTTGTGCTCGGCTTGATAAATACTTCAATATGTCCGTAATTTTTCACATTATTACTTTTGTATATGCATGGATTACACAGTTCTTCAATATATGTACAATCACCATAGAGTATTAATATATTAGTTACATATGTGTTATTGCATATGTGAGAACGACGTGGGACACCGGAACGACATCACTTGTACGGTCCTGCATCCTTTCACCCTCCAGGAAAATTTCAAAAAAAAAAATTAGAAGCCTCGAGTAATGTAGGAAAAGGGAGGGGGAGCTAGTTGGAAGCTCGAGATAAAATGAAGTCCGCGTGGAAACATCTTACCCGCATGTACATTAAACAGTAATTATACAGTACATTATAAAGTACATTATACATTAATTCTTAATTAATTTCTTTGATAATTCAGTGTTTTCACACCTTACTGATAATATATCCAAATACATGAAGATTGTTTGCAAAAAAAAAAAAATTTACCTTCAACATTTTGTGTTCAACAATTCCTAATTATTGTGTAGAACAGTTTCCATCGTTATAAAATTAAATCGAATTCATTTTGCTAGCAACCACTCGATTTTTTTTTTGGTGAGTTTTATCTCATTTCCTTATGTGATCTCCCTTACATTTACACTTTCCGATGTCTTCAGGTGATCTCCCTTACATTTACCACTTTTGATGTTGAGTTTCAACCGAATTGTTCTTACGACTATTTGGCCATTTACAACGTTACAAGGGGCAACCAGCTGTTGATGGGCAGATACTGTGGACGTGGCAGGCCCGGAACGCTGACGTCATATTACATTGATAGACTGGAATTATATTTTGAATCTGACAGAATGATTACCTCTTCCGGTTTCGAACTTACTTACAGAGTTGAAACTGCGACCACAAGCCAACCAGGTGATATAACAGGAGTATCAGTTTACTTAATCAAATGTGTGTCTGTGAGAAGTCTTGTCAATGTAGACATAAGAAACTTAATTTATTAAAACCAGAAAATGACCACAGCAAATTAATAGCATTCAACTGCTGAAATTTCAATTACCAATGATAAAAAATTAATTGCATTCAACTGCTGAAATTTCAATTACCAATGATAACAAAAGGAAAGATTCCATAAATGGTCATAATTATAGCTCAAGTCAATTTCTGACATTTTTGTTCATTTTCTAAAACACATTTAGTTTTCTAGCTTCTAAAAACTTTTTAACTCCATGGCGTCATTTCGACTACTAATTGGGGGGGGGGGGAGAAGGCTTTGTCCATGATATTTCTTTAGTCATCACGGTGTATGTGAAGTCCCTGTTAGAATGAGATGAAATCTCTTAGATCCTATAACCCACTAATGGGAAGGTTTTTGCACTGCCCTTCTTTCATCCTCACCATGGGCGATAGTGCAATGGCCATGGAGACACCACGGGAGATTTATCGGGAACTTGAGCCAAGACCTGAAAAATTTCCTTGGTTCTTACCGGAAATCGAACCAGGTACCTTCAGGTCGACAGTCGAGCGCTTTACAACACGACCATCCGTCCTGTCATCAAGGTAGAACCTCACATATAAAGTGAGCTTTCTATCATGATATTAACTGAGATATTCTGTATATGTCTGACACCCCGTTCATGCTATTGTGTGTGTCTGTAGTTGTCGGTACTTTTCATCACGCCCTCCCCCCCCCACCCATGTCTGTGCCTGGCATACATAAAATTAGGTTAGCTAAACGGAACGGCCCTTTAATTTGTAATGTCTAATTCTCAGGGCCCTCCGCTTTAATTTGTAATGTCTAATTCTCAGGGCCCTCCGCTTTAATTTGTAATGTCTAATTCTCAGGGCCCTCCGCTTTAATTTGTAATGTCTAATTCTCAGGGCCCTCCGCTTTAATTTGTATTGTCTAATTCTCACTTCCCTCCGCTTTAATTTGTAATGTCTAATTCTCAAGGCCCTCCGCTTTAATTTGTAATGTCTAATTCTCAGGGCCCTCCGCTTTAATTTGTAATGTCTAATTCTCACTTCCCTCCGCTTTAATTTGTAATGTCTAATTCTCAAGGCCCTCCGCTTTAATTTGTAATGTCTAATTCTCAGGGCCCTCCGCTTTAATTTGTAATGTCTAATTCTCAGGGCCCTCCGCTTTAATTTGTAATGTTTATGGAAAAACAGAAAAAAACAATGTTTATCTTTTAACGTCATTAAATAAACCGCATACAATGAATGTATGGTGATACATTACAATGAATGTACGGTGATACATTACAATGAATGTACGGTGATATATTACAATGAATGTACGGTGAAACATTACAATGAATGTACGGTGATACATTACAATGAATGTATGGTGATACATTACAATGAATGTACGGTGATACATTACAATGAATGTACGGTGATACATTACAATGAATGTACGGTGATACATTACAATGAATGTATGGTGATACATTACAATGAATGTATGGTGATACATTACAATGAATGTATGGTGATACATTTTGACGTTTCTTTTTAATTTTACTTTTCTTGCGAGTTTTTGGATGTGTTTTTATTTTGTTTGCTGGTTTCACAGTTGCGGTTGTTCTCATTAAAACATCTGGTAACACTGGCATTGTTCTCATTAAAAAACATCTGGTAACACTGGCATCGTTCAACAAATATCTTTTTACCGGCTCATGGTTTTGATAATTATATAACATGGTTTATTTGTTCCATTTTTTTTTTTTAAAAGTTGGATCCATAGGGCGGAAGCACCCCCCCCCCCTTGGCCATTCCCCACAAAATGCCTCTGGTTTACTCGCTAACAGAGGCGATGCTACTATAGGTGATTTAGTTGCTATAGATGCTAGAGGTGATTTAGTTGCTATAGATGCTAGAGGTGATTTAGTTGCTATAAATGCTAGAGGTGATTTAGTTGCTATAGATGCTAGAGGTGATTTAGTTGCTATAGATGCTAGAGGTGATTTAGTTGCTATAAATGCTAGAGGTGATTTAGTTGCTATAGATGCTAGAGGTGATTTAGTTGCTATAGATGCTTGAGGTGATTTAGTTGCTATAGATGCTAGAGGTGATTTAGTTGCTATAGATGCTAGAGGTGATTTAATTCTTAACAACTGGACACAAAAGTGTCTTTGTGGATTGGTTAAGACAAAGTGTACACTACACTAACCCAGATAAATGATGGATAATGAGACTGCTCATGGCATGTTTTGAAGGGAGCGACCGATATGCCTTTTAACCGATAGTCCGATACCGATATTTTCCCCCAGCATTTTTACCGATACCGATACCGATATTTTCTTTTTAGGGGCTGTCCATTATTTATGTCAACAAATTTTTGGCGATTTTTACCTCCCCCCTCCCCCTTGTCAACAAATTGTCAAACTTCCAGAGACCCCCCCCCCTATAAAATTACGTCAACATGTGATTACCCCCCCTAAAAAAGGTGGCTTCCAAAATGTTTATGTGGCAAAATTAGTAGGAATATAGTTAGTTTAATTAAAATACTGAATGTTAAGCGAGTGTGTAATACAGAACTACAAACGCTGCTTAATTTTCCTATTTATTAAGTAATTATATTAAATTTAAAAATGTAACATTGTTGACGTCAACTTTTCTTGACCCCCCCCCTTGTCAACAATTGTCAAAATTTTTCTGACCCCCCCTTCCCCCCTAATTTGTTGACGTAATTAATGGAAGCCCCTTAAGCAACAACAATGCCAAACACGTGTCTTTCTCGTGCTGTATGACGTATTTCAACCCATGTTCACAGTAACACTTAGCCCACGCGTGTCTTGTTTACCCCCCCCCCAACTTCCCATCCCAAAAAAAAAATACACACAGATGTTCACTAATTTTATCATTCAAGGACATACATTAGAATTAAGAAATGCCAATCCTATTGTTTCAGGTCATATCTCTAATGTAGACGTGACAATTTCTGTGTACGGGTTTTTTTTTTCCTTTTTTTTAAATCTTGTCTGATCTGGTTATAGAATTAGGTTATTTACTGATTTTTTTTTTCTGCAACTCTGTTGTGAAAAAGAAACAATGTATCGGCAGCCAAAAAACGGCCGGTCCGATAGTTAACCCATAGTGCCAATATCGGTTCGACTATCGGTCGCTCCCTACAACAATCGGCCGATCCGATATTAACCGATAGTGCCAATATCGGTCCGATACCGATACCGATCCGATTATCGGTCGCTCCCTAATGTTTTGATAAGATTTATGGAGAATAGGAAGAACTAGAAATCTGTTAAGACACCTAGTTGGAACTTTTTATTTACCTAAGTCGATTGATATTATAAGTTAAATTTATTATTGTTGTTGTTATTATTTTTTTAAGAACGCATTTTCAGAACAATCATGATACAACAGATGTAATAATTAATAGTTTCTACATTAGGCTAATTCCACATTCTGGTGTGTTTATATTACCAACTAGTTCTATCTATGGGCTAATTCCACATTCTGGTGTGTTTATATTACCAACTAGTTCTATCTATGGGCTAATTCAACATTCTGGTGTGTTTACATTGCCAACTAGTTCTATCTATGGGCTAATTCCACGTTCTGGTGTGTTTACATTGCCAACTAGTTCTATCTATGGGCTAATTCCACATTCTGGTGTGTTTATATTGCCAACTAGTTCTATCTATGGGATTATTCCACGTTCTGGTGTGTTTAAATTACTACTTCATGTCCGCAGCATGAACTGGCAATCTAAAAACCTTACATGGACCTCGTGCTCCACTGACCTGACACTTGGGGGTTGAGGGGCCGCAGTTATCAAGATTAGCCAGGGCCCCACTTTAATATTGATTTTTATGTGCATTAGACTGTCAACTGTTACTCTCTATAGGAGCCCAAACTTATTGCATATCTCCCCCCTCACTAAAACTACTCAATTGTAAATAATGTTCTTCAGATTTAAGACAATGTAAAGATTGTTCTTCAGATTTAAGAAAATGTTTTATGATAGCCCTCCTAAAATGACCACTCTCCATATCTGTGGCCAGAGGATCCTCGCCCATATAACGACGCTCCTTCTTTAAGACACTCTATCATTGATTTACACTTTGTATTAGTTTTTCATATTTTGTTACATTGATGATATTGTCAATTTTTCTTAACAAAAAGTTTAAAAATGTTTTGGTTGGGTTTAACTTACCAATGATTTCTAAATTAACTTAAAATATGTAAATTCAAACAGTTTGTCAACTTGGACGAGTCCATTGTCAGGGGAGTCAAGAGTGTATCCCTGTAGAATGGTTGTGTGACGATGAACCCGACTGTCCACTTGGAGATGACGAAACAAGTTGTAGTAAGTTGTATTCATGCTCGGTATAAATGTTACAGTTAACGAAGTTAACATTAGGCCTATGTAGTCTATGTTCATGACTTTAACTTTACATAGCCTTTTTTCAGAAGTTTAACATGCAAAGTCGTAGTTCGGCAGTTTAACATTACATAGTTTACAAAGATAAGGCACATATAGTCACAAATATTCTCAAACAACGGTTGTTGTTTTGTTTACGTTTTTACAAACTCTGTTTGTACTTCTAATATTATTGTTGATCAAGGCCATCTACACAATTATAATTTTTTAAAAGTTTTGAAATTTACATTTTGTAAAAAACGAAAACAATAAAAACTAAAGTCTAAGTGCTGTATGTTTCATTTTCACCCCCCCCCCACTGCTCACATTACAACTATTGTGTAGTTTGTTTACGATTAGAGAGTTGTCTTGTTGTCTTCAGCACGTAACTCATTCTAAATACATGTATGCTTGTGGTCTTTGCATTGATTTATTGAGATGTTGGTGTAAGTTTGTTGGTATAGTGCTGTAAAAATGTCCTTAAATATTTGTGATGGTGGTGTAAGTTTGTTGCTGCAGTGCGGTCTGGCCTTAAATATTTGAGATGGTGGTGTAAGTTTGTTGCTGCAGTGCGGTCCGGCCTTAAATATTTGAGATGGTGGTGTACGTTTGTTGGTACAGTGCGGTCTGGCCTTAAATATTTGAGATGGTGGTGTAAGTTTGTTGGTACAGTGCTGTATGTCTGGCCTTAAATATTTGAGATGGGGGTGTAAGTTTGTTGGTACAGTGCTGTAATATTTGAGATGGTGGTGTAAGTTTGTTGGTATAGTGCTGTAAGTCTGGTCTTAAATATTTGAGATGTTGGTGTAAGTTTGTTGGTATAGTGCTGTAAGTCTGGCCTTAAATATTTGAGATGGTGGTGTAAGTTTGTTGGTATAGTGCTGTAAGTCTGGCCTTAAATATCTGAGATGGTGGTGTAAGTTTGTTGCTGCAGTGCGGTCTGGCCTTAAATATTTGAGATGGTGGTGTAAGTTTGTTGCTGCAGTGCGGTCTGGCCTTAAATATTTGAGATGTTTTTGTAAGTTTGTTGATACAGTTCTGTAATATTTGAGATGGTGGTGTAAGTTTGTTGGTGCAGTGCTGCTACATTTTGCTAAGATAAAAATTAAAAAATAATAATAATACATTCTATTTAAACAATAAATTCTTTACAAGCAACATTTTTTGATTGTTCAACTAGGATTTATTTTACTCAGGTATTTGTGGTGATGATGAGGTGACATGTTCTGACAAGACTTGTGTCCCTTCCTACCATATCTGTGACGGAACTGGACAGTGTCCACATAGTGAAGATGAATCTCAGTGCAGTATGTCAAATTTTAATTTTGTAAAATAAAGACAGTGTCGTATCAATCTGTTTCAACAGAAATAACATATTACTTTTTTTCTTATATAACAACCTTGTCAGATAACTGTGGTCAATGTTATGGCTCGAGATCACATCGGTCAATTATTCCATGGTCACCATGGTCATTATAGTATCAACTATTTTATACTGTCCAGTGTAGACCTAATGTCAACTAATATAATGTCATTGAATTACGTCAGACCTGATGTCAACAAATATAATGTCATTGAATTACGTCAGACCTGATGTCAACTAATATAATGTCATTGAATTACGTCAGACCTAATGTCGACAAATATAATGTCATTGAATTACGTCAGACCTGATGTCAACTAATATAATGTCATTGAATTACGTCAGACCTGATGTCAACTAATATTATGTTATCTTTTTATTTTCACTTAGCCAGAGTCAATGAAGATCAGTTGTTACAGATTATGAACTCTGGCCAGTGGTTCCCTGTATGTTCACAAAACTGGAACAATAGTGTTATGATTGACCCCATCAGCACCCAATGGTTCTGTTCAGACGGAGGTCGGGGGTAAGTTAGGGAACTTAAGAAATCGTGTGTATGCTTTCATTTTTATTTATTTTTTTTAATTATTTTTTTGTAAAATGATGAAACTACACTGACATGTTTACAGATTTTGACATCATTCCCGATACAATAAATATGCATTTACAGATTCTGATAATCACCTCGTCATTAGTTACACTGTACATACTTGTAACTCTATAGTCCAAAGTATCACCTCGTCATTAGTTACATTGTACATACTTGTAGCTCTATAGTCCAAAGTATCACCTCGTCATTAGTTACATTGTACATACTTGTAACTCTATAGTCCAAAGTATCATCTCGTCATTAGTTACAGTGTACATTTCTCGTTTGTTTCCAGGAAATTTTTGTCCACGTATTTTGTCAGCTTACCATTGGTCACTACTTTCATCCATGTGACAGTAAGGAACAACAACGTGACACTAGCTGACATTGGCAGCCAGTCACCTGTACTACCTGTCACTGTCACAACCCACGTCAGGTAAGTCAGTAATCACAGAAACATGAACTTTCTTCTCATAGGTCACAGAAACATGAACTTTCTTCTCATAGGTCACAGAAACATGAACTTTCTTCTCATAGGTCACAGAAACATGAACTTTCGTCTCATAGGTCACAGAAACATGAACTTTCGTCTCATAGGTCACAAAAACATGAACTTTCGTCTCATAGGTCATAGAAACATGAACTTTATTGTTGTATTTATTTGTTATTTACGGTCATTCACAGCTAGAGGAACAGTCACAGCTAGTGATACATTTACAGCAAGTAAAACATTCACAGTTAGTGATACATTCACAGCAAGTGATAAATTCACAGCTTGTAATACACTCACAGCTAGTGATACATTCACGTCAAGTAATGCATTCACAGGCAGTGATACATTCACAGCTAGTGATACATTCACAGCTAGTGATATATTCACGTCAAGTAATGCATTCACAGGCAGTGATACATTCACAGCTAGAGATACATTCACGCCAAGTTAACATTCACAGCCAGTGATACATTCACAGCTAGTGACACATTCACGTCAAGAATAACATTCATAGCTAGTGAAACATTCACAGTTATGAAAACATTCACGGCAAGTAAAAACAACCAGACTCAATTGGCCATTAATTGTTACGCCTAAAACTTCCAAAATAACATCCCCATCATTTTGTTGTTAGTTAAGACTACAAGAACCTCATTTAAATTAATTCATTTCCTTCAGTATGTCTTCTCTTCCAGTTCAGTTTGTCCAGACAGTTTGGTTGTTAAACTCAACTGTGCCATGAAAGGTAACCACTTGTTTTATTGTTTAATTAATAGCTCACTGTTACTAATGTCTACTACAACTGACTGAAAGTACTGATAATTAAAAATGGATTTAAAATCTTCAACCATTTTATTTGTGTTATAAATCTACACAACTGTTTTATATATCTATACTTTGTTATAAATATACATAACTGTTTTATATATCTATACTTTGTTATAAATCTACACTACTGTTTTATATATCTACACTTTGTTATAAATCTACTCAATGTTAAATCATTTCAATTAAACTTGACCGACATAAATGAAGACATAGAAATAGTTCCTATCCTAATACATCGGAAGTGATTAAAATAATTGATTCTCTCTTTCTCTAACACCCACACACATGCATGTAAATGATGGTATTTTTCTGTGTATGTACGTTCGGATGTCCAGCACAGAGACCCACGTCGTTGATCCAAAATAAACCCACGTCGTTGATCCAAAATAAACCCACGTCGTTGATCCAAAATAAACCCACGTCGTTGATCCAAAATAAACCCACGTCGTTGATCCAAAATAAACCCACTAAACTTAAACTATTGAGTCTAGTAATGTCATATCAGATTTATTAATCTTTTAAAGGGTACGGCTGTTTATTTTTAATTTTAAGGCCAACTTCCTATGTCACAGAGAATAAAATGAGGTCTGTCGTTACAACACATGGTCGTTACAATACAAGGTCGTTACAATACAAGGTCGTTACAATACAAGGTCGTTACAATACAAGGTCGTTACAATACAAGGTCGTTACAATACATGGTCGTTACAATACAAGGTCGTTACAATACAAGGTCGTTACAATACATGGTCGTTACAATACAAGGTCGTTACAATACAAGGTCGTTACAATACATGGTCGTTACAATACAAGGTCGTTACAATACAAGGTCGTTACAATACATGGTCGTTACAATACATGTTCGTTACAATACAAGGTCGTCATGTCAGCTCCAGTTATCTGCTGACTGACTTTGTAGAACATTGTTAGTTGAATATAATAAATTATTTAGTACAAAATATAATCGAGGGTTTAATAAGAGATGAAACTGACTATGAATTAAGACCTTTGTGAACAGTTACGTGTATGTTGTTTATACAACGTAATAAATTATGAGTAAAAATTATTTAAATGATTTGGGAGGGAAGAGGTTCACATGTCACCCCAACTTCCCGGACAACGCCGGGTATTAAATCCAGTCTGGTATAAAGTTGATAATTTTTCATTTGTCTGGCATATTAGAGTAATCTATATGAATTCGTTTAATAAAATACAGTTGTGCTATTTGTCCATTCACAGTGTGCGGTTACAGAAATGTCCACTTGCCACAACCTTTTGTTATTGTTTGTCCATTCACAGAGTGCGGTTACAGAAATGTCCACTTGCCACAACCTTTTGTTATTGACGCTGTTGAGTCCTTCAATGGGCAGTGGCCTTGGGTGGCGGCTATTTTCTCAGGGTCGTTATTCAGATGTGGTGCTACTCTCATCTCTGACCACTGGGTGGTCAGCGCTGGTCACTGCGTCTTTAAGTAAGTCATATCATATGTTTTTAGGGAAGTGTGAGGATGTTCAATAGAAACATAATCACTTTGTTTATTTTAGTTCATAAAGTGAGTCATTGTTTTATTATTTGTTTTATGCATGCATACACAATATAATGTACATCCAGTTATTGTTTTATTATTTGTTACACATGAATTCATACGCAATATATGTACATCCAGTCATAAATATAGATATATTGATTAATATAGAATTATAGATGAATGGATAGTAATACAGATACGTGGATCTAAATATAATTACATGTATATGGATATGTATATAGATAAGTGAATATAAATATAGATATGTGGATATAAATATAGATATATGGACAGACATGTGTGGATACATAGATATACTGATAGAAATAGATATACTGATAGAAATATAGATATAAATATAGACGTATTTCAAATAGAACTCAAGCCAAAACAAACATTCCGAAGCTCTTTTATTAGTGTAAGCAATGGCCACGGAATCTCTTTCTCTCACTAATCAATTCAACATACTGCATTTATGTTCATTCATACCATGCTTTATGTACGTAAACTATTTAACACCCGACTTCATGTACATACATTCATTTTACACCAGACTCCATGTGCAGACATTCATTTTACACCAGACTTCATGTATATGCATTCATTTTACACCAGACTTCATGTATATGGATTAATTTTACACCAGACTTCATGTATATGCATTCATTTTATTATTTGTTCATGTTTATTATGGTTCACGAAATGTTTTTAGCGCATTTTCGAGAAGTCGAATGCGCTATTGTTTCCGTTTTGTCCGTCTGTCATCACCCTAGATCTCAGCAACCATAAGTCCTTGACCCATGATGTATATACTTTTTGTAGGTCTTGGCCTGCCATTCCTGCATCAAAAGTCCATTTCGCGATTTGACCTCTGAGGGCTGGGTATCAGTGTTTCTTACGGTACCGTTTTTTACTATATAAGCTATATTAATAATGTTGTCATTTTCATGGCCCCATTCTACACCTTTTACATAGCGATACGAGAATAAGGTCCCCAGGGGCCCCAAGAGTATATATCCCCCTAACATAAATTTGGTTTAAATAATTTTGGTCATGACCTCTGAGGGCTTGGCATCAGTGTTTCTTAGGGTACCGTTTTTTACTATATAAGCTATATTAATATTTATGTCATTTTCATTTTTTAATCTTTTTTTTTCAGATATATGCATTACACAATTGAATTTATAAACATTTCCAAAATTTACAAATATTTACTGAAAGCTAGCATACGTACTGATACATAACACGAAAATGCGCTAACACTTCCTGTGTCCAGAATAGAACAGACTTAAGATGCTGGTTGTTCAAATGTTAATGTATTTCTTTATTTTACGTTGCAATAATAATAGTTCATTGTGGTGTAACACATATAGCCTTTATTCCTCTGTTTCAGTATGTTGAACTCACCTGAAACTACGACTGTCCGTATTGGCTATGTCAACATAAACTCACCTGATGCGACCAGTCTGCGTGTGACCGAGATAGTCAACCACCCAGCTAATAACTACATCTACGACAATGACATTGCACTGCTTAGACTGGAGAGACCCATCTACCTGTCTGACCTGCATCGGCCCATTTGTCTGGGGAATTATCAGAAGGACCGTAGCCCAAGTTTAATATGTTACGTGGCAGGGTGGGGGGTCATGAATAAATCAAGTAAGTAATAGACAGATGGACACATAGACATATAGCCGGATGGACATATAGCCGGATTGACAAATAGACAGATGGCCAGATGGACACATAGACCTATAGCCGGATGGACATATAGCTGCATGGACATATAGCCGGATGGACATATAGACATATGGCCGGATGGACATATAGACTTATGGTCGGATGGATATATAGACAGATGGCCGGAAGGATATATAGACGGATGGCCGGGTGGACATATAGAAAGATGGCAGGATGGATATATAGAAAGATAGCCGGATGGACACATAGACTGATGGCCAGATGGACACATAGACATATAGCCGGATGGACATATAGATCGATAGCCGGATGGACATATAGACAGATAGCCGGATGGAAATATAGACAAATAACCGGATGGACATAAAAACAGATAGCCGGATGGACATATAGACAGCTGACCAGATGACACATCGACATATAGCCGGATGGATATATAAACAGATAGACGGATGGACATATAGACAGATAGCCGGATATATTGAAGATGGTGTAAGTGGACACTAGCTACAGACTGAAAAAATACATTGATGATGGTGTAAGTGGACACTAGCTACAGACTGAATAAATACATTGATGATGGTGTAAGTGGACACTAGCTACAGACTGAATAAATACATTGATGATGGTGTAAGTGGACACTAGCTACAGACTGAATAAATACATTGATGAGAGTGTAAGTGGACACTAGCTACAGACTGAAGAGATACATTAATTTTAGTTTAAAGAAAGTCTTGTGATTTTATCGAGGAAAATAATATTTCCAACATTTCCTTAACATTCTACAATATAATCATCATGGACATTAATTTAGATGGATATTTTACTTCGATAATTTCAAATGTGTACATTTACTAAACATCTTGTGTACATTTACTAAACATCATAAGTACATTTACTAATTATCTTGTGTACATTATTATACTAAATTTGTTGTGTGGATTAGATTTCCTTTCAAATAATATTTGGTCGTATTCTTCACCTTTGTATTTAATATGCTCCATTGAGAAAGGTACGTCATCACTGGAGCTGACGTCACTATTGCATCACACAAAAATAAAATTATGGGAGCATTCCAAATGTCTAAAAGCTTATCCAGACCAGATTAAACCAACAATGATGTGTGCAGGGTATGAAAGTGGAGGAATGGACGCATGCAAGGTAATAATACTGTGTGTTACATCTAGCTGTGTATTAGGGCTACATACTAAGAATTACATCTATTATGTATTACATCTAGTGGTGTGATATTTAATGTGAATTACAAAAAGTTGTGTGATATGCCTATATATAGTGTATTACATCTAGTTGTGTGATAGGCCTAGATAATATGTATTACATCTATTTGTGTGATACATGTGTATTACATCTAGTCGTGTGATATCTAATGTGTATTACATCTAGTCGTGTGATAGTTAATATGTATTACATCTAGTCGTGTGATATTTAATGTGTATTACATCTAGTCGTGTGATATTTAATGTGTATTACATCTAGTCGTGTGATATTTAATGTGTATTACAACTATTTGTGTGATACATGTGTATTACATCTAGTCGTGTGATAGTTAATGTGTATTACATCTAGTCGTGTGATATTTAATGTGTATTACATCTAGTTTTTGCGGTATTTGTTGTTTATAAGATTGTGTGTAATAAACACTAAAGTCAAAAGAGCTCGTGTTAATTAACCCTTTACATTTAGTTCTTTACAATTGCTTCCAAAATTTAGAATAATATTACATTGTCTTTAATTTAAGTAACATTTAAGAGTTAACTAAAAAATGTATAGCTTTGCAGCCAAAAAATTATTTTAAAAAAACGCCTTAAACACATGTATTCGTGCAGACCTAAGAAAAATACTTTGTGAAACTACCAGAGTCTGCTTTAGACAAATTAGGGCAAATGTCCAATGTCGTTACCGGGGAATTGGTCAAACGTGAAGTTTTGTTACAGCTAGACTGTTGCTCAAGTTATCATCATTATGTATACTTACTGGTTGTTACAGCTAGACTGTCGCTCAAGTTATCATCATTATGTATACTTACTGGTTGTTACAGCTAGACTGTCGCTCAAGTTATCATCACAATGTATACTTACTGGTTGTTACAGCTAGACTGTCGCTCAAGTTATCATCACTATGTATACTTACTGGTTGTTACAGCTAGACTGTCGCTCAAGTTATCATCACTATGTATACTTACCGATTGTTACAGCTAGACTGTCGCTCAAGTTATCATCACAATGTATACTTACTGGTTGTTACAGCTAGACTGTCGCTCAAGTTATCATCGATATGTATACTTACTGGTTGTTAAAGCTAGACTGTCGCTCAAGTTAACACCATTATGTCTACTCACTGGTTGTTACAGCTAGACTGTCGCTCAAGTTATCATCACAATGTATACTTACTGGTTGTTACAGCTAGACTGTCGCTCAAGTTATCATCGATATGTATACTTACTGGTTGTTAAAGCTAGACTGTCGCTCAAGTTAACACCATTATGTCTACTCACTGGTTGTTACAGCTAGACTGTCGCTCAAGTTATCATCACAATGTATACTTACTGGTTTTTACAGCTAGAATGTCCCTCTAGTTATCATCACTATGTATACTTACTGGTTGTTACAGCTAGACTGTCGCTCAAGTTAACACCATAATGTCTACTCACTGGTTGTTACAGCTAGACTGTCGCTCAAGTTATCATCACAATGTATACTTACTGGTTGTTACAGCTAGACTGTTGCTCAAGTTATCATCACTATGTATACTTACTAGTTGTTATAGCTAGACTGTCGCTCAAGTTATCATCACTATGTATACTTACTGGTTGTTACAGCTAGACTGTCTCTCAAGTTATCATCACAATTTATACTTACTGGTTGTTAGAGCTAGACTGTCGCTCAAGTTATCATTACTATGTATACTTACTGGTTGTTACAGCTAGACTGTCGCTCAAGTTATCATCACTATGTATACATACTGGTTGTTACAGCTAGACTGTCGCTCAAGTTATCACCATTAAGTCTACTTACTTGTTGTTACAGCTGTCGCTCAAATTATCATCACTATGTATACTTACTGGTTGTTAGACCTAGACTGTCGCTCAAGTTATCATCACTATGTATACTTACTGGTTGTTAGAGCTAGACTGTCGCTCAAGTTATCATCACTATGTATACTTACTGGTTGTTAGAGCTAGACTGTCGCTCAAGTTATCATTACTATGTATTCTTACTGGTTGTTACAGCTAGACTGTCGCTCAAGTTATCATCACTATGTATACATACTGGTTGTTACAGCTAGACTGTCGCTCAAGTTATCAACATTAAGTCTACTTACTTGTTGTTACAGCTAGACTGCCGCTCAAGTTATCATCACTATGTATACATACTGGTTGTTACAGCTAGACTGTCGCTCAAGTTATCACCATTAAGTCTACTTACTTGTTGTTACAGCTAGACTGCCGCTCAAGTTAACACCATTATGTCTACTTACTGGTTGTTACAGCTAGACTGTCGCTCAAGTTATCATCACTATGTCTACTCACTGGTTGTTACAGCTAGACTTTCGCTCAAGTTATCACCATTAGTCTACTTACTGGTTGTTACATCTAGACTGTGGCTCAAGTTATCATCACTATGTATACTTACTGGTTGTTACAGCTAGACTGTCGCTCAAGTTATCATCACTATGTATACTTACTGGTTGTTACAGCTAGACTGTCGCTCAAGTTATCATCACTATGTCTACTCACTGGTTGTTACAGCTAAACTGTCCCTCTAGTTATCATCACTATGTATATTTACTGATTGTTACAGCTAGACTGTCGCTCAAGTTATCATCACAATGTATATTTACTGGTTGTTACAGCTAGACGGTCGCTCAAGTTATCATCGAAATGTATACTTACTGTTTGTTACAGCTAGACTGTCGCTCAAGTTAACACCATTATGTCTACTCACTGGTTGTTACAGCTAGACTGTCGCTCAAGTTATCATCACAATGTATACTTACTGGTTGTTACAGCTAGACTGTCGCTCAATTTATCATCACAATGTATAATTACTGGTTGTTACAGCTAGACTGTTGCTCAAGTTATCATCATTATGTATACTTACTGGTTGTTACAGCTAGACTGTCGCTCAAGTTATCATCACAATGTATACTTACTGGTTGTTACAGCTAGACTGTCGCTCAAGTTATCATCACTATGTATACTTACTGGTTGTTACAGCCAGACTGTTGCTCAAGTTATCATCACTATGTATACTTACTGGTTGTTACAGCTAGACTGTCGCTCAAGTTATCATCACTATGTATACTTACCGATTGTTACAGCTAGACTGTCGCTCAAGTTATCATCACAATGTATACTTACTGGTTGTTACAGCTAGACTGTCGCTCAAGTTATCATCGATATGTATACTTACTGGTGGTTAAAGCTAGACTGTCGCTCAAGTTAACACCATTATGTCTACTCACTGGTTGTTACAGCTAGACTGTCGCTCAAGTTATCATCACAATGTATACTTACTGGTTGTTACTGCTAGACTGTCGCTCAATTTATCATCACAATGTATACTTACTGGTTGTTACAGCTAGACTGTTGCTCAAGTTAACACCATTATGTCTACTCAGTGGTTGTTACAGCTAGACTGTCGCTCAAGTTATCATCACAAAGTATACTTACTGGTTTTTACAGCTAGACTGTCCCTCTAGTTATCATCACTATGTATACTTACTGGTTGTTACAGCTAGACTGTCGCTCAAGTTAACACCATAAAGTCTACTCAGTGGTTGTTACAGCTAGACTGTCGCTCAAGTTATCATCACAATGTATACTTACTGGTTGTTACAGCTAGACTGTTGCTCAAGTTATCATCACTATGTATACTTACTGGTTGTTATAGCTAGACTGTCGCTCAAGTTATCATCACAATGTATACTTGCTGGTTGTTACAGCTAGACTGTCTCTCAAGTTATCATCACAATTTATACTTACTGGTTGTTAGAGCTAGACTGTCGCTCAAGTTATCATTACTATGTATACTTACTGGTTGTTACAGCTAGACTGTCGCTCAAGTTATCACCATTAAGTCTACTTAATTGTTGTTACAGCTGTCGCTCAAATTATCATCACTATGTATACTTACTGGTTGTTAGACCTAGACTGTCGCTCAAGTTATCATCACTATGTATACTTACTGGTTGTTAGAGCTAGACTGTCGCTCAAGTTATCATCACTATGTATACTTACTGGTTGTTAGAGCTAGACTATCGCTCAAGTTATCATTACTATGTATACTTACTGGTTGTTACAGCTAGACTGTCGCTCAAGTTATCATAACTATGTATACATACTGGTTGTTACAGCTAGACTGTCGCTCAAGTTATCACCATTAAGTCTACTTACTTGTTGTTACAGCTAGACTGCCGCTCAAGTTATCATCACTTTGTATACTTACTGGTTGTTACAGCTAGACTGTCGCTCAAGTTATCACCATTAAGTCTACTTACTTGTTGTTACAGCTAGACTGCCGCTCAAGTTAACACCATTATGTCTGCTTACTGGTTGTTACAGCTAGACTGTCGCTCAAGTTATCATCACTATGTCTACTCACTGGTTGTTACAGCTAGACTTTCGCTCAAGTTATCACCATTAGTCTACTTACTGGTTGTTACATCTAGACTGTGGCTCAAGTTATCATCACTATGTCTACTCACTGGTTGTTACAGCTAGACTTTCGCTCAAGTTATCACCATTAGTCTACTTACTGGTTGTTACATCTAGACTGTCGCTCAAGTTATCATCACAATGTATATTTACTGGTTGTTACAGCTAGACGGTCGCTCAAGTTATCATCGAAATGTATACTTACTGTTTGTTACAGCTAGACTGTCGCTCAAGTTATCATCACTTTGTATACTTACTGGTTGTTACAACTAGACTGTCGCTCAAGTTAACACCATTATGTCTACTCACTGGTTGTTACAGCTAGACTGTCGCTCAAGTTATCATCACAATGTATACTTACTGGTTGTTACAGCTAGACTGTCGCTCAAGTTATCATCGATATGTATACTTACTGGTTGTTAAAGCTAGACTGTCGCTCAAGTTAACACCATTATGTCTACTCACTGGTTGTTACAGCTAGACTGTCGCTCAAGTTATCATCACAATGTATACTTACTGGTTGTTACAGCTAGACTGTCGCTCAATTTATCATCACAATGTATACTTAATGGTTGTTACAGCTAGACTGTTGCTCAAGTTATCATCACTATGTATACTTACTGGTTGTTACAGCTAGACTGTCGCTCAAGTTATCATCACAAAGTATACTTACTGGTTTTTACAGCTAGAATGTCCCTCTAGTTATCATCACTATGTATACTTAATGGTTGTTACAGCTAGACTGTTGCTCAAGTTAACACCATTATGTCTACTCAGTGGTTGTTACAGCTAGACTGTCGCTCAAGTTATCATCACAATCTATACTTACTGGTTGTTACAGCTAGACTGTTGCTCAAGTTATCATCACTATGTATACTTACTGGTTGTTATAGCTAGACTGTCGCTCAAGTTAACACCATTATGTCTACTCACTATTTGTTACAGCTAGACTGTCGCTCAAGTTATCATCACAATATATACTTACTGGTTGTTACAGCTAGACTGTCGCTCAAGTTAACAACATTATGTCTACTCAGTGGTTGTTACAGCTAGACTGTCGCTCAAGTTATCATCACTATGTATACTTACTGGTTTTTACAGCTAGACTGTCCCTCTAGTTATCATCACTATGTGTACTTACTGGTTGTTACAGCTAGACTGTCGTTCAAGTTAACACCATAATGTCTACTCAGTGGTTGTTACAGCTAGACGGTCGCTCAAGTTATCATCACAATGTATTCTTACTGGTTGTTACAGCTAGACTGTTGCTCAAGTTATCATCACTATGTATTTTTACTGGTTGTTATAGCTAGACTGTCGCTCAAGTTATCAACACTATGTATACTTACTGGTTGTTACAGCTAGACTGTCTCTCAAGTTATCATCACAATTTATACTTACTGGTTGTTACAGCTAGACTGTCGCTCAAGTTATCATCACTATGTATACTTACTGGTTGTTACAGCTAGACTGTCGCTCAAGTTATCACCATTATGGCTACTCACTGGCTGTTACAGGTAAACTGTTGCTCAAGTTATCATCACTATGTATACTTACTGGTTGTTACAGCTAGACTGTCGCACAAGTTATCACCATTATGTCTACTTAATGGTTGTTACAGCTAGACTGTCGCTCAAGTTATCATCACAATGTATACTTACTGGTTGTTACAGCTAGACTGTCGCTCAAGTTTTCATCACTATGTCTACTCACTGGTTGTTACAGCTAGACTGTCCATCTAGTTATCATCACAATGTATATTTACCGGTAGTTACAGCTAGACTGTCGCTCAAGTTATCATCACAATGTATACTTACTGGTTGTTACAGCTAGACTGTCGCTCAAGTTATCACCATTATGTCTACTTACTGGTTGTTACAGCTAGACTGTCGCTCAAGTTAACAACATTATGTCTACTCACTGGTTGTTACAGCTAGACTGTCGCTCAAGTTATCATCACAATGTATACTTACTGGTTGTTACAGCTAGACTGTCCCTCTAGTTATCATCACTATGTGTACTTACTGGTTGTTACAGCTAGACTGTCGTTCAAGTTAACACCATAATGTCTACTCAGTGGTTGTTACAGCTAGACGGTCGCTCAAGTTATCATCACAATGTATACTTACTGGTTGTTACAGCTAGACTGTTGCTCAAGTTATCATCACTATGTATACTTACTGGTTATTACAGCTAGACTGTCGCTCAAGTTATCATCACTATGTCTACTCACTGGTTGTTACAGCTAGACTGTCCCTCTAGTTATCATCACAATGTATATTTACTGGTTGTTACAGCTAGACTGTCGCTCAAGTTATCATCACAATGTATACTTACTGGTTGTTACAGCTAGACTGTCGCTAAAGTTATCATCACTATGTATACTTACTGGTTGTTACAGCTAGACTGTCGCTCAAGTTATCATCACAATGTATACTTACTGGTTGTTACAGCTAGACTGTCGCTCAAGTTATCATCACTATGTATACTTACTGGTTGTAACAGCTAGACTGTCGCTCACGTTATCATCACTATGTATACTTACTGGTTGTTACAGCTAGACAGTCGCTCATGTTATTATCACAATGTATACTTACTGGTTGTTACAGCTAGACTGTTGCTCAGGTTATCATCACTATGTATACTTACTGGTTGTTACAGCTAGACTGTCGCTCAAGTTATCATCACAATGTATACTTACTGGTTGTTACAGCTAGACTGTCCCTCTAGTTCTCACCATTATGTCTACTTACTGGTTGTTACAGCTAGACTGTCGCTCAAGTTATCATAACTATGTCTACTCACTGGTTGTAACAGCTAGACTGTCCCTCTTGTTATCATCACAATGTATACTTATTGGTTGTTACAGCTAGACTGTCGCTCAAGTTATCATCACAATGTATACTTACTGGTTGTTAAAGCTAGACTGTCGCTCAAGTTATCATCACTATGTATAATTACTGGTTGTTACAGCTAGACTGTTGCTCAAGTTATCATCACTATGTATACTTACTGGTTGTTACAGCTAGACTGTCGCTCAAGTTATCATCACTATGTATACTTACTGGTTGTAACAACTAGACTGTCGCTCAAGTTATCATCACTATGTATACTTACTGATTGTTACAGCTAGACTGTCGCTCAAGTTATCATCACAATGTATTTTTACTTGTTGTTACAGCTAGACTGTCGCTCAAGTTATCATCACAATGTATACATCCTGGTTTTTACAGCTAGACTGTCGCTCAAGTTAACACCATTATGTCCACTCACTGGTTGTTACAGCTAGACTGTCGCTGAAGTTATCATCACAATGTATACTTACTGGTTGTTACAGCTAGACTGTCGCTCAAGTTATCATCACAATGTATACTTACTGGTTTTTACAGCTAGACTGTCGCTCAAGTTAACACCATTATGTCCACTCACTGGTTGTAACAGCTAGACTGTCGCTCAAGTTATCATCACAATGTATACTTACTGGTTGTTACAGCTAGACTGTTGCTCAAATTATCATCACTATGTATACTTACTGGTTGTTACAGCTAGACTGTCGCTCAAGTTATTAGAACTATGTATACTTACTGGTTGTTACAGCTAGACTGTCGCTCAAGTTATCATCACAATGTATACTTACTGGTTGTTACAGCTAGACTGTCGCTCAAGTTATCATCACTATGTATACTTACTGGTTGTTACAGCTAGACTGTTGCTCAAGTTATCATCACTATGTATACTTACTGGTTGTTACAGCTAGACTGTCGCTCAAGTTATTACCATTATGGCTACTTACTGGCTGTTACAGCTAGACTGTCGCTCAGATTATCATCACTATGTATACTTACTGGTTGTTACAGCTAGACTGTCGCTCAAGTTATCACCATTATGTCTACTTAATCGTTGTTACAGCTAGACTTTCGCTCAAGTTATCATCACAATGTATACTTACTGGTTGTTACAGCTAGACTGTCGCTCAAGTTAACACCATTATGTCCACTCACTGGTTGTTACATCTAGACTGTCGCTCAAGTTATCATCACAATGTATACTTACTAGACTTTCGCTCAAGATATCATCACAATGTATACTTACTGGTTGTTACAGCTAGACTGTTGCTCAAATTATCATCACTATGTATACTTACTGGTTGTTACAGCTAGACTGTCGCTCAAGTTATCACCATTATGGCTACTTACTGGCTGTTACAGCTAGACTGTCGCTCAAGTTATCATCACTATGTATACTTACTGGTTGTTACAGCTAGACTGTCGCTCAAGTTATCACCATTATGTCTACTTAATGGTTGTTACAGCTAGACTTTCGCTCAAGTTATCATCACAATGTATACTTACTGGTTGTTACAGCTAGACTGTCGCTCAAGTTAACACCATTATGTCCACTCACTGGTTGTTACATCTAGACTGTCGCTCAAGTTATCATCACAATGTATACTTACTAGACTGTCGCTCAAGTTATCATCACAATGTATACTTACTGGTTGTTACAGCTAGACTTTTGCTCAAATTATCATCACTATGTATACTTACTGGTTGTTACAGCTAGACTGTTGCTCAAGTTATTATAACTATGTATACTTACTGGTTGTTACAGCTAGACTGTCGCTCAAGTTATCATCACTATGTATACTTACTGGTTGTTACCGCTAGACTGTCGCTCATGTTATCATCACAATGTATACTTACTGGTTGTTACAGCTAGACTGTTGCTCAGGTTATCATCACTATGTATACTTACTGGTTGTTACAGCTAGACTGTCCCTCTAGTTATCATCACTATGTATACATACTGGTTGTTACAGCTAGACTGTCACTCAAGTTATCACCATTATGTCTACTTACTGGTTGTTACAGCTAGACTCTCGCTCAAGGTATCACCATTATGTCTACTCACTGGTTGTAACAGCTAGACTGTCCCTTTTGTTATCATCACAATGTATATTTACTGGTTGTTACAGCTAGATTGTCGCTCAAGTTATCATCACTATGTATTCTTACTGGTTGTTACAGCTAGACTTTTGCTCAAGTTATCATCACTATGTATACCTACTGGTTGTTACAGCTAGACTGTCGCTCAAGGTATCACCATTATGTCTATTTACTGGTTGTTACAGCTAGACTGTCGCTCAAGTTATCATCACAATGTATACTTACTGGTTGTTACAGCTAGACTGTCGCTCACGTTATCATCACAATGTATGCTTACTGGTTGTTACAGCTAGACTGTCGCTCAAGTTATCATCACTATGTATATTTACTGGTTATTAGAGCTAGACTGTCGCTCAGGTTATCATCACAATGTATACTTACTGGTTGTTTTAGCTAGACTGTCGCTCAAGTTATCTTAACTATGTCTACTCACTGGTTGTTACAGCTAGACTGTCGCTCAAGTTATCATCACAATGTATGCTTACTGGTTGTTACAGCTAGACTGTCCCTCTTGTTATCATCACAATGTATATTTACTGGTTGTTAAAGCTAGACTGTCGCTCAAGTTATCATCACTATGTATACTTACTGGTTGTTACAGCTAGACTATCGCTCAAGTTATCGCCATTGTGTCTACTTAATGGTTGTTACAGCTAGATATTCGCTCAAGTTATCATCACCATGTCTACTCACTGGTTGTTACAGCTAGACTGTCCCTCTAGTTATCATCACAATGTATATTTACTGGTTGTTACAGCTAGACTGTCGCTCAAGTTATCATCACTATGTATACTTACTGGTTGTTACAGCTAGACTGTCGCTCAAGTTAACACCGTTATGTCCACTCACTGGTTGTTACAGCTAGACTGTCGCTCAAGTTATCATCACAATGTGTACTTACTGGTTGTTACAGCTAGACTGTTGCTCAAATTATCATCACTATGTATAATTACTGGTTGTTACAGCTAGACTGTCGCTCAAGTTATCATCACTATGTATACTTACTGGTTGTTACAGCTAGACTGTCGCTCAAGTTATCATCACAATGTATACTTACTGGTTGTTACAGCTAGACTGTCGCTCAAGTTATCATCACTATGTATACTTACTGGTTGTTACAGCTAGACTGTCGCTCAAGTTATCATCACTATGTATACTTACTGGTTGTTACAACTAGACTGTCTCTCAAGTTATCATCACAATGTATACTTACTGGTTGTTACAGCTAGACAGTCGCTCATGTTATTATCACAATGTATACTTACTGGTTGTTACAGCTAGACTGTTGCTCAGGTTATCATCACTATGTATACTTACTGGTTGTTACAGCTAGACTGTCGCTCAAGTTATCATCACAATGTATTTTTACTTGTTGTTACAGCTAGACTGTCGCTCAAGTTATCATCACAATGTATACATCCTGGTTTTTACAGCTAGACTGTCGCTCAAGTTAACACCATTATGTCCACTCACTGGTTGTTTCAGCTAGACTGTCGCTGAAGTTATCATCACAATGTATACTTACTGGTTGTTACAGCTAGACTGTCGCTCAAGTTATCATCACAATGTATACTTACTGGTTTTTACAGCTAGACTGTCGCTCAAGTTAACACCATTATGTCCACTCACTGGTTGTTACAGCTAGACTGTCGCTCAAGTTATCATCACAATGTATACTTACTGGTTGTTACAGCTAGACTGTTGCTCAAATTATCATCACTATGTATACTTACTGGTTGTTACAGCTAGACTGTCGCTCAAGTTATTAGAACTATGTATACTTACTGGTTGTTACAGCTAGACTGTCGCTCAAGTTATCATCACAATGTATACTTACTGGTTGTTACAGCTAGACTGTCGCTCAAGTTATCATCACTATGTATACTTACTGGTTGTTACAGCTAGACTGTTGCTCAAGTTATCATCACTATGTATACTTACTGGTTGTTACAGCTAGACTGTCGCTCAAGTTATTACCATTATGGCTACTTACTGGCTGTTACAGCTAGACTGTCGCTCAGATTATCATCACTATGTATACTTACTGGTTGTTACAGCTAGACTGTCGCTCAAGTTATCACCATTATGTCTACTTAATCGTTGTTACAGCTAGACTTTCGCTCAAGTTATCATCACAATGTATACTTACTGGTTGTTACAGCTAGACTGTCGCTCAAGTTAACACCATTATGTCCACTCACTGGTTGTTACATCTAGACTGTCGCTCAAGTTATCATCACAATGTATACTTACTAGACTTTCGCTCAAGATATCATCACAATGTATACTTACTGGTTGTTACAGCTAGACTGTTGCTCAAATTATCATCACTATGTATACTTACTGGTTGTTACAGCTAGACTGTCGCTCAAGTTATCACCATTATGGCTACTTACTGGTTGTTACAGCTAGACTGTCGCTCAAGTTATCATCACTATGTATACTTACTGGTTGTTACAGCTAGACTGTCGCTCAAGTTATCACCATTATGTCTACTTAATGGTTGTTACAGCTAGACTTTCGCTCAAGTTATCATCACAATGTATACTTACTGGTTGTTACAGCTAGACTGTCGCTCAAGTTAACACCATTATGTCCACTCACTGGTTGTTACATCTAGACTGTCGCTCAAGTTATCATCACAATGTATACTTACTAGACTGTCGCTCAAGTTATCATCACACAATGTATACTTACTGGTTGTTACAGCTAGACTTTTGCTCAAATTATCATCACTATGTATACTTACTGGTTGTTACAGCTAGACTGTTGCTCAAGTTATTATAACTATGTATACTTACTGGTTGTTACAGCTAGACTGTCGCTCAAGTTATCATCACTATGTATACTTACTGGTTGTTACCGCTAGACTGTCGCTCATGTTATCATCACAATGTATACTTACTGGTTGTTACAGCTAGACTGTTGCTCAGGTTATCATCACTATGTATACTTACTGGTTGTTACAGCTAGACTGTCGCTCAAGTTATCATCACAATGTATACTTACTGGTTGTTACAGCTAGACTGTCCCTCTAGTTATCATCACTATGTATACATACTGGTTGTTACAGCTAGACTGTCACTCAAGTTATCACCATTATGTCTACTTACTGGTTGTTACAGCTAGACTCTCGCTCAAGGTATCACCATTATGTCTACTCACTGGTTGTAACAGCTAGACTGTCCCTTTTGTTATCATCACAATGTATATTTACTGGTTGTTACAGCTAGATTGTCGCTCAAGTTATCATCACTATGTATTCTTACTGGTTGTTACAGCTAGACTTTTGCTCAAGTTATCATCACTATGTATACCTACTGGTTGTTACAGCTAGACTGTCGCTCAAGGTATCACCATTATGTCTATTTACTGGTTGTTACAGCTAGACTGTCGCTCAAGTTATCATCACAATGTATACTTACTGGTTGTTACAGCTAGACTGTCGCTCACGTTATCATCACAATGTATGCTTACTGGTTGTTACAGCTAGACTGTCGCTCAAGTTATCATCACTATGTATATTTACTGGTTATTAGAGCTAGACTGTCGCTCAGGTTATCATCACAATGTATACTTACTGGTTGTTTTAGCTAGACTGTCGCTCAAGTTATCTTAACTATGTCTACTCACTGGTTGTTACAGCTAGACTGTCGCTCAAGTTATCATCACAATGTATGCTTACTGGTTGTTACAGCTAGACTGTCCCTCTTGTTATCATCACAATGTATATTTACTGGTTGTTAAAGCTAGACTGTCGCTCAAGTTATCATCACTATGTATACTTACTGGTTGTTACAGCTAGACTATCGCTCAAGTTATCGCCATTGTGTCTACTTAATGGTTGTTACAGCTAGATATTCGCTTAAGTTATCATCACCATGTCTACTCACTGGTTGTTACAGCTAGACTGTCCCTCTAGTTATCATCACAATGTATATTTACTGGTTGTTACAGCTAGACTGTCGCTCAAGTTATCATCACTATGTATACTTACTGGTTGTTACAGCTAGACTGTCGCTCAAGTTAACACCGTTATGTCCACTCACTGGTTGTTACAGCTAGACTGTCGCTCAAGTTATCATCACAATGTGTACTTACTGGTTGTTACAGCTAGACTGTTGCTCAAATTATCATCACTATGTATAATTACTGGTTGTTACAGCTAGACTGTCGCTCAAGTTATCATCACTATGTATACTTACTGGTTGTTACAGCTAGACTGTCGCTCAAGTTATCATCACAATGTATACTTACTGGTTGTTACAGCTAGACTGTCGCTCAAGTTATCATCACTATGTATACTTACTGGTTGTTACAGCTAGACTGTCGCTCAAGTTATCATCACTATGTATACTTACTGGTTGTTACAACTAGACTGTCTCTCAAGTTATCATCACAATGTATACTTACTGGTTGTTACAGCTAGACTGTCGCTCAAGTTATCATCACAATGTATACTTACTGGTTGTTACAGATAGACTGTCGCTCAAGTTAACACCATTATATCCACTCACTGGTTGTTACAGCTAGACTGTCGCTCAAGTTATCATCACAATGTATACTTACTGGTTGTTACAGCTAGACTGTCGCTCATGTTATCATCACTATGTATACTTACTGGTTGTTATTGCTAGACTGTCGCTCAAGTTATCATCACTATGTATACTTACTGGTTGTTACAGCTAGACTGTCGCTCAAGTTAACACCATTATGTCCACTCACTGGTTGTTACATCTAGACTGTCGCTCAAGTTATCATCACAATGTATACTTACTAGACTTTCGCTCAAGATGTCATCACTATGTATACTTACTGGTTGTTACAGCTAGACTGTTGCTCAAGTTATCATCACTATGTATACTTACTGGTTGTTACAGCTAGACTGTCGCTCAAGTTATTACCATTATGGCTACTTACTGGCTGTTACAGCTAGACTGTCGCTCAGATTATCATCACTATGTATACTTACTGGTTGTTACAGCTAGACTGTCGCTCAAGTTATCACCATTATGTCTACTTAACCGTTGTTACAGCTAGACTTTCGCCTGGGTTATCATCACAATGTATACTTACTGGTTGTTACAGCTAGACTGTCGCTCAAGTTAACACCATTATGTCCACTCACTGGTTGTTACATCTAGACTGTCGCTCAAGTTATCATCACAATGTATACTTACTAGACTTTCGCTCAAGATATCATCACAATGTATACTTACTGGTTGTTACAGCTAGACTGTTGCTCAAATTATCATCACTATGTATACTTACTGGTTGTTACAGCTAGACTGTCGCTCAAGTTATCACCATTATGGCTACTTACTGGTTGTTACAGCTAGACTGTCGCTCAAGTTATCATCACTATGTATACTTACTGGTTGTTACAGCTAGACTGTCGCTCAAGTTATCACCATTATGTCTACTTAATGGTTGTTACAGCTAGACTTTCGCTCAAGTTATCATCACAATGTATACTTACTGGTTGTTACAGCTAGACTGTCGCTCAAGTTAACACCATTATGTCCACTCACTGGTTGTTACATCTAGACTGTCGCTCAAGTTATCATCACAATGTATACTTACTAGACTGTCGCTCAAGTTATCATCACAATGTATACTTACTGGTTGTTACAGCTAGACTTTTGCTCAAATTATCATCACTATGTATACTTACTGGTTGTTACAGCTAGACTGTTGCTCAAGTTATTATAACTATGTATACTTACTGGTTGTTACAGCTAGACTGTCGCTCTGCTATCATCACTATGTATACTTACTGGTTGTTACCGCTAGACTGTCGCTCATGTTATCATCACAATGTATACTTACTGGTTGTTACAGCTAGACTGTTGCTTGGGTTATCATCACTATGTATACTTACTGGTTGTTACAGCTAGACTGTCGCTCAAGTTATCATCACAATGTATACTTACTGGTTGTTACAGCTAGACTGTCCCTCTAGTTATCATCACTATGTATACATACTGGTTGTTACAGCTAGACTGTCACTCAAGTTATCACCATTATGTCTACTTACTGGTTGTTACAGCTAGACTCTCGCTCAAGGTATCACCATTATGTCTACTCACTGGTTGTAACAGCTAGACTGTCCCTTTTGTTATCATCACAATGTATATTTACTGGTTGTTACAGCTAGATTGTCGCTCAAGTTATCATCACTATGTATTCTTACTGGTTGTTACAGCTAGACTTTTGCTCAAGTTATCATCACTATGTATACCTACTGGTTGTTACAGCTAGACTGTCGCTCAAGGTATCACCATTATGTCTATTTACTGGTTGTTACAGCTAGACTGTCGCTCAAGTTATCATCACAATGTATACTTACTGGTTGTTACAGCTAGACTGTCGCTCACGTTATCATCACAATGTATGCTTACTGGTTGTTACAGCTAGACTGTCGCTCAAGTTATCATCACTATGTATATTTACTGGCTATTAGAGCTAGACTGTCGCTCAGGTTATCATCACAATGTATACTTACTGGTTGTTTTAGCTAGACTGTCGCTCAAGTTATCTTAACTATGTCTACTCACTGGTTGTTACAGCTAGACTGTCGCTCAAGTTATCATCACAATGTATGCTTACTGGTTGTTACAGCTAGACTGTCCCTCTTGTTATCATCACAATGTATATTTACTGGTTGTTAAAGCTAGACTGTCGCTCAAGTTATCATCACTATGTATACTTACTGGTTGTTACAGCTAGACTATCGCTCAAGTTATCGCCATTGTGTCTACTTAATGGTTGTTACAGCTAGATATTCGCTTAAGTTATCATCACCATGTCTACTCACTGGTTGTTACAGCTAGACTGTCCCTCTAGTTATCATCACAATGTATATTTACTGGTTGTTACAGCTAGACTGTCGCTCAAGTTATCATCACTATGTATACTTACTGGTTGTTACAGCTAGACTGTCGCTCAAGTTAACACCGTTATGTCCACTCACTGGTTGTTACAGCTAGACTGTCGCTCAAGTTATCATCACAATGTGTACTTACTGGTTGTTACAGCTAGACTGTTGCTCAAATTATCATCACTATGTATAATTACTGGTTGTTACAGCTAGACTGTCGCTCAAGTTATCATCACTATGTATACTTACTGGTTGTTACAGCTAGACTGTCGCTCAAGTTATCATCACAATGTATACTTACTGGTTGTTACAGCTAGACTGTCGCTCAAGTTATCATCACTATGTATACTTACTGGTTGTTACAGCTAGACTGTCGCTCAAGTTATCATCACTATGTATACTTACTGGTTGTTACAACTAGACTGTCTCTCAAGTTATCATCACAATGTATACTTACTGGTTGTTACAGCTAGACTGTCGCTCAAGTTATCATCACAATGTATACTTACTGGTTGTTACAGATAGACTGTCACTCAAGTTAACACCATTATATCCACTCACTGGTTGTTACAGCTAGACTGTCGCTCAAGTTATCATCACAATGTATACTTACTGGTTGTTACAGCTAGACTGTCGCTCATGTTATCATCACTATGTATACTTACTGGTTGTTATTGCTAGACTGTCGCTCAAGTTATCATCACTATGTATACTTACTGGTTGTTACAGCTAGACTGTCGCTCAAGTTAACACCATTATGTCCACTCACTGGTTGTTACATCTAGACTGTCGCTCAAGTTATCATCACAATGTATACTTACTAGACTTTCGCTCAAGATGTCATCACAATGTATACTTACTGGTTGTTACAGCTAGACTGTTGCTCAAATTATCATCACTATGTATACTTACTGGTTGTTACAGCTAGACTGTCGCTTAAGTTATCACCATTATGGCTACTTACTGGCTGTTACAGCTAGACTGTCGCTCAAGTTATCATCACTATGTATACTTACTGGTTGTTACAGCTAGACTGTCGCTCAAGTTATCACCATTATGTCTACTTAATGGTTGTTACAGCTAGACTTTCGCTCAAGTTATCATCACAATGTATACTTACTGGTTGTTACAGCTAGACTGTCGCTCAAGTTAACACCATTATGTCCACTCACTGGTTGTTACATCTAGACTGTCGCTCAAGTTATCATCACAATGTATACTTACTAGACTGTCGCTCAAGTTATCATCACAATGTATACTTACTGGTTGTTACAGCTAGACTTTTGCTCAAATTATCATCACTATGTATACTTACTGGTTGTTACAGCTAGACTGTTGCTCAAGTTATTATAACTATGTATACTTACTTGTTGTTACAGCTAGACTGTCGCTCAAGTTATCATCACAATGTATACTTACTGGTTGTTACAGCTAGACTGTCGCTCAAGTTATCATCACTATGTATACTTACTGGTTGTTACCGCTAGACTGTCGCTCATGTTATCATCACAATGTATACTTACTGGTTGTTACAGCTAGACTGTTGCTCAGGTTATCATCACTATGTATACTTACTGGTTGTTACAGCTAGACTGTCGCTCAAGTTATCATCACAATGTATACTTACTGGTTGTTACAGCTAGACTGTCCCTCTAGTTATCATCACTATGTATACATACTGGTTGTTACAGCTAGACTGTCACTCAAGTTATCACCATTATGTCTACTTACTGGTTGTTACAGCTAGACTCTCGCTCAAGGTATCACCATTATGTCTACTCACTGATTGTAACAGCTAGACTGTCCCTTTTGTTATCATCACAATGTATATTTACTGGTTGTTACAGCTAGATTGTCGCTCAAGTTATCATCACTATGTATTCTTACTGGTTGTTACAGCTAGACTTTTGCTCAAGTTATCATCACTATGTATACCTACTGGTTGTTACAGCTAGACTGTCGCTCAAGGTATCACCATTATGTCTATTTACTGGTTGTTACAGCTAGACTGTCGCTCAAGTTATCATCACAATGTATACTTACTGGTTGTTACAGCTAGACTGTCGCTCACGTTATCATCACAATGTATGCTTACTGGTTGTTACAGCTAGACTGTCGCTCAAGTTATCATCACTATGTATATTTACTGGTTGTTAGAGCTAGACTGTCGCTCAGGTTATCATCACAATGTATACTTACTGGTTGTTTTAGCTAGACTGTCGCTCAAGTTATCATAACTATGTCTACTCACTGGTTGTTACAGCTAGACTGTCGCTCAAGTTATCATCACAATGTATGCTTACTGGTTGTTACAGCTAGACTGTCCCTCTTGTTATCATCACAATGTATATTTACTGGTTGTTAAAGCTAGACTGTCGCTCAAGTTATCATCACTATGTATACTTACTGGTTGTTACAGCTAGACTATCGCTCAAGTTATCGCCATTGTGTCTACTTAATGGTTGTTACAGCTAGACTTTCGCTCAAGTTATCATCACCATGTCTACTCACTGGTTGTTAGAGCTAGACTGTCCCTCTAGTTATCATCACAATGTATATTTACTGGTTGTTACAGCTAGACTGTCGCTCAAGTTATCATCACTTTGTATACTTACTGGTTGTTACAGCTAGACTGTCGCTCAAGTTAACACCGTTATGTCCACTCACTGGTTGTTACAGCTAGACTGTCGCTCAAGTTATCATCACAATGTATACTTACTGGTTGTTACAGCTAGACTGTTGCTCAAATTATCATCACTATGTATAATTACTGGTTGTTACAGCTAGACTGTCGCTCAAGTTATCATCACTATGTATACTTACTGGTTGTTACAGCTAGACTGTCGCTCAAGTTATCATCACAATGTATACTTACTGGTTGTTACAGCTAGACTGTCGCTCAAGTTATCATCACTATGTATACTTACTGGTTGTTACAGCTAGACTGTCGCTCAAGTTATCATCACTATGTATACTTACTGGTTGTTACAACTAGACTGTCGCTCAAGTTATCATCACAATGTATACTTACTGGTTGTTACAGCTAGACTGTCGCTCAAGTTATCATCACAATGTATACTTACTGGTTGTTACAGATAGACTGTCGCTCAAGTTAACACCATTATGTCCACTCACTGGTTGTTACAGCTAGGCTGTCGCTCAAGTTATCATCACAATGTATACTTACTGGTTGTTACAGCTAGACTGTCGCTCATGTTATCATCACTATGTATACTTACTGGTTGTTATTGCTAGACTGTCGCTCAAGTTATCATCACTATGTATACTTACTGGTTGTTACAGCTAGACTGTCGCTCAGTTTATAATCACTATGTATACTTACTGGTTGTTACAGTTAGATTGTCGCTCAAGTTATCATCACAATGTATACTTACTGGTTGTTAAAACTAGACTGTCGCTCAAGTTATCATCACTATGTATACTTACTGGTTGTTAAAACTAGACAGTCGCTCAAGTTATCATCACAATGTATACTTACTGGTTGTTACAACTAGACTGTCGCTCAAGTTATCATCACAATGTATACTTACTGGTTGTTACAGCTAGCCTGTCGCTCAAGTTATCATCACTATGTATACTTACTGATTGTTACAGCTAGACTGTTGCTCAAGTTATCACCATTATGTCTACTTACTGGTTGTTACAGCTAGACTGTCGATCAAGTTATTATCACAATGTATACTTACTGGTTGTTACAACTAGACAGTCGCTCAAGTTATCATCACTATGTATACTTACTGATTGTTACAACTAGACTGTCGCTCAAGTTATTATCAGTATGCATATTTACTGGTTGTTACAGCTAGACTGTCGCTCATGTTATCATCACTATGTATACTTAGTGGTTGTTACAGCTAGACTGTCGCTCAAGTTATCATCATTATGTATACTTACTGGTTGTTACAGCTAGACTGTCACTCAAGTTATCATCACTATGTATACTTACTGGTTGTTACAGCTAGACTGTCGCTCATGTTATCATCACAATGTATACTTACTGGTTGTTACAGCTAGACTGTTTCTTAGGTTATCATCACTATGTATACTTACTGGTTATTACAGCTAGACTGTCGCTCAAGTTATCATCACTATGTATACTTACTGGTTGTTTAAGCTAGACTGTTGCTCAAGTTATCACCATTATGTCTACTTACTGGTTGTTACAGCTAGACTTTCGCTCAAGTTATCACCATTATGTCTACACACTGGTTGTTACAGCTAGACTGTCGCTCAAGTTATTATCACTATGTCTACTCACTTGTTGTTACAGCTAGACTGTTGCTCAAGTTATCATCACTATGTATACTTACTGGTTATTACAGCTAGACTGTCGCTCAAGTTATCATCACTATGTCTACTCACTGGTTGTTACAGCTAGACTGTCCCTCTAGTTATCATCACAATGTATATTTACTGGTTGTTACAGCTAGACTGTCGCTCAAGTTATCATCACAATGTATACTTACTGGTTGTTAAAACTAGACTGTCGCTCAAGTTATCATCACTATATATTCTTACTGGTTGTTAAAACTAGACAGTCGCTCAAGTTATCATCACAATGTATACTTACTGGTTGTTACAACTAGACTGTCGATAAAGTTATCATCACAATGTATACTTACTGGTTGTTACAGCTAGCCTGTCGCTCAAGTTATCATCACTATGTATACTTACTGATTGTTACAGCTAGACTGTTGCTCAAGTTATCACCATTATGTCTACTTACTGGTTGTTACAGCTAGACTGTCGCTCAAGTTATTATCACAATGTATACTTACTGGTTGTTACAACTAAGACTGTCGCTCAAGTTATCATCACTATGTATACTTACTGATTTTTACAGCTAGACTGTCGCTCAAGTTATTATCAGTATGCATATTTACTGGTTGTTACAGCTAGACTGTCGCTCATGTTATCATCACTATGTATACTTACTGGTTGTTACAGCTAGACTGTCGCTCAAGTTATCATCACTATGTATACTTACTGGTTGTTACAGCTGGACTGTCACTCAAGTTATCATCACTATGTATACTTACTGGTTGTTACAGCTAGACTGTCGCTCATGTTATCATCACAATGTATACTTACTGGTTGTTACAGCTAGACTGTTGCTCAGGTTATCATCACTATGTATACTTACTGGTTATTACAGCTAGACTGTCGCTCAAGTTATCATCACTATGTAAACTTACTGGTTGTTTAAGCTAGACTGTTGCTCAAGTTATCACCATTATGTCTACTTACTGGTTGTTACAGCTAGACTTTCGCTCAAGTTATCACCATTATGTCTACACACTGGTTGTTACAGCTAGACTGTCGCTCAAGTTATCATCACTATGTCTACTCACTTGTTGTTACAGCTAGACTGTTGCTCAAGTTATCATCACTATGTATACTTACTGGTTATTACAGCTAGACTGTCGCTCAAGTTATCATCACTATGTCTACTCACTGGTTGTTACAGCTAGACTGTCCCTCTAGTTATCATCACAATGTATATTTACTGGTTGTTACAGCTAGACTGTCGCTCAAGTTATCATCACAATGTATACTTACTGGTTGTTACAGCTAGACTGTCGCTCAAGTTATCATCACTAAGTATACTTACTGGTTTTTACAGCTAGACTGTCGCTCAAGTTAACACCATTATGTCCACTCACTGGTTTTTACAGCTAGACTGTCGCTCAAGTTATCATCACAATGTATACTTACTGGTTGTTACAGCTAGATTGATGCTCAAATTATCATCACTATGTATACTTACTGGTTGTTACAGCTAGACTGTCGCTCAAGTTATTGTAACTATGTATACTTACTGGTTGTTACAGCTAGACTGTCGCTCAAGTTATCATCACAATGTATACTTACTGGTTGTTACAGCTAGACTGTCGCTCAAGTTATCATCACTATGTATACTTACTGGTTGTTACAGCTAGACTGTCGCTCATGTTATCATCACAATGTATACTTACTGGTTGTTACAGCTAGACTGTTGCTCAGGTTATCATCACAATGTATACTTACTGGTTGTTACAGCTAGACTGTCGCTCAAGTTATCATCACAATGTATACTTACTAGACTGTCGCTCAAGTTATCATCACAATGTATACTTACTGGTTGTTACAGCTAGACTTTTGCTCAAATTATCATCACTATGTATACTTACTGGTTGTTACAGCTAGACTGTTGCTCAAGTTATTATAACTATGTATACTTACTTGTTGTTACAGCTAGACTGTCGCTCAAGTTATCATCACAATGTATACTTACTGGTTGTTACAGCTAGACTGTCGCTCAAGTTATCATCACTATGTATACTTACTGGTTGTTACCGCTAGACTGTCGCTCATGTTATCATCACAATGTATACTTACTGGTTGTTACAGCTAGACTGTTGCTCAGGTTATCATCACTATGTATACTTACTGGTTGTTACAGCTAGACTGTCGCTCAAGTTATCATCACAATGTATACTTACTGGTTGTTACAGCTAGACTGTCCCTCTAGTTATCATCACTATGTATACATACTGGTTGTTACAGCTGACTGTCACTCAAGTTATCACCATTATGTCTACTTACTGGTTGTTACAGCTAGACTCTCGCTCAAGGTATCACCATTATGTCTACTCACTGATTGTAACAGCTAGACTGTCCCTTTTGTTATCATCACAATGTATATTTACTGGTTGTTACAGCTAGATTGTCGCTCAAGTTATCATCACTATGTATTCTTACTGGTTGTTACAGCTAGACTTTTGCTCAAGTTATCATCACTATGTATACCTACTGGTTGTTACAGCTAGACTGTCGCTCAAGGTATCACCATTATGTCTATTTACTGGTTGTTACAGCTAGACTGTCGCTCAAGTTATCATCACAATGTATACTTACTGGTTGTTACAGCTAGACTGTCGCTCACGTTATCATCACAATGTATGCTTACTGGTTGTTACAGCTAGACTGTCGCTCAAGGATTATCATCACTATGTATATTTACTGGTTGTTAGAGCTAGACTGTCGCTCAGGTTATCATCACAATGTATACTTACTGGTTGTTTTAGCTAGACTGTCGCTCAAGTTATCATAACTATGTCTACTCACTGGTTGTTACAGCTAGACTGTCGCTCAAGTTATCATCACAATGTATGCTTACTGGTTGTTACAGCTAGACTGTCCCTCTTGTTATCATCACAATGTATATTTACTGGTTGTTAAAGCTAGACTGTCGCTCAAGTTATCATCACTATGTATACTTACTGGTTGTTACAGCTAGACTATCGCTCAAGTTATCGCCATTGTGTCTACTTAATGGTTGTTACAGCTAGACTTTCGCTCAAGTTATCATCACCATGTCTACTCACTGGTTGTTAGAGCTAGACTGTCCCTCTAGTTATCATCACAATGTATATTTACTGGAGTTGTTACAGCTAGACTGTCGCTCAAGTTATCATCACTTTGTATACTTACTGGTTGTTACAGCTAGACTGTCGCTCAAGTTAACACCGTTATGTCCACTCACTGGTTGTTACAGCTGAACTGTCGCTCAAGTTATCATCACAATGTATACTTACTGGTTGTTACAGCTAGACTGTTGCTCACAATTATCATCACTATGTATAATTACTGGTTGTTACAGCTAGACTGTCGCTCAAGTTATCATCACTATGTATACTTACTGGTTGTTACAGCTAGACTGTCGCTCAAGTTATCATCACAATGTATACTTACTGGTTGTTACAGCTAGACTGTCGCTCAAGTTATCATCACTATGTATACTTACTGGTTGTTACAGCTAGACTGTCGCTCAAGTTATCATCACTATGTATACTTACTGGTTGTTACAACTAGACTGTCGCTCAAGTTATCATCACAATGTATACTTACTGGTTGTTACAGCTAGACTGTCGCTCAAGTTATCATCACAATGTATACTTACTGGTTGTTACAGATAGACTGTCGCTCAAGTTAACACCATTATGTCCACTCACTGGTTGTTACAGCTAGGCTGTCGCTCAAGTTATCATCACAATGTATACTTACTGGTTGTTACAGCTAGACTGTCGCTCATGTTATCATCACTATGTATACTTACTGGTTGTTATTGCTAGACTGTCGCTCAAGTTATCATCACTATGTATACTTACTGGTTGTTACAGCTAGACTGTCGCTCAGTTTATAATCACTATGTATACTTACTGGTTGTTACAGTTAGATTGTCGCTCAAGTTATCATCACAATGTATACTTACTGGTTGTTAAAACTAGACTGTCGCTCAAGTTATCATCACTATGTATACTTACTGGTTGTTAAAACTAGACAGTCGCTCAAGTTATCATCACAATGTATACTTACTGGTTGTTACAACTAGACTGTCGCTCAAGTTATCATCACAATGTATACTTACTGGTTGTTACAGCTAGCCTGTCGCTCAAGTTATCATCACTATGTATACTTACTGATTGTTACAGCTAGACTGTTGGTCAAGTTATCACCATTATGTCTACTTACTGGTTGTTACAGCTAGACTGTCGATCAAGTTATTATCACAATGTATACTTACTGGTTGTTACAACTAGACAGTCGCTCAAGTTATCATCACTATGTATACTTACTGATTGTTACAACTAGACTGTCGCTCAAGTTATTATCAGTATGCATATTTACTGGTTGTTACAGCTAGACTGTCGCTCATGTTATCATCACTATGTATACTTAGTGGTTGTTACAGCTAGACTGTCGCTCAAGTTATCATCATTATGTATACTTACTGGTTGTTACAGCTAGACTGTCACTCAAGTTATCATCACTATGTATACTTACTGGTTGTTACAGCTAGACTGTCGCTCATGTTATCATCACAATGTATACTTACTGGTTGTTACAGCTAGACTGTTTCTTAGGTTATCATCACTATGTATACTTACTGGTTATTACAGCTAGACTGTCGCTCAAGTTATCATCACTATGTATACTTACTGGTTGTTTAAGCTAGACTGTTGCTCAAGTTATCACCATTATGTCTACTTACTGGTTGTTACAGCTAGACTTTCGCTCAAGTTATCACCATTATGTCTACACACTGGTTGTTACAGCTAGACTGTCGCTCAGAAGTTATTATCACTATGTCTACTCACTTGTTGTTACAGCTAGACTGTTGCTCAAGTTATCATCACTATGTATACTTACTGGTTATTACAGCTAGACTGTCGCTCAAGTTATCATCACTATGTCTACTCACTGGTTGTTACAGCTAGACTGTCCCTCTAGTTATCATCACAATGTATATTTACTGGTTGTTACAGCTAGACTGTCGCTCAAGTTATCATCACAATGTATACTTACTGGTTGTTAAAACTAGACTGTCGCTCAAGTTATCATCACTATATATACTTACTGGTTGTTAAAACTAGACAGTCGCTCAAGTTATCATCACAATGTATACTTACTGGTTGTTACAACTAGACTGTCGATAAAGTTATCATCACAATGTATACTTACTGGTTGTTACAGCTAGCCTGTCGCTCAAGTTATCATCACTATGTATACTTACTGATTGTTACAGCTAGACTGTTGCTCAAGTTATCACCATTATGTCTACTTACTGGTTGTTACAGCTAGACTGTCGCTCAAGTTATTATCACAATGTATACTTACTGGTTGTTACAACTAGACTGTCGCTCAAGTTATCATCACTATGTATACTTACTGATTGTTACAGCTAGACTGTCGCTCAAGTTATTATCAGTATGCATATTTACTGGTTGTTACAGCTAGACTGTCGCTCATGTTATCATCACTATGTATACTTACTGGTTGTTACAGCTAGACTGTCGCTCAAGTTATCATCACTATGTATACTTACTGGTTGTTACAGCTAGACTGTCACTCAAGTTATCATCACTATGTATACTTACTGGTTGTTACAGCTAGACTGTCGCTCATGTTATCATCACAATGTATACTTACTGGTTGTTACAGCTAGACTGTTGCTCAGGTTATCATCACTATGTATACTTACTGGTTATTACAGCTAGACTGTCGCTCAAGTTATCATCACTATGTAAACTTACTGGTTGTTTAAGCTAGACTGTTGCTCAAGTTATCACCATTATGTCTACTTACTGGTTGTTACAGCTAGACTTTCGCTCAAGTATCACCATTATGTCTACACACTGGTTGTTACAGCTAGACTGTCGCTCAAGTTATCATCACTATGTCTACTCACTTGTTGTTACAGCTAGACTGTTGCTCAAGTTATCATCACTATGTATACTTACTGGTTATTACAGCTAGACTGTCGCTCAAGTTATCATCACTATGTCTACTCACTGGTTGTTACAGCTAGACTGTCCCTCTAGTTATCATCACAATGTATATTTACTGGTTGTTACAGCTAGACTGTCGCTCCAAGTTATCATCACAATGTATACTTACTGGTTGTTACAGCTAGACTGTCGCTCAAGTTATCATCACTAAGTATACTTACTGGTTTTTACAGCTAGACTGTCGCTCAAGTTAACACCATTATGTCCACTCACTGGTTTTTACAGCTAGACTGTCGCTCAAGTTATCATCACAATGTATACTTACTGGTTGTTACAGCTAGATTGATGCTCAAATTATCATCACTATGTATACTTACTGGTTGTTACAGCTAGACTGTCGCTCAAGTTATTGTAACTATGTATACTTACTGGTTGTTACAGCTAGACTGTCGCTCAAGTTATCATCACAATGTATACTTACTGGTTGTTACAGCTAGACTGTCGCTCAAGTTATCATCACTATGTATACTTACTGGTTGTTACAGCTAGACTGTCGCTCAAGTTATCATCACTATGTATACTTACTGGTTGTTACAACTAGACTGTCGCTCAAGTTATCATCACAATGTATACTTACTGGTTGTTACAGCTAGACTGTCGCTCAAGTTATCATCACAATGTATACTTACTGGTTGTTACAGATAGACTGTCGCTCAAGTTAACACCATTATGTCCACTCACTGGTTGTTACAGCTAGGCTGTCGCTCAAGTTATCATCACAATGTATACTTACTGGTTGTTACAGCTAGACTGTCGCTCATGTTATCATCACTATGTATACTTACTGGTTGTTATTGCTAGACTGTCGCTCAAGTTATCATCACTATGTATACTTACTGGTTGTTACAGCTAGACTGTCGCTCAGGTTATAATCACTATGTATACTTACTGGTTGTTACATGTTAGATTGTCGCTCAAGTTATCATCACAATGTATACTTACTGGTTGTTAAAACTAGACTGTCGCTCAAGTTATCATCACTATGTATACTTACTGGTTGTTAAATCTAGACAGTCGCTCAAGTTATCATCACAATGTATACTTACTGGTTGTTACAACTAGACTGTCGCTCAAGTTATCATCACAATGTATACTTACTGGTTGTTACAGCTAGCCTGTCGCTCAAGTTATCATCACTATGTATACTTACTGATTGTTACAGCTAGACTGTTGCTCAAGTTATCACCATTATGTCTACTTACTGGTTGTTACAGCTAGACTGTCGATCAAGTTATTATCACAATGTATACTTACTGGTTGTTACAACTAGACTGTCGCTCAAGTTATCATCACTATGTATACTTACTGATTGTTACAGCTAGACTGTCGCTCAAGTTATTATCAGTATGCATATTTACTGGTTGTTACAGCTAGACTGTCGCTCATGTTATCATCACTATGTATACTTACTGGTTGTTACAGCTAGACTGTCGCTCAAGTTATCATCATTATGTATACTTACTGGTTGTTACAGCTAGACTGTCACTCAAGTTATCATCACTATGTATACTTACTGGTTGTTACAGCTAGACTGTCGCTCATGTTATCATCACAATGTATACTTACTGGTTGTTACAGCTAGACTGTTTCTCAGGTTATCATCACTATGTATACTTACTGGTTATTACAGCTAGACTGTCGCTCAAGTTATCATCACTATGTATACTTACTGGTTGTTTAAGCTAGACTGTTGCTCAAGTTATCACCATTATGTCTACTTACTGGTTGTTACAGCTAGACTTTCGCTCAAGTTATCACCATTATGTCTACACACTGGTTGTTACAGCTAGACTGTCGCTCAAGTTATCATCACTATGTCTACTCACTTGTTGTTACAGCTAGACTGTTGCTCAAGTTATCATCACTATGTATACTTACTGGTTATTACAGCTAGACTGTCGCTCAAGTTATCATCACTATGTCTACTCACTGGTTGTTACAGCTAGACTGTCCCTCTAGTTATCATCACAATGTATATTTACTGGTTCTTACAGCTAGACTGTCGCTCAAGTTATCATCACAATGTATACTTACTGGTTGTTAAAACTAGACTGTCGCTCAAGTTATCATCACTATGTATACTTACTGGTTGTTAAAACTAGACAGTCGCTCAAGTTATCATCACAATGTATACTTACTGGTTGTTACAACTAGACTGTCGCTCAAGTTATCATCACAATGTATACTTACTGGTTGTTACAGCTAGCCTGTCGCTCAAGTTATCATCACTATGTATACTTACTGATTGTTACAGCTAGACTGTTGCTCAAGTTATCACCATTATGTCTACTTACTGGTTGTTACAGCTAGACTGTCGCTCAAGTTATTATCACAATGTATACTTACTGGTTGTTACAACTAGACTGTCGCTCAAGTTATCATCACTATGTATACTTACTGATTGTTACAGCTAGACTGTCGCTCAAGTTATTATCAGTATGCATATTTACTGGTTGTTACAGCTAGACTGTCGCTCATGTTATCATCACTATGTATACTTACTGGTTGTTACAGCTAGACTGTCGCTCAAGTTATCATCACTATGTATACTTACTGGTTGTTACAGCTAGACTGTCACTCAAGTTATCATCACTATGTATACTTACTGGTTGTTACAGCTAGACTGTCGCTCATGTTATCATCACAATGTATACTTACTGGTTGTTACAGCTAGACTGTTGCTCAGGTTATCATCACTATGTATACTTACTGGTTATTACAGCTAGACTGTCGCTCAAGTTATCATCACTATGTAAACTTACTGGTTGTTTAAGCTAGACTGTTGCTCAAGTTATCACCATTATGTCTACTTACTGGTTGTTACAGCTAGACTTTCGCTCAAGTTATCACCATTATGTCTACACACTGGTTGTTACAGCTAGACTGTCGCTCAAGTTATCATCACTATGTCTACTCACTTGTTGTTACAGCTAGACTGTTGCTCAAGTTATCATCACTATGTATACTTACTGGTTATTACAGCTAGACTGTCGCTCAAGTTATCATCACTATGTCTACTCACTGGTTGTTACAGCTAGACTGTCCCTCTAGTTATCATCACAATGTATATTTACTGGTTGTTACAGCTAGACTGTCGCTCAAGTTATCATCACAATGTATACTTACTGGTTGTTACAGCTAGACTGTCGCTCAAGTTATCATCACTATGTATACTTACTGGTTTTTACAGCTAGACTGTCGCTCAAGTTAACACCATTATGTCCACTCACTGGTTGTTACAGCTAGACTGTCGCTCAAGTTATCATCACAATGTATACTTACTGGTTGTTACAGCTAGATTGATGCTCAAATTATCATCACTATGTATACTTACTGGTTGTTACAGCTAGACTGTCGCTCAAGTTATTGTAACTATGTATACTTACTGGTTGTTACAGCTAGACTGTCGCTCAAGTTATCATCACAATGTATACTTACTGGTTGTTACAGCTAGACTGTCCCTCTTGTTATCATCACTATGTATACATACTGGTTGTTACAGCTAGACTGTCACTCAAGTTATCACCATTATGTCTACTTACTGGTTGTTACAGCTAGACTCTCGCTCAAGGTATCACCATTATGTCTACTCACTGGTTGTAACAGCTAGACTGTCCCTTTTGTTATCATCACAATGTATATTTACTGGTTGTTACAGCTAGATTGTCGCTCAAGTTATCATCACTATGTATTCTTACTGGTTGTTACAGCTAGACTTTTGCTCAAGTTATCATCACTATGTATACCTACTGGTTGTTACAGCTAGACTGTCGCTCAAGGTATCACCATTATGTCTATTTACTGGTTGTTACAGCTAGACTGTCGCTCAAGTTATCATCACAATGTATACTTACTGGTTGTTACAGCTAGACTGTCGCTCACGTTATCATCACAATGTATGCTTACTGGTTGTTACAGCTAGACTGTCGCTCAAGTTATCATCACTATGTATATTTACTGGTTATTAGAGCTAGACTGTCGCTCAGGTTATCATCACAATGTATACTTACTGGTTGTTTTAGCTAGACTGTCGCTCAAGTTATCTTAACTATGTCTACTCACTGGTTGTTACAGCTAGACTGTCGCTCAAGTTATCATCACAATGTATGCTTACTGGTTGTTACAGCTAGACTGTCCCTCTTGTTATCATCACAATGTATATTTACTGGTTGTTAAAGCTAGACTGTCGCTCAAGTTATCATCACTATGTATACTTACTGGTTGTTACAGCTAGACTATCGCTCAAGTTATCGCCATTGTGTCTACTTAATGGTTGTTACAGCTAGATATTCGCTTAAGTTATCATCACCATGTCTACTCACTGGTTGTTACAGCTAGACTGTCCCTCTAGTTATCATCACAATGTATATTTACTGGTTGTTACAGCTAGACTGTCGCTCAAGTTATCATCACTATGTATACTTACTGGTTGTTACAGCTAGACTGTCGCTCAAGTTAACACCGTTATGTCCACTCACTGGTTGTTACAGCTAGACTGTCGCTCAAGTTATCATCACAATGTGTACTTACTGGTTGTTACAGCTAGACTGTTGCTCAAATTATCATCACTATGTATAATTACTGGTTGTTACAACTAGACTGTCGCTCAAGTTATCATCACTATGTATACTTACTGGTTGTTACAGCTAGACTGTCGCTCAAGTTATCATCACAATGTATACTTACTGGTTGTTACAGCTAGACTGTCGCTCAAGTTATCATCACTATGTATACTTACTGGTTGTTACAGCTAGACTGTCGCTCAAGTTATCATCACTATGTATACTTACTGGTTGTTACAACTAGACTGTCTCTCAAGTTATCATCACAATGTATACTTACTGGTTGTTACAGCTAGACTGTCGCTCAAGTTATCATCACAATGTATACTTACTGGTTGTTACAGATAGACTGTCGCTCAAGTTAACACCATTATATCCACTCACTGGTTGTTACAGCTAGACTGTCGCTCAAGTTATCATCACAATGTATACTTACTGGTTGTTACAGCTAGACTGTCGCTCATGTTATCATCACTATGTATACTTACTGGTTGTTATTGCTAGACTGTCGCTCAAGTTATCATCACTATGTATACTTACTGGTTGTTACAGCTAGACTGTCGCTCAAGTTAACACCATTATGTCCACTCACTGGTTGTTACATCTAGACTGTCGCTCAAGTTATCATCACAATGTATACTTACTAGACTTTCGCTCAAGATGTCATCACAATGTATACTTACTGGTTGTTACAGCTAGACTGTTGCTCAAATTATCATCACTATGTATACTTACTGGTTGTTACAGCTAGACTGTCGCTTAAGTTATCACCATTATGGCTACTTACTGGCTGTTACAGCTAGACTGTCGCTCAAGTTATCATCACTATGTATACTTACTGGTTGTTACAGCTAGACTGTCGCTCAAGTTATCACCATTATGTCTACTTAATGGTTGTTACAGCTAGACTTTCGCTCAAGTTATCATCACAATGTATACTTACTGGTTGTTACAGCTAGACTGTCGCTCAAGTTAACACCATTATGTCCACTCACTGGTTGTTACATCTAGACTGTCGCTCAAGTTATCATCACAATGTATACTTACTAGACTGTCGCTCAAGTTATCATCACAATGTATACTTACTGGTTGTTACAGCTAGACTTTTGCTCAAATTATCATCACTATGTATACTTACTGGTTTGTTACAGCTAGACTGTTGCTCAAGTTATTATAACTATGTATACTTACTTGTTGTTACAGCTAGACTGTCGCTCAAGTTATCATCACAATGTATACTTACTGGTTGTTACAGCTAGACTGTCGCTCAAGTTATCATCACTATGTATACTTACTGGTTGTTACCGCTAGACTGTCGCTCATGTTATCATCACAATGTATACTTACTGGTTGTTACAGCTAGACTGTTGCTCAGGTTATCATCACTATGTATACTTACTGGTTGTTACAGCTAGACTGTCGCTCAAGTTATCATCACAATGTATACTTACTGGTTGTTACAGCTAGACTGTCCCTCTAGTTATCATCACTATGTATACATACTGGTTGTTACAGCTAGACTGTCACTCAAGTTATCACCATTATGTCTACTTACTGGTTGTTACAGCTAGACTCTCGCTCAAGGTATCACCATTATGTCTACTCACTGATTGTAACAGCTAGACTGTCCCTTTTGTTATCATCACAATGTATATTTACTGGTTGTTACAGCTAGATTGTCGCTCAAGTTATCATCACTATGTATTCTTACTGGTTGTTACAGCTAGACTTTTGCTCAAGTTATCATCACTATGTATACCTACTGGTTGTTACAGCTAGACTGTCGCTCAAGGTATCACCATTATGTCTATTTACTGGTTGTTACAGCTAGACTGTCGCTCAAGTTATCATCACAATGTATACTTACTGGTTGTTACAGCTAGACTGTCGCTCACGTTATCATCACAATGTATGCTTACTGGTTGTTACAGCTAGACTGTCGCTCAAGTTATCATCACTATGTATATTTACTGGTTATTAAAGCTAGACTGTCGCTCAGGTTATCATCACAATGTATACTTACTGGTTGTTTTAGCTAGACTGTCGCTCAAGTTATCATAACTATGTCTACTCACTGGTTGTTACAGCTAGACTGTCGCTCAAGTTATCATCACAATGTATGCTTACTGGTTGTTACAGCTAGACTGTCCCTCTTGTTATCATCTTTCAATGTATATTTACTGGTTGTTAAAGCTAGACTGTCGCTCAAGTTATCATCACTATGTATACTTACTGGTTGTTACAGCTAGACTATCGCTCAAGTTATCGCCATTGTGTCTACTTAATGGTTGTTACAGCTAGACTTTCGCTCAAGTTATCATCACCATGTCTACTCACTGGTTGTTAGAGCTAGACTGTCCCTCTAGTTATCATCACAATGTATATTTACTGGTTGTTACAGCTAGACTGTCGCTCAAGTTATCATCACTTTGTATACTTACTGGTTGTTACAGCTAGACTGTCGCTCAAGTTAACACCGTTATGTCCACTCACTGGTTGTTACAGCTAGACTGTCGCTCAAGTTATCATCACAATGTATACTTACTGGTTGTTACAGCTAGACTGTTGCTCAAATTATCATCACTATGTATAATTACTGGTTGTTACAGCTAGACTGTCGCTCAAGTTATCATCACTATGTATACTTACTGGTTGTTACAGCTAGACTGTCGCTCAAGTTATCATCACAATGTATACTTACTGGTTGTTACAGCTAGACTGTCGCTCAAGTTATCATCACTATGTATACTTACTGGTTGTTACAGCTAGACTGTCGCTCAAGTTATCATCACTATGTATACTTACTGGTTGTTACAACTAGACTGTCGCTCAAGTTATCATCACAATGTATACTTACTGGTTGTTACAGCTAGACTGTCGCTCAAGTTATCATCACAATGTATACTTACTGGTTGTTACAGATAGACTGTCGCTCAAGTTAACACCATTATGTCCACTCACTGGTTGTTACAGCTAGGCTGTCGCTCAAGTTATCATCGCAATGTATACTTACTGGTTGTTACAGCTAGACTGTCGCTCATGTTATCATCACTATGTATACTTACTGGTTGTTATTGCTAGACTGTCGCTCAAGTTATCATCACTATGTATACTTACTGGTTGTTACAGCTAGACTGTCGCTCAGTTTATAATCACTATGTATACTTACTGGTTGTTACAGTTAGATTGTCGCTCAAGTTATCATCACAATGTATACTTACTGGTTGTTAAAACTAGACTGTCGCTCAAGTTATCATCACTATGTATACTTACTGGTTGTTAAAACTAGACAGTCGCTCAAGTTATCATCACAATGTATACTTACTGGTTGTTACAACTAGACTGTCGCTCAAGTTATCATCACAATGTATACTTACTGGTTGTTACAGCTAGCCTGTCGCTCAAGTTATCATCACTATGTATACTTACTGATTGTTACAGCTAGACTGTTGCTCAAGTTATCACCATTATGTCTACTTACTGGTTGTTACAGCTAGACTGTCGATCAAGTTATTATCACAATGTATACTTACTGGTTGTTACAACTAGACAGTCGCTCAAGTTATCATCACTATGTATACTTACTGATTGTTACAACTAGACTGTCGCTCAAGTTATTATCAGTATGCATATTTACTGGTTGTTACAGCTAGACTGTCGCTCATGTTATCATCACTATGTATACTTAGTGGTTGTTACAGCTAGACTGTCGCTCAAGTTATCATCATTATGTATACTTACTGGTTGTTACAGCTAGACTGTCACTCAAGTTATCATCACTATGTATACTTACTGGTTGTTACAGCTAGACTGTCGCTCATGTTATCATCACAATGTATACTTACTGGTTGTTACAGCTAGACTGTTTCTTAGGTTATCATCACTATGTATACTTACTGGTTATTACAGCTAGACTGTCGCTCAAGTTATCATCACTATGTATACTTACTGGTTGTTTAAGCTAGACTGTTGCTCAAGTTATCACCATTATGTCTACTTACTGGTTGTTACAGCTAGACTTTCGCTCAAGTTATCACCATTATGTCTACACACTGGTTGTTACAGCTAGACTGTCGCTCAAGTTATTATCACTATGTCTACTCACTTGTTGTTACAGCTAGACTGTTGCTCAAGTTATCATCACTATGTATACTTACTGGTTATTACAGCTAGACTGTCGCTCAAGTTATCATCACTATGTCTACTCACTGGTTGTTACAGCTAGACTGTCCCTCTAGTTATCATCACAATGTATATTTACTGGTTGTTACAGCTAGACTGTCGCTCAAGTTATCATCACAATGTATACTTACTGGTTGTTAAAACTAGACTGTCGCTCAAGTTATCATCACTATATATACTTACTGGTTGTTAAAACTAGACAGTCGCTCAAGTTATCATCACAATGTATACTTACTGGTTGTTACAACTAGACTGTCGATAAAGTTATCATCACAATGTATACTTACTGGTTGTTACAGCTAGCCTGTCGCTCAAGTTATCATCACTATGTATACTTACTGATTGTTACAGCTAGACTGTTGCTCAAGTTATCACCATTATGTCTACTTACTGGTTGTTACAGCTAGACTGTCGCTCAAGTTATTATCACAATGTATACTTACTGGTTGTTACAACTAGACTGTCGCTCAAGTTATCATCACTATGTATACTTACTGATTGTTACAGCTAGACTGTCGCTCAAGTTATTATCAGTATGCATATTTACTGGTTGTTACAGCTAGACTGTCGCTCATGTTATCATCACTATGTATACTTACTGGTTGTTACAGCTAGACTGTCGCTCAAGTTATCATCACTATGTATACTTACTGGTTGTTACAGCTAGACTGTCACTCAAGTTATCATCACTATGTATACTTACTGGTTGTTACAGCTAGACTGTCGCTCATGTTATCATCACAATGTATACTTACTGGTTGTTACAGCTAGACTGTTGCTCAGGTTATCATCACTATGTATACTTACTGGTTATTACAGCTAGACTGTCGCTCAAGTTATCATCACTATGTAAACTTACTGGTTGTTTAAGCTAGACTGTTGCTCAAGTTATCACCATTATGTCTACTTACTGGTTGTTACAGCTAGACTTTCGCTCAAGTTATCACCATTATGTCTACACACTGGTTGTTACAGCTAGACTGTCGCTCAAGTTATCATCACTATGTCTACTCACTTGTTGTTACAGCTAGACTGTTGCTCAAGTTATCATCACTATGTATACTTACTGGTTATTACAGCTAGACTGTCGCTCAAGTTATCATCACTATGTCTACTCACTGGTTGTTACAGCTAGACTGTCCCTCTAGTTATCATCACAATGTATATTTACTGGTTGTTACAGCTAGACTGTCGCTCAAGTTATCATCACAATGTATACTTACTGGTTGTTACAGCTAGACTGTCGCTCAAGTTATCATCACTATGTATACTTACTGGTTTTTACAGCTAGACTGTCGCTCAAGTTAACACCATTATGTCCACTCACTGGTTTTTACAGCTAGACTGTCGCTCAAGTTATCATCACAATGTATACTTACTGGTTGTTACAGCTAGATTGATGCTCAAATTATCATCACTATGTATACTTACTGGTTGTTACAGCTAGACTGTCGCTCAAGTTATTGTAACTATGTATACTTACTGGTTGTTACAGCTAGACTGTCGCTCAAGTTATCATCACAATGTATACTTACTGGTTGTTACAGCTAGACTGTCGCTCAAGTTATCATCACTATGTATACTTACTGGTTGTTACAGCTAGACTGTCGCTCAAGTTATCATCACTATGTATACTTACTGGTTGTTACAACTAGACTGTCGCTCAAGTTATCATCACAATGTATACTTACTGGTTGTTACAGCTAGACTGTCGCTCAAGTTATCATCACAATGTATACTTACTGGTTGTTACAGATAGACTGTCGCTCAAGTTAACACCATTATGTCCACTCACTGGTTGTTACAGCTAGGCTGTCGCTCAAGTTATCATCACAATGTATACTTACTGGTTGTTACAGCTAGACTGTCGCTCATGTTATCATCACTATGTATACTTACTGGTTGTTATTGCTAGACTGTCGCTCAAGTTATCATCACTATGTATACTTACTGGTTGTTACAGCTAGACTGTCGCTCAGGTTATAATCACTATGTATACTTACTGGTTGTTACAGTTAGATTGTCGCTCAAGTTATCATCACAATGTATACTTACTGGTTGTTAAAACTAGACTGTCGCTCAAGTTATCATCACTATGTATACTTACTGGTTGTTAAAACTAGACAGTCGCTCAAGTTATCATCACAATGTATACTTACTGGTTGTTACAACTAGACTGTCGCTCAAGTTATCATCACAATGTATACTTACTGGTTGTTACAGCTAGCCTGTCGCTCAAGTTATCATCACTATGTATACTTACTGATTGTTACAGCTAGACTGTTGCTCAAGTTATCACCATTATGTCTACTTACTGGTTGTTACAGCTAGACTGTCGATCAAGTTATTATCACAATGTATACTTACTGGTTGTTACAACTAGACTGTCGCTCAAGTTATCATCACTATGTATACTTACTGATTGTTACAGCTAGACTGTCGCTCAAGTTATTATCAGTATGCATATTTACTGGTTGTTACAGCTAGACTGTCGCTCATGTTATCATCACTATGTATACTTACTGGTTGTTACAGCTAGACTGTCGCTCAAGTTATCATCATTATGTATACTTACTGGTTGTTACAGCTAGACTGTCACTCAAGTTATCATCACTATGTATACTTACTGGTTGTTACAGCTAGACTGTCGCTCATGTTATCATCACAATGTATACTTACTGGTTGTTACAGCTAGACTGTTTCTCAGGTTATCATCACTATGTATACTTACTGGTTATTACAGCTAGACTGTCGCTCAAGTTATCATCACTATGTATACTTACTGGTTGTTTAAGCTAGACTGTTGCTCAAGTTATCACCATTATGTCTACTTACTGGTTGTTACAGCTAGACTTTCGCTCAAGTTATCACCATTATGTCTACACACTGGTTGTTACAGCTAGACTGTCGCTCAAGTTATCATCACTATGTCTACTCACTTGTTGTTACAGCTAGACTGTTGCTCAAGTTATCATCACTATGTATACTTACTGGTTATTACAGCTAGACTGTCGCTCAAGTTATCATCACTATGTCTACTCACTGGTTGTTACAGCTAGACTGTCCCTCTAGTTATCATCACAATGTATATTTACTGGTTGTTACAGCTAGACTGTCGCTCAAGTTATCATCACAATGTATACTTACTGGTTGTTAAAACTAGACTGTCGCTCAAGTTATCATCACTATGTATACTTACTGGTTGTTAAAACTAGACAGTCGACTCAAGTTATCATCACAATGTATACTTACTGGTTGTTACAACTAGACTGTCGCTCAAGTTATCATCACAATGTATACTTACTGGTTGTTACAGCTAGCCTGTCGCTCAAGTTATCATCACTATGTATACTTACTGATTGTTACAGCTAGACTGTTGCTCAAGTTATCACCATTATGTCTACTTACTGGTTGTTACAGCTAGACTGTCGCTCAAGTTATTATCACAATGTATACTTACTGGTTGTTACAACTAGACTGTCGCTCAAGTTATCATCACTATGTATACTTACTGATTGTTACAGCTAGACTGTCGCTCAAGTTATTATCAGTATGCATATTTACTGGTTGTTACAGCTAGACTGTCGCTCATGTTATCATCACTATGTATACTTACTGGTTGTTACAGCTAGACTGTCGCTCAAGTTATCATCACTATGTATACTTACTGGTTGTTACAGCTAGACTGTCACTCAAGTTATCATCACTATGTATACTTACTGGTTGTTACAGCTAGACTGTCGCTCATGTTATCATCACAATGTATACTTACTGGTTGTTACAGCTAGACTGTTGCTCAGGTTATCATCACTATGTATACTTACTGGTTATTACAGCTAGACTGTCGCTCAAGTTATCATCACTATGTAAACTTACTGGTTGTTTAAGCTAGACTGTTGCTCAAGTTATCACCATTATGTCTACTTACTGGTTGTTACAGCTAGACTTTCGCTCAAGTTATCACCATTATGTCTACACACTGGTTGTTACAGCTAGACTGTCGCTCAAGTTATCATCACTATGTCTACTCACTTGTTGTTACAGCTAGACTGTTGCTCAAGTTATCATCACTATGTATACTTACTGGTTATTACAGCTAGACTGTCGCTCAAGTTATCATCACTATGTCTACTCACTGGTTGTTACAGCTAGACTGTCCCTCTAGTTATCATCACAATGTATATTTACTGGTTGTTACAGCTAGACTGTCGCTCAAGTTATCATCACAATGTATACTTACTGGTTGTTAAAACTAGACTGTCGCTCAAGTTATCATCACTATGTATACTTACTGGTTGTTAAAACTAGACAGTCGCTCAAGTTATCATCACAATGTATACTTACTGGTTGTTACAACTAGACTGTCGCTCAAGTTATCAACACAATGTATACTTACTGGTTGTTACAGCTAGCCTGTCGCTCAAGTTATCATCACTATGTATACTTACTGATTGTTACAGCTAGACTGTTGCTCAAGTTATCACCATTATGTCTACTTACTGGTTGTTACAGCTAGACTGTCGCTCAAGTTATTATCACAATGTATACTTACTGGTTGTTACAACTAGACTGTCGCTCAAGTTATCATCACTATGTATACTTACTGATTGTTACAGCTAGACTGTCGCTCAAGTTATTATCAGTATGCATATTTACTGGTTGTTACAGCTAGACTGTCGCTCATGTTATCATCACTATGTATACTTACTGGTTGTTACAGCTAGACTGTCGCTCAAGTTATCATCACTATGTATACTTACTGGTTGTTACAGCTAGACTGTCACTCAAGTTATCATCACTATGTATACTTACTGGTTGTTACAGCTAGACTGTCGCTCATGTTATCATCACAATGTATACTTACTGGTTGTTACAGCTAGACTGTTGCTCAGGTTATCATCACTATGTATACTTACTGGTTATTACAGCTAGACTGTCGCTCAAGTTATCATCACTATGTAAACTTACTGGTTGTTTAAGCTAGACTGTTGCTCAAGTTATCACCATTATGTCTACTTACTGGTTGTTACAGCTAGACTTTCGCTCAAGTTATCACCATTATGTCTACACACTGGTTGTTACAGCTAGACTGTCGCTCAAGTTATCATCACTATGTCTACTCACTGGTTGTTACAGCTAGACTGTTGCTCAAGTTATCATCACTATGTATACTTACTGGTTATTACAGCTAGACTGTCGCTCAAGTTATCATCACTATGTCTACTCACTGGTTGTTACAGCTAGACTGTCCCTCTAGTTATCATCACAATGTATATTTACTGGTTGTTACAGCTAGACTGTCGCTCAAGTTATCATCACAATGTATACTTACTGGTTGTTACAGCTAGACTGTCGCTCAAGTTATCATCACTATGTATACTTACTGGTTTTTACAGCTAGACTGTCGCTCAAGTTAACACCATTATGTCCACTCACTGGTTGTTACAGCTAGACTGTCGCTCAAGTTATCATCACAATGTATACTTACTGGTTGTTACAGCTAGATTGATGCTCAAATTATCATCACTATGTATACTTACTGGTTGTTACAGCTAGACTGTCGCTCAAGTTATTGTAACTATGTATACTTACTGGTTGTTACAGCTAGACTGTCGCTCAAGTTATCATCACAATGTATACTTACTGGTTGTTACAGCTAGACTGTCGCTCAAGTTATCATCACTATGTATACTTACTGGTTGTAACAGCTAGACTGTCGCTAACGTTATCATCACTATGTATACTTACTGGTTGTTACAGCTAGACAGTCGCTCATGTTATTATCACAATGTATACTTTCTGGTTGTTACAGCTAGACTGTTGCTCAGGTTATCATCACTATGTATACTTACTGGTTGTTACAGCTAGACTGTCGCTCAAGTTATCATCACAATGTATACTTACTGGTTGTTACAGCTAGACTGTCGCTCAAGTTATCATCACAATGTATACTTACTGGTTTTTACAGCTAGACTGTCGCTCAAGTTAACACCATTATGTCCACTCACTGGTTGTTACAGCTAGACTGTCGCTCAAGTTATCATCACAATGTATACTTACTGGTTGTTACAGCTAGACTGTTGCTCAAATTATCATCACTATGTATACTTACTGGTTGTTACAGCTAGACTGTCGCTCAAGTTATTAGAACTATGTATACTTACTGGTTGTTACAGCTAGACTCTCGCTCAAGTTATCATCACAATGTATACTTACTGGTTGTTACAGCTAGACTGTCGCTCAAGTTATCATCACTATGTATACTTACTGGTTGTTACAGCTAGACTGTTGCTCAAGTTATCATCACTATGTATACTTACTGGTTGTTACAGCTAGACTGTCGCTCAAGTTATCACCATTATGGCTACTTACTGGCTGTTACAGCTAGACTGTCGCTCAGATTATCATCACTATGGATACTTACTGGTTGTTACAGCTAGACTGTCGCTCAAGTTATCACCATTATGTCTACTTAATCGTTGTTACAGCTAGACTTTCGCTCAAGTTATCATCACAATGTATACTTACTGGTTGTTACAGCTAGACTGTCGCTCAAGTTAACACCATTATGTCCACTCACTGGTTGTTACATCTAGACTGTCGCTCAAGTTATCATCACAATGTATACTTACTAGACTTTCGCTCAAGTTATCATCACAATGTATACTTACTGGTTGTTACAGCTAGACTGTTGCTCAAATTATCATCACTATGTATACTTACTGGTTGTTACAGCTAGACTGTCGCTCAAGTTATCACCATTATGGCTACTTACTGGCTGTTACAGCTAGACTGTCGCTCAAGTTATCATCACTATGTATACTTACTGGTTGTTACAGCTAGACTGTCGCTCAAGTTATCACCATTATGTCTACTTAATGGTTGTTACAGCTAGACTTTCGCTCAAGTTATCATCACAATGTATACTTACTTGTTGTTACAGCTAGACTGTCGCTCAAGTTAACACCATTATGTCTACTTAATGGTTGTTACAGCTAGACTTTCGCTCAAGTTATCATCACAATGTATACTTACTTGTTGTTACAGCTAGACTGTCGCTCAAGTTAACACCATTATGTCCACTCATAGGTTGTTACATCTAGACTGTCGCTCAAGTTATCATCACAATGTATACTTACTAGACTGTCGCTCAAGTTATCATCACAATGTATACTTACTGGTTGTTACAGCTAGACTTTTGCTCAAATTATCATCACTATTTATACTTACTGGTTGTTACAGCTAGACTGTTGCTCAAGTTATTATAACTATGTATACTTACTGGTTGTTACAGCTAGACTGTCGCTCAAGTTATCATCACAATGTATACTTACTGGTTGTTACAGCTAGACTGTCGCTCAAGTTATCATCACTATGTATACTTACTGGTTGTTACCGCTAGACTGTCGCTCATGTTATCATCACAATGTATACTTACTGGTTGTTACAGCTAGACTGTTGCTCAGGTTATCATCACTATGTATACTTACTGGTTGTTACAGCTAGACTGTCGCTCAAGTTATCATCACAATGTATACTTACTGGTTGTTACAGCTAGACTGTCCCTCTAGTTATCATCACTATGTATACATACTGGTTGTTACAGCTAGACTGTCACTCAAGTTATCACCATTATGTCTACTTACTGGTTGTTACAGCTAGACTCTCGCTCAAGGTATCACCATTATGTCTACTCACTGGTTGTAACAGCTAGACTGTCCCTTTTGTTATCATCACAATGTATATTTACTGGTTGTTACAGCTAGACTGTTGCTCAAGTTATTATAACTATGTATACTTACTGTTTGTTACAGCTAGACTGTCGCTCAAGTTATCATCACAATGTATACTTACTGGTTGTTACAGCTAGACTGTCGTTCAAGTTATCATCACTATGTATACTTACTGGTTGTTACCGCTAGACTGTCGCTCATGTTATCATCACAATGTATACTTACTGGTTGTTACAGCTAGACTGTTGCTCAGGTTATCATCACTATGTATACTTACTGGTTGTTACAGCTAGACTGTCGCTCAAGTTATCATCACAATGTATACTTACTGGTTGTTACAGCTAGACTGTCCCTCTAGTTATCATCACTATGTATACATACTGGTTGTTACAGCTAGACTGTCACTCAAGTTATCACCATTATGTCTACTTACTGGTTGTTACAGCTAGACTCTCGCTCAAGGTATCACCATTATGTCTACTCACTGGTTGTAACAGCTAGACTGTCCCTTTTGTTATCATCACAATGTATATTTACTGGTTGTTACAGCTAGACTGTCGCTCAAGTTATCATCACTATGTATACTTACTGGTTGTTACAGCTAGACTGTTGCTCAAGTTATCATCACTATGTATACTTACTGGTTGTTACAGCTAGACTGTCGCTCAAGTTATCACCATTATGGCTACTTACTGGCTGTTACAGCTAGACTGTCGCTCAGATTATCATCACTATGTATACTTACTGGTTGTTACAGCTAGACTGTCGCTCAAGTTATCACCATTATGTCTACTTAATCGTTGTTACAGCTAGACTTTCGCTCAAGTTATCATCACAATGTATACTTACTGGTTGTTACAGCTAGACTGTCGCTCAAGTTAACACCATTATGTCCACTCACTGGTTGTTACATCTAGACTGTCGCTCAAGTTATCATCACAATGTATACTTACTAGACTTTCGCTCAAGTTATCATCACAATGTATACTTACTGGTTGTTACAGCTAGACTGTTGCTCAAATTATCATCACTATGTATACTTACTGGTTGTTACAGCTAGACTGTCGCTCAAATTATCACCATTATGGCTACTTACTGGCTGTTACAGCTAGACTGTCGCTCAAGTTATCATCACTATGTATACTTACTGGTTGTTACAGCTAGACTGTCGCTCAAGTTATCACCATTATGTCTACTTAATGGTTGTTACAGCTAGACTTTCGCTCAAGTTATCATCACAATGTATACTTACTTGTTGTTACAGCTAGACTGTTGCTCAAGTTAACACCATTATGTCCACTCATAGGTTGTTACATCTAGACTGTCGCTCAAGTTATCATCACAATGTATACTTACTAGACTGTCGCTCAAGTTATCATCACAATGTATACTTACTGGTTGTTACAGCTAGACTTTTGCTCAAATTATCATCACTATGTATACTTACTGGTTGTTACAGCTAGACTGTTGCTCAAGTTATTATAACTATGTATACTTACTGGTTGTTACAGCTAGACTGTCGCTCAAGTTATCATCACAATGTATACTTACTGGTTGTTACAGCTAGACTGTCGCTCAAGTTATCATCACTATGTATACTTACTGGTTGTTACCGCTAGACTGTCGCTCATGTTATCATCACAATGTATACTTACTGGTTGTTACAGCTAGACTGTTGCTTAGGTTATCATCACTATGTATACTTACTGGTTGTTACAGCTAGACTGTCGCTCAAGTTATCATCACAATGTATACTTACTGGTTGTTACAGCTAGACTGTCCCTCTAGTTATCATCACTATGTATACATACTGGTTGTTACAGCTAGACTGTCACTCAAGTTATCACCATTATGTCTACTTACTGGTTGTTACAGCTAGACTCTCGCTCAAGGTATCACCATTATGTCTACTCACTGGTTGTAACAGCTAGACTGTCCCTTTTGTTATCATCACAATGTATATTTACTGGTTGTTACAGCTAGATTGTCGCTCAAGTTATCATCACTATGTATTCTTACTGGTTGTTACAGCTAGACTGTTGCTCAAGTTATCATCACTATGTATACCTACTGGTTGTTAGAGCTAGACTGTCGCTCAAGGTATCACCATTATGTCTATTTACTGGTTGTTACAGCTAGACTTTCGCTCAAGTTATCATCACAATGTATACTTACTGGTTGTTACAGCTAGACTGTTGCTCAAGTTATCATCACTATGTATACTTACTGATTGTTACAGCTAGACTGTGGCTCAAGTTATCATCACAATGTATACTTACTGGTTGTTACAGCTAGACTTTCGCTCAAGTTATCATCACAATGTATACTTACTGGTTGTTACAGCTAGACTGTCGCTCAAGTTATCATCACAATGTATTATTATTGGTTGTTACAGCTAGACTGTCGCTCAAGTTATCATCACTATGTATACTTACTGGTTGTTACAGCTAGACTGTCGCTCAAATTATCATCACTATGTATACTTACTGGTTGTTACAGCTAGACTATCGCTCAAGTTATCACCATTATGGCTACTTACTGGCTGTTACAGGTAAACTGTTGCTCAAGTTATCATAACTATGTATACTTACTGGTTGTTACAGCTAGACTGTCGCTCAAGTTATCATCACTATGTATACTTACTGGTTGTTACAGCTAGACTGTCGCTCAAGTTATCATCACTATGTATACTTACTGGTTGTTACAGCTAGACTGTCGCTCATGTTCTCATCACAATGTATACTTACTGGTTGTTACAGCTAGACTGTTGCTCAAGTTATCATCACTATGTATACTTACTGGTTGTTACAGCTAGACTGTCGCTCAAGTTATCATCACTATGTATACTTACTGGTTGTTTTAGCTAGACTGTCGCTCAAGTTATCACCATTATGTCTACTTACTGGTTGTTACAGCTAGACTTTAGCTCAAGTTATCACCATTATGTCTACACACTGGTTGTTACAGCTAGACTGTCGCTCAAGTTATCATCACTATGTCTACTCACTGGTTGTAACAGCTAGACTGTCCATCTTGTTATCATCACAATGTATATTTACTGGTTGTTACATCTAGACTGTTGCTCAAGTTATCATCACTATGTATACCTACTGTTTGTTACAGCTAGACTGTTGCTCAAGTTATCATCACTATGTATACTGACTGGTTATTACAGCTAGACTGTCGCTCAAGGTACCACCATTATGTCTACTTACTGGTTGTTACAGCTAGACTGTCGCTCAAGTTATCATCACAATGTATACTTACTGGTTGTTACAGCTAGACTGTTGCTCAAGTTATCATCACTATGTATACTTACTGATTGTTACAGCTAGACTGTCGCTGAAGTTATCATCACTATGTATACTTACTGGTTGTTACAGCTAGACTGTCGCTGAAGTTATCATCACAATGTATACTTACTGGTTGTTACAGCTAGACTTTCGCTCAAGTTATCATCACAATGTATACTTACTGGTTGTTACAGCTAGACTGTTGCTCAAGTTATCATCACTATGTATACTTACTGATTGTTACAGCTAGACTGTCGCTGAAGTTATCATCACTATGTATACTTACTGGTTGTTACAGCTAGACTGTCGCTGAAGTTATCATCACAATGTATACTTACTGGTTGTTACAGCTAGACTTTCGCTCAAGTTATCATCACAATGTATACTTACTGGTTGTTACAGCTAGACTGTCGCTCAAGTTATCATCACTATGTCTACTAGGTATATGACTTGAAAGACAAATTTTGTATTT
>JAGDYQ010000016.1:9529418-9614266 GCA_021962125.1 Bulinus truncatus | reverse complement strand
TATAGATACAAATATAGACATTTATTCAAACAGAAACAAATAAAGACAATGATAGATGGATGGATAAGTTGATAGATGGATAGATAAATTGATAGATGGATAGATAGAAAGATAAATTAACGGATAGATGGATATATAGATGGATAGATACATTGATAGATAGATAGATAGATAGATAGATAGATAGATAGATAGATAGATAGATAGATAGATAAATTGATAGATGGATGAATAGATAGATTGATAGATAAATTAATATATAGATATATAGAAAGATACATTAATGGATAGATGGATATATAGATGGATAGATACATTGGTAGATAGATGGATATATAAATGGATAGACAGATTGGTAGATAAATTGATAGATAGATGGTCATATAAAGCTAATGTTGGTTTAGTACAAATGCACATAACGTCAGGTTAGTTTTCTTACAAACAAACCTAAAATTCCACCGGCTTATATGCTAATCAGATTCAAGCTAAATGCCTATCGGCTTCAGTTTATATTTTGGTGATCTTAGTTTTACACACCCCAATTTTACGGTTGAGATATTTTCTGTTCTTCTGATATTCACTTGACTTTTTCTTATAGAAAAGTTTGCTAAAGGTTATAGTTCTATAAGTTGAAAATTTCTATAAGTTGAATAGTTCTATAAGTTTGAATAGTTCTATAAGTTTGAATAGTTCTATAAGTTTGAAAAGTTCTATTATTTGAATAGTTCTATAAGTTGAATAGATATATAAGTGTAATAGATATATATGTTTGTATAGTTCTATAAGATAATTAGTTTTATTCGTTGAATAGATATATAAGTTTGAATAGTCTTAATGAACTAAAGTTTGCTCTTCCTTATAGCGTCATTCTCGGTACACCTTGTAGGCGGAGGGTAGGAAAAATGTTGAGCACATAGTGTAAGTGTATAATTTATAATTATATATATGCCCTCTTTTTATATTTGAAGACAAATCTGCAATTATCCTTATTATATGTTTTAAAAAAAGCATCGCTGTGTGATATCTTTGGAGACAAGTCAAAATGAATGCTGTTCTAGTATTCCCAAACTTTGCCTCGAGCAGCAAGTCAAAATGAATGCTGTTCTAGTATTCCCAAAATTTGCCTCGAGCAGCAAGTCAAAATGAATGTTGTTCTAGTATTCCCAAACTTTGCCTCGAGCAGCAAGTCAAAATTAGTGCTGTTCTAGTATTCCCAAACTTTGCCTCGAGCAGCAAGTCAAAATGAATGCTGTTCTAGTATTCCCAAACTTTGCCTCGAGCAGCAAGTCAAAATGAATGCTGTTCTAGTATTCCCAAACTTTGCCTCGAGCAGCAAGTCAAAATGAATGGTGTTCTAGTATTCCCAAACTTTGCCTCGAGCAGCAAGTCAAAATGAATGGTGTTCTAGTATTCCCAAACTTTGCCTCTAGCAGCAAGTCAAAATGAATGCTGTTCTAGTATTCCCAAAGTTTGCATCGAGCAGCAAGTCTAAATGAATGCTGTTCTAGTATTCCCAAACTTTGCCTCGAGCAGCAAGGTCACACAACAGACTGTTACTTCTGCTAGACGAAGGTTTCGTGATTTTTTTATGTAAGGATGAAACACATTAAACATCCTAAACTTGAATCTTCTATGACACCAGTTCCATATGACGACACCCATGCAGTTTAGATCCACACACTAACATAGAAGATGAGCCTGGTTACATGGAATAATCCAGACTTTGAACTTTCAACTTTAGGTAATCCTCACCTAAAGCAGAGTTACATGACTTTGTTAAAGATTTGAATTTATCTAAAAAATTAAGTTCAGATTTTAGGTTCCAGGCTAAGTCAGTGGAATCTTCTATCACACAACACTGACAGTTCAGTTCCAGGTTGATTCAATGGAATCTTCTACCACACAAAACTGACAGTTCAGTTCCAGGCTGATTCAATGGAATCTTCTACCACACTAAACTGACAGTTCAGTTCCAGGTTGATTCAATGGAATCTTCTACCACACAACACTGGCAGTTCTGTTCCAGGTTGATTCAATGGAATCTTCTACCACACAACACTAACAGTTCAGTTCCAGGTTGATTCAATGGAATCTTCTAACACACAACACTGACAGTTCAGTTCCAGGTTGATTCAGTGGAATCTTCTACCACACAAATTGACAGTTCAGTTCTAGGTTGATTCAATGGAATCTTCTACCACACAACACTGACAGTTCAGTTCCAGGTTGATTCAATGGAATCTTCTACCACACAACACTGACAGTTCAGTTCCAGGTTGATTCAGTGGTATCTTCTACCACACAAAATTGACAGTTCAGTTCCAGGTTGATTCAATGGAATCTTCTACCACACAACACTGACAGTTCAGTTCCAGGTTGATTCAGTGGAATCTTCTACCACACAAAATTGACAGTTCAGTTCCAGGTTGATTCAATGGAATCTTCTACCACACAACACTGACAGTTCTGTTCCAGGTTGATTCAGTGGAATCTTCTACCACACAACACTGACAGTTCAGTTCCAGGTTGATTCAGTTGAATCTTCTACCACACAAAATTGACAGTTCAGTTCCAGGTTGATTCAATGGAATCTTCTACCACACAACACTGACAGTTCAGTTCCAGGTTGATTCAATGGAATCTTCTACCACACAACATTGACAGTTCAATTCCAGGTTGATTCAATGGAATCTTCTACCACACAAAATTGACAGTTCAGTTCCAGGTTGATTCAATGGAATCTTCTACCACACAAAATTTACAGTTCAGTTCCAGGTTGATTCAATGGAATCTTCTACCACACAACACTGGCAGTTCTGTTCCAGGTTGATTCAGTGGAATATTCTACCACACAACACTGGCAGTTCTGTTCCAGGTTGATTCAGTTTCATCAGTTTCATCAGCATATTGATAGTTTCATCAGCATGTTAATAGTTTCATCAGCATGTTAATAGTTTCATCAGCATGTTTATAGTTTCATCAGCATGTTAATAGTTTCATCAGCATGTTAATAGTTTCATTAGCATATTGATATTTTCATCAGCATGTTAATAGTTTCATCAACCTATTAATAGTTTGATCAGCATGTTAATAGTTTCATCAGCATGTTGATAGTTTCATCAGCATGTTAATAGTTTCATCAGCATATTGAAAGTTTCATCAGCATTTTAATAGTTTCATCAGCATATTGATAGTTTCATCAGCATATTAATAGTTTAATCAGCATATTAATAGTTTCATCAGCATGTTAATAGTTTCATCAGCATATTGATAGTTTCATCAGCATATTAATAGTTTCATCAGCATGTTAATAGTTTCATCAGCATATTAATAGTTTCATCAGCATATTGATAGCTTCATCAGCATATTAATAGTTTCATCAGCATATTAATAGTTTCATCAGCATGTTAATAGTTTAATCAGCATGTTAATAGTTTCATCAGCATGTTAATAGTTTCATCAGCATATTGATAGTTTCATCAGCATGTTAATAGTTTCATCAACCTATAAATAGTTTCATCAGCATGTTAATAGTTTCATCAGTTATTGTGCATCTATGAGCTGTAATACACGTGTAACTGCATCACGTTAACAACTAAACCATCATCAGTAGATCGGTGATATCATTAGGAAATTGCAGGTACCTATAAATTAGGTCTACAATGAAGTTCACTTTTACATAAAACTTTAGAGGGACAAAGTGCTGAAGTGTGACATATGGTAACAGAGGGAGAATGTGCTGAAGTGTGACATATATTGACAGAGGGAGAAAGTGCTGCAGTGTGACATACTGTGACAGGGAGAGTGCTGAAGTGTGACATACTGGACAGAGGGAGGGGGTGCGTATTAAACCAGCTCGGGGCCTATAGCTGATGTTACCAAGATGCCCTAGATTTTTGTGTATACAAAACAACTTATAAATGAAAATGTTCTTCCCTAGTCATGGGGCTTACAGAAGCGCGGGCCCCGTATCATTTGATAATTCTGCTACAATGACAATCTGGCACTGAGGTTGGGTACATGAGGGTTAGGGTTACACACTTACAAACTTTTCCAGTCTTGACAATAGCTAAATTTATTTATTTGACATTGAAAAGTTCGAAACTAAGTAAATATCTTAGATACGTGCCAGACAAGTGCAGCATAAGAATATCACAGATACGTGCCAGACAAGTGCAGCACAAGAATATCACAGATACGTGCCAGACAAGTGCAGCACAAGAATATCACAGATACGTGCCAGACAAGTGCAGCACAAGAATATCACAGATACGTGCCAGACAAGTGCAGCACAAGAATATCACAGATATGTGCCAGACAAGTGCAGCACAAGAATATCACAGATACGTGCCAGACAAGTGCAGCACAAGAATATCACAGATGCGTGCCAGACAAGTGCAGCACAAGAATATCACATATATGTGCCAGACAAGTGCAGCATAAGAATATCACAGATACGTGCCAGACAAGTGCAGCACAAGAATATCACATATATGTGCCAGACAAGTGCAGCACAAGAATATCACAGATACGTGCCAGACAAGTGCAGCACAAGAATATCACAGATACGTGCCAGACAAGTGCAGCACAAGAATATCACAGATACGTGCCAGACAAGTGCAGCACAAGAATATCACAGATGCGTGCCAGACAAGTGCAGCACAAGAATATCACAGATATGTGCCAGACAAGTGCAGCATAAGAATATCCCAGATACGTGCCAGACAAGTGCAGCACAAGAATATCACAGATACGTGCCAGACAAGTGCAGCACAAGAATATCACAGACACGTGCCAGACAAGTGCAGCATAAGAATATCACATATATGTGCCAGACAAGTGCAACACAAGAATATCACAGATACGTGCCAGACAAGTGCAGCATAAGAATATTACAGATATGTGCCTGAAAAGTGCAGCACAAGAATATCACAGATACGTGCCAGACAAGTGCAGCATAAGAATATCACAGATACGTGCAGCATAAGAATATCTTAATGCAGTGGCTGTCATATGGTGTCGTGTTCTTTTTAAAAATGCCATAATTAATATTGTTTCTTTTTGCGCGTTGCCAATACCTATGTTTATACCATTCATAATTTAATCAACAGTTGATGATAATACAAACTTTGTCGATTCCAGGACAATTTTAGCATGCGATGTAATTGCCCTGAACTCATGTCTAATTAGTTCAAAAATATCAAAATAGATAATGGCTTTTCCCTTCGACCTCGCCCTTGTAGATAAATCAATTCTGTAATATTATTTTTAATTGTCAAAGTCACGAGCCTTGCAGCCAGTAATTAAAGGGCTCACTTCACAGGTGTCATCACCCCTTCCCACATCTCAGGGGCCACCACACCTTCCCACATCTCAGGGGCCACCACACCTTCCCACATCTCAGGGGCCACCACACCTTCCCACATCTCAGGGGCCATCACCCCTTCCCACATCTCAGGGGCCACCACACCTTCCCACATCTCAGGGGCCACCACACCTTCCCACATCTCAGGGGCCACCACACCTTCCCACATCTCAGGGGCCACCACCCCTTCCCACATCTCAGGGGCCATCACCCCTTCCCACATCTCAGGGGCCACCACCCCCTTCCCACATCTCAGGGGCCATCACACCTTTCCACATCTCAGGGGCCACCACACTCCTTCCCACATCTCAGGGGCCATCACACCTTCCCACATCTCAGGGGCCACCACACCTTCCCACATCTCAGGGGCCACCACACCTTCCCACATCTCAGGGGCCACCACACCGTCCCACATCTCAGGGGCCATCACACCTTTTCCCACATCTCAGGGGCCACCACACCTTCCCACATCTCAGGGGCCACCACACCTTCCCACATCTCAGGGGCCACCACCCCTTCCCACATCTCAGGGGCCACCACACCTTCCCACATCTCAGGGGCCACCACACCTTCCCACATCTCAGGGGCCATCACCCCTTCTCACATCTCAGGGGCCACCACACCTTCCCACATCTCAGGGGCCACAACACCTTCCCACATCTCAGGGGCCATCACACCTTCTTACATCTCAGGGGCCATCACCCCTTCCCACATCTCAGGGGCCACCACCCCTTCCCACATCTCAGGGGCCATCACACCTTCCCACATCTCAGGGGCCACCACACCTTCCCACATCTCAGGGGCCATCACACCTTCCCACATCTCAGGGGCCATCACACCTTCCCACATCTCAGGGGCCATCACCCCTTCTCACATCTCAGGGGCCATCACACCTTCTCACATCTCAGGGGCCACCACACCTTCCCACATCTCAGGGGCCATCACACCTTCCCACATCTCTAGGGGGCCATCACACCTTCCCACATCTCAGGGGCCATCACTCTTCTACATCTCAGGCCATCACCCCTTCTCACATCTCAGGCCACTACCCCTTCCCATATCTCAGGGGCCATCACACTTCCACATCTCAGGGGCCACCACACCTCCTCATTCAGGGCCATCCACCCTTCCCCACATCTCAGGGGCCACCACACCTCTCCCATATCTCAGTTACTGCCTCTTCCGCATCTCAGGGGCCATCACACCTTCCCATCTCCTAGGGCCACCACCACTTCCGCAGATTGAAATGGATGAAATACCTTCCCACATCTCAGGGCCATCACACCTTCCCACATCTCAGGGCCACCACTAATCTTCCCACATCTCCAGGGACGCAACACTCTTTCTCAGCGATTTCCTAGGGGCTATTTCAGCTCTTCCTTGCACACTCAGGGGCCACCACACCTTCCCACATCTCAGGGGCCATCACACCTTCTCACATCTCAGGGGCCATCACACCTTCTCACATCTCAGTCGATTAAATAGAAAATGTTGGGTGGAGGTGAGCGGGTCGAAATAGACTGGAGCACATCTTTCCTTCAAGGGAATAGTTTCATTCACTAGTATACATTAAATATATAGACAGACGTATTGATAGATAGAGAAGTAAACATATTGATCAAAACATATATATATATATATATATATATATATATATATATATATATAGATAGATAGATCAGTGGCGCCACTATGGTGGGTATCATCCGTGGCGGGAAGTTCATGTTGTCACCCCTTCAAGACTTCTACCATGGGCATTGGAACATATTTCTAATGTTCCTGCACTAGACCAAAGACAATCCCCTATAATTGTGTAATGTATGTGAAATACGGGTTAAAAAATTGATGAGTTTTAACAACAAGATAAAAAATAAATAACAACACAATATAAATTTACTTTCATTAAACTGTGTTTGTTAACTACGTCTCCATTTTATGAAACCACGTGACCTCATGCGTCATTTATCTATAATACAAATTTTACATCATATGTTCCGGTTTCCGTCTGTCATCGCTACTTCAGTCTGTCATCGCTACTTCCGTCTGTCATCGCGACTTCCGTCTGTCATCCAACATGGCGGCATAAACAATTCAAAGATGGCACAAACATTTACTGTTTTCTTCTTAACATGCATAATCCGGCTACCAACTGGCCAGCCGAGTAAGAATAATCTCCAACATGGCTGCCAGAAATGACATTGGACCAGCCATATGTTTAGTGCCGAGGTTGGTAAAACACCGTACACTAACATACGGCAGGTAAGATCATGAATGCCAAATGGCAATCACAATGTAATAATGTTTTCGACCGCCCCAATTATTACCAAAAGGTAATAAAGTGATCTTAGGAGAAGTAGCACAAAATCATGCCAAAAAATTATGTGATACTCTCCGATACAAATTCCTAATCGAAAGTGGTTTCAAAAGGCTTATTTATATCTCACAGTAACGTAATAAATCTATGGTGTTTAATTTGTTATTAAATGAGAAGCGATCATAAAAGAAATATTAACAGAAATCGTTCAATTAATATTCTGTGTTATGTTTCACAATCTCAATTTTAAACCAAAATTACGGATACCTAAATATTATGTAATATTTATATTGTTTAAATTGTTATTATTTCTAAAATATGTCTATTTCTAATGTACAATTATTTCCCTTTATTACTAACCTAAAATACGTCACATTTCTTTTTCATTTTTTGACTATTACGTCACGAATAATTGAATAAGGGTTGAGTTTGAGTAGCGCCGTACACAAATGTTTACAATGCAAACTAATCCATTAATGATGGGGGCTTCACACAGAGGGTGTATGGAGGGGGCCCAGTTTTAGGAGGGCCCCCAAAATATTTTTTAAACTAAATATTAAGTACATTATCTCATGTCAAAATGTAGTGGTTCCCGAAGATGCCTAAAATCCCTTGGTTCGGCATTGGCTTCACAGAACTATAATGTTGAAAGCTTTGACATGTCTTTCTTTTTTAAGAGGCCTAATGTTTTCTGCGTCCTCGGCCTCAACTGCATTGATGGAATACTTTGTTTTTAATTGAAGGTCAGCTATAAGCTACATAACGATTCTTTCTTCTCGGGACCAAGCTTGAGAAGCGTCAAAAAATTATCGCATGTCAAAATGCAGGGGAAGCCCCCCAAAGAGGCCAAGCCCACCGGGCCCCTAAATCCCTAGGTTCTGCACTGCCGGGTCGGCAATTTTTCTTAGTTAATTGTACTATGCAACAATGTGTATAACAGTAAATAAACCACCTGATAAACATGTAGCGTTTTGCTTAACACAAGCACTCACTCACGTATCTCTTTTTTAAAAAAAAAACGCCATGTTGAACATCATAAAACATTAAATGAATAACTGTTTGGAAAGGAGTCCATTAAAATATTATGAAGGAATATGATTTTAAGAGTTGTTGTTTATGTTTACCCATAGTGAGGATTATTTTCTTTGGGAGGAACTATTTAACATATGAACCTTATTTGATGTATTATTAGGTGTCCCTATTCTCAAATGTATTTTGGCTACAATAATCTGTTCATGTCCTTGGGGCCACTGCAAGTATATAGACCAGAGATGAGCGGACAGCGGACGCGTCCGCTTGCGGACGCAGATCCGCAGACTTTTCCGAATCAGCGGACTGACAGCGGACGCTTCGCATGGTTAAGTTGCGGACTCGCGGACTGACGCGGATCTTCTTTAGCGTTACCATAAAAAATTTCAATTCATTTAAACAGCTAAATTTCAGCAATGCGGACGTGCGGACTGACTGTGGACCAATGTTGTAAGATTCTGCGGACGCGGATCATTGATAGAAATCCGCGGACGGTTGCGGACGCTAAAATTCAAGATCCGCACACCTCTGATATAGACTGATTGTTAACGCGCTAAAATATATATCACCATTTTCCACTCCAACTGTGTGCCTACTCGCCGGTCCGGGTACCGGGCCTTTGATAACTAGTAGCGCATTTACAAATAACTCCAGATTGATCCGAGCAGTTTTAAATTTGAATCTTATACATAAACACACTGTGCTACTGCTCATGTGTTTAACTATGATCTGTTATAAAACCCGAATAGACCGTGTTCTTTCTGCTATGAAATTTAAAATTGTTCATTTCGTTCATGTTGGTGTCACCTGGTGCGACTCGCACCCCCCCCCCTACGCACCCATCTAGTGACGCCATTGAGATAGATAAATGGGCTTACATTATAGACGTAAGATAAATAGATAACTGGGTTCTATATAGCTTTTCACGTTTCAGCTTTGACGATGATTTCTTCACATCAATGTGTTGTGGCCGAAGACTGTGGGGGTCTTCATGTCTTGGGTCCAGGCACAGCTGAGGTTATAATCAAAAGTCCAGGTTTGTTCAATGAACTATTTAAATTAACAAAAAAACTTGGCTAAATGAGAAGCCCACAATATAAATTCTGACTTGGTAGATTCATTCAAAATAGAACTTCTGACTTGGTAGATTCCTTCAGAATAGAACTTCTGACTTGGTAGATTCATTCAGAATATAACTTCTGACTTGGTAGATTCATTCAGAATATAACTTCTGACTTGGTAGATTCATTCAAAATAGAACTTCTGACTTGGTAGATTCCTTCAGAATAGAACTTCTGACTTGGTAGATTCATTCAGAATATAACTTCTGACTTGGTAGATTCATTCAGAATAGAACTTCTGACTTGGTAGATTCATTCAGAATAGAACTTCTGACTTGGTAGATTCATTCAGAATAGAACTTCTGACTTGGTAGATTCATTCAGAATAGAACTTCTGACTTGGTAGATTCATTCAGAATAGAACTTCTGACTTGGTAGATTCACTCAGAATAGAACTTCTGACTTGGTAGATTCATTCAGAATAGAACTTCTGACTTGGTAGATTCATTCAGAATAGAACTTCTGACTTGGTAGATTCATTCAGAATAGAACTTCTGATTTGGTAGAGTCACTCAGTATAGAACTTCTGACTTGGTAGATTCATTCAGAATATAGCAACTGATTTGGTAGATTCATTCAGAATAGAACTTCTGACTTGGTAAAGTCACTCAGAGTAGAACTTCTGACTTGGTAGAGTCACTGATCAGAAAGAAATTATTTTTTAAAGTTATCTAGTGATCATGTCGTTCAAAAATAATTTAAGAAACCTTTGTATTTTTAAGTTATCTATTCGTTTCTACATGTGTATATTTTACTAATGATGAATACTTGAGAAATAGACCTACCCCCTTCCACCCTTTTAACAAAATAAAAAAAGTATTTAATTAAATTTTAAAGAAATCAAATATTTCTTTTATTATGATGTAGAATATCCTAACAATATTGTGAATATTTTTTTTATCATGCAGGTTATGACGTAAAATATCCTAACAATATTGTGAATATTTCTTTTATCATGCAGGTTATGACGTAAAATATCCTAATAATATTGCATGTCAGTGGACAGTGGTCACTATGGGAAATCAGGTCGAATTCTGTTTAATTATTGGTGTTATAAAATAAGTATATGGTCTATCACTAACAAGATCTGCGTATAAATCAAATAAGGTGAGACAATTATTTATGGTGAAAGCAGGTTCTCTTGTTATAGACACTGGAAGCAGAATTTCTTGACCTCGATGTTGAGTACCAAAGGACCTGTCAGTTTGATTCTGTGTATCTGGACAGTATGAACTGTGACTTTCAACAACCCAGAATTCTATGCGGAGATGACCTGCCGAAGCAAATAAAAACAACCGGAAATTTGTTCTGCCTTCGTTTCGTAACAGACGTCATAATTCAGAAGCGAGGGTTTTCTCTCAAAGTAAAAATCTCAGGTATAAATACAAAATTAATGTCACTTGGTCTAGTGTTTAGTTGTACAATACAGAGTTCACAATCAGAACCACTAAATGTCATGTTTAGTTGTACAATACAGAGTTCACAATCAGAACCACTAAATGTCATGTTTAGTTGTACATTACAGAGTTCACAATCAGAACCACTAAATGTCATGTTTAGTTGTACAATACAGAGTTCACAATCAGTACCACTAAATGTCATGTTTAGTTGTACAATACAGAGTTCACATTCAGAACCACTAAATGTCATGTTTAGTTGTACAATACAGAGTTCACAATCAGAACCACTAAATGTCATGTTTAGTTGTACAATACAGAGTTCACAATCAGTACCACTAAATGTCATGTTTAGTTGTGCAATACAGAGTTCACAATCAGTACCACTAAATGTCATGTTTAATTGTAAAATTCAGAGTACACAATCAGAACCACTAAATGTCATGTTTAGTTGTACAATACAGAGTTCACAATCAGTACCACTAAATGGCATATTTAAAATATTTATAACTTAACGTCAGTTTTTTTTCCCTCAACAACTTAATGTAATATTTATTATTCACTATAAACATATCTTTTTCTAAACGGAACCATTGAAGGTGTTTTTAATTGAAATGTTTTAAGCCAGACTTGCCTGTCTACTAATTGAAGTGTTTTAAGCCAGACTTGCCTGTCTACTAATTGAAGTGTTTTAAGCCAGACTAGCATATCTACAAAATGGTTTATATTACTATGTCTCTAAACGCTTCAATTAATCAAGTCTGGTTCGAATTTCAACGTGGAGATGACAAGTTAGCTTATAGTCTGCCTCTTTCACTTTCATTGGCATATTTAAAATATTTATAACTTAACGTCAGTTTTTTTTCCCTCAACAACTTAATGTAATATTTATTATTCACTATAAACATATCTTTTTCTAAACGGAACCATTGAAGGTGTTTTTAATTGAAATGTTTTAAGCCAGACTTGCCTGTCTACTAATTGAAGTGTTTTAAGCCAGACTTGCCTGTCTACTAATTGAAGTGTTTTAAGCCAGACTAGCATATCTACAAAATGGTTTATATTACTATGTCTCTAAACGCTTCAATTAATCAAGTCTGGTTCGAATTTCAACGTGGAGATGACAAGTTAGCTTATAGTCTGCCTCTTTCACTTTCATTGGCTGTTCCTAAAACACCACTCAATAAACAATGGAACAAGATGCGTTGTTAACACAATGTTTATTTAAAACTATCTACATAATAATGTAATAAGTCCATATATTAAAATCACTGTGGAGGTATAAAATAGTTCGATAAACCAAGAAATCACTCTGCCTCTACACTGACTAACCGAAGTTTCCACGTTCTTCGCTCAACTAACTTCTCAACTACATCTCTTTACTCTAAACTCTCCATCTCAACTCTCCATCTCAACTCTACTACCGTAACTACTAAACTGTCAAAACCCAGTCGTACTTATATTGCTAACATCCGCGCCTAAAATAAAACTAATTATATCACAGTCTACTTTGGTATTGCCCTTTCTATACTAGTCTCTCTAAGGAGCGTCACCTAGTCGTCATCGTTTGACCCTCCTAGACTGACCGGCGTCGCCCGCGGTCTACCCCCTAAAGTCGTCCTACCTTTGCTGTTGTACTTGTCCGTTGTTTTCTCCCCAACCAGTCTTAAGTAGGCTGCCACCTTGTCTGCCATTATTTATTAATCTTACTTGCTAGCTATCTTTTATCTCCCAACATTGAAGGGGATGGTCTCTAAGTCTACTCTAGTTCATGACAGGGACCATAGGAAAAGAATAAATGTTTGTAGCCACGGCTAGTACAACACCAATATATATATATATATATATATAAACGGTGTGGGTTCTGCATTTAATCGAAAGTAAAGAATGAATACAACAGTATTCCAGTTTAAAATACAATCATGAAAAAATCGGATCTGCCCGAAACCAAAAATAACCTATCCTACCGATCACGCCTAAGAGGATATAACTCTATGCAAAGGTTTTGCAGGGTGCAGCTAGTATATATGAATGTAGGACAAAACCCCCACGAACTAAACCCCCAGCGGACAAAACCCCCTGTGGATAAAACCCCCAGTGGATAAAACCCCCAGCGGACAAAACCCCCAGTGGATATAACCCCCAGCGGACAAAACCCCCAGCGGACAAAACCCCCAGTGGATAAAACCCCCAGCGGATAAAACCCCCAGCGGACAAAACCCCCAAAATATTAAGATTGAATATAAGTCAACATTATTAATACTTCTATGTATACAAAGTTGACCATGGGCTAAGGGAAAAGTTTGTCGATATAAGAGATATCATGTCTGTCAACACAGTATATCATTAGGCATGTTACTATGACGTTGAACCTAAGAATTAAAAGGTAGAATAAAGATACGGTCAGTATTGACCTTGGGCTAAAACCTTTAATTTTGTTTTTTTATACCTTGTAAGATAAGCTGTCTGTTGGTGTAAAGTTAACAAGAGATTGACTTTTGACCTCTGTGACTCGATGGACTAATGCAGCTAATTGGAGTACTTTGAAAAAAAAATACCCTTAAATACATATTTTTATATATATTTTCATCCAGGTTTTATATATTACATTTTTAAATACAAATGGGGGCCTAATAATAGATTTTTAAATAAAAATAGGCGAGAGGTCCAGTGGGGGTTTTGTCCGCTGGGGGTTATGTCCGCTGGGGGTTTTGTCCGTGGGGGTTTTGTCCGGATACCAGTATATATATATATATATATATATATAAATATATATATATATATATATATATATATATAAAGAATCAATTCAAGTCTTACTCGCCTAACAAAAGATGTGAGTTACACTAGTCCAGCTTAAAACGCTTCAATTATTTTCTGTATGAATGGTAAGGGCACAATATATGTATTAGACTCCTGAAGACCATTAATAATAATTATCTTGAACAACTTTAAGTATAAGGAAATCTAAACTTTGAACACCTGGTGTAGGAAATGAATACATTCTTCTGTTAAAATATTTACCTGTGATCATTTCTGGTTATCTGTATCAGATCTCAGAACTGCGATTGACTAATGTAATCTGTCATGTGTCTCTGATAATGTATCTGTTATGTGTCTCTCGTGATGTATATATCATGTGTCTCTGATAGTTGTATCTATCATGTGTCTCTGATAATTGTATCTGTCATGTGTCTCTGATAGTTGTATCTATCATGTGTCTCTGATAATTGTATCTGTCATGTGTCTCTGATAGTTGTATCTATCATGTGTCATGATAATTCGTATCATGTCATGTCTCTCGTGATCTGTCATGTGTCTCTGTTGATCTGTCATGTGTCTCCTGAAAATGTATCTGTTATGTGACTCTGATAATGTATCTGTCATGTGTGTCTGAAAATATATCTGGCATGTTTCTCTCACGATGTATCTGTCATGTGTCTCTGAAAATGTATCTGTTATGTGACTCTGATAATGTATCTGTCATGTGTGTCTGAAAATATATCTGGCATGTTTCTCTCACGATGTATCTGTCATGTGTATCTGAAAGTGTATATATCGCTTGTCTCTGATAATTGTATCTGCCATGTGTCTCTTACAATGTAGTTATATTAATAAAAATGATGAAAACGTCATGTTTTACTATTTAGCCTGTATTCTTATATAACAATTTTGACAATCTGAGTTTATGTTGTATCATGTCTGGCATGATAATGTTCTGATAAAACAATTGGAGCCCCACTGCACCAACAGAGCTGTGTCTATCTACCATCTGGATGCTATTATGTTTTTTTTTTTTTTATTGTATAAGGCATAACTCTTAAATATACATATTTTGTACGAAGACATTGTAAAGTCTTTTTATAACATTATTTTATTTATAAACATCCTATCATTATTGTACGGCTATATGATAAAAACAGAAAGTCCCCACTTGTCAAGCCTCATGTTTTGTGTCTACGGCTCTCATTTTTACACAACTTTATTTAAAGACAATTAATTATTTTATATTTTCTATGTTGTTATCAATGATAATATTGGCCAATAGTTTTATACCATTTTAAGTCTCTACAGCCTCAGGCAGTCTCTGGTTCCCCTCCCACAAATAAATAATTATTTTATCTCACATTTTAAAAATGGAAAGGCTCAGTGTCACAGGGGCCCTACAGGCTCAGTGTCACAGGGGCCCTACAGGCTCAGTGTCACAGGGACCCTACAGGCTCTGTGTCCCAGACAAATGTTCGTGATTCCCCCGCCCCTCTAGTTTGACCTGCTGACAGTATTGGTAAGATAGGAAAAATGTCTGCATTGAGGGACAAAATATTTAGTAGAAACATTTCCCAAAATCTGTAGAGACTCGAACTAGTTCCAGAATATATCCCATTAATTCTAACTCATGAACTAATTACAATACAAAAGTACCGGTAGCGTTGATCTTCCCCCACAAATGTACCCAACATAACAGAACAAATTTACACAACATAACATTAGAATAAATTTACACAACATAACATTAGAGCAAATTTACACAACATAATATTAGAACAAATTTACACAACATAACATTAGAATAAATGTACACAATATAACATTTGAATAAATGTACACAACATAACATTAGAATAAATGTACACAACATTTCATTTGAATAAATGTACACAACATAACATTTGAATAAATGTACACAACATAACATTAGAATAAATGTACGCAACATTACATTAGAACAAATTTACACAACATAACATTAGAATAAATGTACACAACATAACATTAGAATAAATGTACACAGCATAACATTAGAATAAATGTACACAACATAACATTAGAATAAATGTATACAACATAACATTAGAATAAATTTGTTTTTGATCGGTAAAAATAACAAAGTCTGTATTTTTCTATTTCATATGTTTCACATTTCGATCTAAAACGTCAACCAAAAGCTGAGAAATATTTAAAGACTAGCTGTAGCCTACCCTGCAAAGCCTTTGCAGGAAGACAGACTTGTAAAGCCATTGCCGAACCTAGGATTTGACATTCGATACCATAAAATAAGATTATGTACTTAATATTTAATGTAAAAAAGAATTTTGGGGGTCACCCCTCAAGCTGGGGCCCGGTGGGACTTTCGATTTTGGACCCCTCCCAAACCCTAATTACGCCTCTGTGTTAATTTTTTTTTTAAGTTATGAAATAATTAAAAATCTAATTAGTTGTTGTTTCTTTTTCTTAAAACATCCTAAATAATAAATAATTTAAATAAAAAAAATTGTCAAAGAGATCTAATTAGTTACTTTTCATTAAAACAACTAAAAGGATACATTCTGAAAAAAAAACAATAAAAAAATGTCTCTGGAAGGAATCGAACCTGGATAGTCTGCATAAAAGTAAGTAATGTCCAATCACTAGTGTGGTCCATCTATTTCACTAGTGTGACCCATCTATTTCACTAGTGTGGTCCATCTATTTCACTAGTGTGACCCATCTATTTCACTAGTGTGACCCATCTATTTCACTAGTGTGGTCCATCTATTTCACTAGTGTGACCCATCTATTTCACTAGTGTGGCCCATCTATTTCACTAGTAAGACCCATCTATTTCACGAGTGTGGTCCATCTATTTCACTAGTGTGGCCCAACTATTTCACTAGTGTGACCCATCTATTTCACTAGTGTGGTCCATCTATTTCACTAGTGTGACCCATCTATTTCACTAGTGTGACCCACTCTATTTCACTAGTGTGGTCCATCTATTTCACTAGTGTGACCCATCTATTTCACTAGTGTGACCCATCTATTTCACTAGTGTGGTCCATCTATTTCACTAGTGTGACCCATCTATTTCACTAGTGTGACCCATCTATTTCACAGGTGTGGTCCATCTATTTCACTAGTGTGACCCATCTATTTCACTAGTGTGGCCCATCTATTTCACTAGTGTGACAAATCTATTTCACTAGTGTGACCCATCTATTTCACTAGTGTGATCATTTCACTAGTGTGACCCATCTATTTAACTAGTGTGACCCATCTATTTCACTAGTGTGACCATTTCACTAGTGTGACCCATCTATTTCACTAGTGTGACCCATCTTTTTCACTAGTGTGACCATTTCACTAGTGTGACCCATCTATTTCACTAGTGTGACCATTTCACTAGTGTGACCCATCTATTTCACTAGTGTGACCCATCTATTTCACTAGTGTGACCCATCTATTTCACTAGTGTGACCCATCTATTTCACTAGTGTTGTCCATCTATTTCACTAGTGTGACCCATCTATTTCACTAGTGTGACCCATCTATTTCACTAGTGTGACCCATCTATTTCACTAGTGTGGCCCATCTATTTCACTAGTGTGACCCATCTATTTCACTAGTGTGGACCCATCTATTTCACTAGTGTGGTCCATCTATTTCACTAGTGTGACCCATCTATTTCACTAGTGTGACCCATCTATTTCACTAGTGTGGCCCATCTATTTCACTAGTGTGACCCATCTATTCTAAATTAGTGTGGCCCATCTATTTCACTAGTGTGGCCCATCTATTTCACTAGTGTGACTCATCTATTTCACTAGTGTGACCCATCTGTTTCACTAGTGACCCATCTAGCCTTCACTAGTGTGGCCATTCTATTTCACTAGTGTGACCCATCTTTTTTCACTGGTATGATCCATCTATTTTACTAGTGTGACCCATCTATTTCACTAGTGTGGCCCATCTATTTCACTAGTGTGACCCATCTATTTCACTAGTGTGGTCCATCTATTTCACTAGTGTGACCCATCTATTTCACTATGTGACCTGATCTTTTTCACTAGTGTGACCATTTCATCTAGTGTGACCCATCTATTTCACTAGTGTGACCATTTCACTAGTGTGACCCATCTATTTCACTAGTGTGACTATTTCACTAGTGTGACCGGAATCTATTTCACTTAGTGTGACCCATCTATTTCACTAGTGTTGTCCATCTATTTCACTAATGTGGTCCATCTTATTTCACTAGTGTGTGTGACCATCTATTTACCAGTGTGGTCCACTAGTGTGACCCATCTATTTCACTAGTGTGACCCATCTATTTCACTACTAGTGTGGGCCTATCCCATCTATTTCACTAGTGTGACCCATCTTACTCAGTTCCTCTATTTCAGTGTGACCCATCTATTTCACTAGTGTGACTATCCATCTATTTCACTAGTGTATCTGTTTATTCAATTGCATGATCTACACTGCTTCAAATGTTGCTCTTTAATGCACAATGATACTAATGTGCGTCCATCTATTTCACTAGTGTGACCCATCTATTTTACTAGTGTGACCCATCTATTTCACTAGTGTGACCCATCTATTTCACTAGTGTGGTCCATCTATTTCACTAGTGTGGGACCCATCTATTTCATTTCATTAGTGTGACCCATCTATTTCACTAGTGTGGGCCCATCTATTTCACTAGTGTGGCCCATCTATTTCACTAGTGTGATTCACTCTATCTTCACTAGTGTGACTTGGCATCTATTTCACTAGTGTGACCCATTCATTTCACTAGTGTGACCCATCTATTTCACTAGTAGTAACTCCATCTATTTCACTAGTGTGACCCATCTATTTCACTATTAGTGTGACTCCATCTATTTCTCACTAGTGTGGTCCATCTATTTCACTAGTGTGACTCCATCTATTTCCACTAGTGTGACTCCATCTATTTCACTAGTGTGACCCATCTATTTCACTAGTGTGGTCCATCTCTATTTCACTAGTGTGACCCATCTATTTCACTAGTGTGACCCATCTATTTCACTAGTGTGGTCAATCTATTTCACTAGTGTGACCCATCTATTTCACTAGTGTGACCATCTATTTCACTAGTGTGGTCCATCTATTTACTCAAGTGTGACTCTATTTTAATGTGTGACCCATCTATTTCACTAGTGTGACCCATCTATTTCACTAGTATGACCTATCTAGTTTCACTAGTGTGACCCATCTATTTCACTAGTGTGACCCATCTACTTCACTAGTGACTACCTATTTCACTAGTGTGACCCATCTATTTCACTAGTGTGACCCATCTATTTCACTAGTGTGACCCATCTATTTCACAATTAGTGTGGCCCATCTATTTCACTAGTGTGACCTAATTCATTTCATCAGTGTGACCATCTATTTCATTAGTGTGGTCCATCTATTTCATTAGTGTGACCTTGCATCTATTTCACTAGTGTGGCCCATCTATTTCACTAGTGTGACCCATCTATTTCACTAGTGTGGTCCCATCTATTTCACTAGTGTGGCCCACTATTTCACGCCTAGCATCATCTATTTCACTAGTGTGACCCATCTATTTCACTAGTGGCCCATCTATTTCACTAGTGTGACCATCTATTTCTACATCACTTGTGTGGACCAATCTTAAGTCAATGGTGGGACCATCGGTTTTCACTAGTGTGACCCATCTATTTTACTAGTGTGACCCATCTATTTCACTAGTAGGACCATTTCACTAGTGTGACCCATCTATTTCACTAGTGTGACCATCTCTTTCAATTAGTGTGACCATTTCACTTAGTAATCATCTATTTTCACAGTATCAGCTACTAGGGACTACTTGATTTTAATAGTGTGACCCATCTATTTCACTAGCGTGACCATTTCACTAGTGTGACCCATCTATTTCACTAGTGTGACCCATCTTTTTCTTCACTAGTGTGACCATTTCAATTAGTAGACCATCTATTTCACTAGTGTGACCATTTCACTAGTGTGACCCATCTATTTCACTAGTGTGACCCATCTGGCTGGTATTTAGGAATAGTGACCCATCTGGCTTCACTCAGTGTGACCCATCTATTTCACTAGTGTTGTCCATCTATTTCACTAATGTGGTCCATTCTATTTCACTAGTGGTCCATCTATTTTACTAGTGTGACCACTCCTGTCAATTAGTGTGACCCATCTATTTCACTAGTGTGGTCCATCTATTTCATCAGTGTACCCATCTATTTCATCAATTAGTGTGACTCATCTATTTTAATTGAAGTGTGACCCATCTATTTCACTAGTGTGGCCCATCTATTTCACCAGTGTGACCCATCTATTTCACTACTGTGACCCATCTATTTCCTACACTAGCGTGACCCATCTATTTCACTAGTGTGACCCATCTATTTCCACTAGGTGTAACCCATCTATTTCACTAGTGTGGATCTTCATCTATTTCAATTAGTGTGACCCATCTATTTCACTAGTGTGGTCCATCTATTTCACTAGTGTGAATTACCGGGTTTACTCAGTGTGACTCATCTATTTTCTAATTAGTGTGGTCAATCTATTTCACTAGTGACTCATCTATTTCACTAGTGTGACCCATCTATTTCACTAGTGTGGTCCATCTATTTCACTAGTGTGACCCATCTATTTCACTAGTGTGACCCATCTATTTCACTAGTGTGGCCCATCTATTTCACTTAGTGCAAATTTCATTCATTTGCCTAGTGTGTGACTCCATCTTATTTTACTAGTGTGACTCATCTATTTCACTAGTGCGACCATTTCACTAGTGTGACCCATCTATTTCACTAGTGTGGCCCATCTATTTCAATTAGTGTGATCTCCATCTATTTTTTACTAGTGTGACCCATCTATTTCACTAGTGTGATCATTTCACTAGTGTAATCTATCTTTATTTTCACTAGTGTGACCCATCTATTTCACTCGCGTGACCATTCTCAATTAGTGTGACCATCTTATTTCACTAGTGTGACCCATCTTATTTCACTAGTGTGACTCCATCTTTTTCACTAGCGTGAGACTCCATCTATTTCACTAGTGTGACCTAATTCATTTCACTAGTGTGACCCATCTATTTCACTATGTGACTCATCTATTTCACTAGTGTGACCCATCTATTTCATTAGTGTGGTCCATCTATTTCATTAGTGTGACTCCATCTATTTTCACTAGTGTGGCCCATCTATTTCACTAGTGTGACCCATCTATTTCACTAGTGTGGTCCATCTATTTCACTAATGTGACCCATCTATTTCACTAGTGCGGGCCTATATCTATTTCACTAGTGTGACCCATCTATTTTACTAGTGTACCCATCTATTTCACTAGTGTGACCATTTCACTAGTGTGACTCCATCTATTTCACTAGTGTGACCCATCTATTTCACTAGTGTGACCCATCTATTTCAATTAGTATGACCCATCTATTTCACTCATGGGACTCTATCTATTTCACTAGTGGACCATCTTTTTCACTAGGACTCATCTATTTCACTAGTGTGACTCATCTATTTCTACTAGTGTGACTCATCTATTTCTACTTAGTGGGCCCATCTATTTCACTAGTGTGACCCATCTATTTCAATTAGTGTGGCCCATCTATTTCGGATTAGTGTGGCCCATCTATTTCACTAGTGGGGGGACTTATCTATTTCTACTAGTGTGACCATCTATTTCACTAGTGTGACTCCATCTATTTCACTTTAGTGTGGTCATTCTATTTACTAGTGACCCATCTTTTCACTAGTGATCCATCTATTTTACTAGTGACCATCTTATTTCAATTAGTGTGGGCCCTATCTATTTCTCACTAGTGTGACTCATCTATTTCACTAGTGGGTCCATCTATTTCACTAGTGTGACTCATCTATTTCACTAGTGTGACTCATCTTTTCACTAGTGTGACCATTTACTAGTGTGACCCATCTATTTCACTTCAGGGGTGTGACCATTTCTACTAGTGTGTGACCCATCTATTTCATTTAGTGTGACCCATCTATTTCAATATAGTGTGACCATCTATTTTACTAGTGTGACCCAATTTATTTCTACTTAGTGTTGTCCATCTATTTCTACTAACGGTCTCATCTTATTTCACTAGTGTGGTCCTATCTATTTCTACTAGTGTGACCCATCTATTTCACTATGTGACCCAATTATTTACCTTAGTGTGGTCCATCTATTTCACTTGTTAGTGGTGGCTCTATCGATGTACTTAGTGGACCATCTATTTCACTAGTGTGACCCATCTATTTCACTAGTGTGGGCCCTATCTATTTCTACTAGTGTGACCCATCTATTTCACTTAGGTGCACCCATCTATTTCACTTAGGTGATTCCACTTCCATTTCAATTAGTGTGACCATCTATTTCCACTATAGTGTAACCTATCTATTTCACTAGTGTGACCCATCTATTTCACCAGTGTGACCTTACCATTTCACTAGGTGTCCATCTATTTCACTCTATGTGACCGACTGTATTTTCCAGTAACGCTTAATGTGCGGCCTATCTATTTCACTAGTGTGACTCATCTATTTCACTGGTGTGACCTGACTATTTCACTAGTGTGACCCATCTATTTCTACTTAGTGTGACCTATCTATTTACTAGTAAGACTCATCTATTTCACTAGTGCGACCATTTCACCAGTGACCATCTATTTCATTAGTGTGACTCATCTTTCACTAGTGTGACCATTTCACTAGTGTGACTCATCTATTTCACTAAAAGTGACCATTTCACTAGTGTGACTCATCTATTTTACTAGTGTGACCCATCTATTTTCACTAGTGGACCATTCTACTTTAGTGTGACTCATCTATTTCAATTTAGTGTGACCGCCTTTTTCTACTAGTGTGGACCTATTTACTAGTGTGACCCATCTATTTCACTAGTGTGACCATCCCTTCACCAGTGAAACCCATCTATTTCACTAGTGTGACCCATCTATTTCACTCAGTGTGACCCATCTATTTCTACCAAGTGTGACCCATCTATTTCTCAATTGTAAGTGCTGGTTCATATCTATTTCATCATAATGTGGTCCATCTATTTCGCACTAGTGTAATTAATTCATTTTACTAGTGCATCCATCTATTTCACTAGTGTGACCCATCTATTTCACTAGTGTGTGGTCCATCTATTTCACTAGTGTGGCCCATCTATTTCACTAGTGCGACCCATCTATTTCACTAGTGTGACCCATCTATTTCACTAGTGTGGCCCATCTATTTCACTAGTGTGATCTAATTCATTTCAATTAGTGACTCATCCATTTCACTAGTGTGACCTATCGGTTTCTACTAGTGTGACCCATCTATTTCACTAGTGCACCCATCTATTTCACTAGTGTAATTCATCTATTTCTACTGAAGTGCAGACCTATCATCACTAGTGTGGTCCATCTATTTCACTAGTGTGACCCATCTATTTCACTAGTGTGACCCATCTATTTTCACTAGTGTGGATCAATCTATTTCACTAGTGTGACCCATCTATTTCACTAGTGTGACTCATCTATTTTCACTAGTGCGGTCCATCTATTTCACTAGTGTGACCTAATTATTTCTAATTAGGTGTGACCCATCTATTTCACTAGTATGACCCATCTATTTCACTAGTGACTCCATCTATTTCACTAGTGTGACCCATCTATTTTACTAGTGTGACCCATCTATTTCACTAGTGTGACCATTTCACTAGTGTGACCCATCTATTTCACTAGTGTGGCCCATCTATTTCACTAGTGTGACCCATCTATTTTACTAGTGTGACCCATCTATTTCACTAGTGTGATCATTTCACTAGTGTGACCCATCTATTTCACTAGTGTGACCCATCTATTTCACTAGTGTGACCATTTCACTAGTGTGACCCATCTATTTCACTAGTGTGACCCATCTATTTCACTAGTGTGACCCATCTTTTTCACTAGTGTGACCCATCTATTTCACTAGTGTGACCCATCTATTTCACTAGTGTGACCCATCTATTTCACTAGTGTGACCCATCTATTTCACTAGTGTGACCCATCTATTTCATTAGTGTGGTCCATCTATTTCATTAGTGTGACCCATCTATTTCACTAGTGTGGCCCATCTATTTCACTAGTGTGACCCATCTATTTCACTAGTGTGGTCCATCTATTTCACTAATGTGACCCATCTATTTCACTAGTGTGGCCCATCTATTTCACTAGTGTGGTCCATCTATTTCACTAGTGTGACCCATCTATTTCACTAGTGTGTGACCCATCTATTTCACTAGTAAGACCCATCTATTTCACGAGTGTGGTCCATCTATTTCACTAGTGTGGCCCAACTATTTCACTAGTGTGACCCATCTATTTCACTAGTGTGGTCCATCTATTTCACTAGTGTGACCCATCTATTTCACTAGTGTGACCCATCTATTTCACTAGTGTGACCCATCTATTTCACTAGTGTGACCCATCCTATTTCACTAGTGTGATCCATCTATTTCACTAGTGTGACCCATCTATTTCACTAGTGTGATCCATCTATTTTACTAGTGTGACCCATCTATTTCACTAGTGTGACCCATCTATTTCACTAGTGTGACCCATCTATTTCACTAGTGTGACCCATCTATTTCACTAGTGTGACCCATCTATTTCACTAGTGTGACATTTCACTAGTGTGACATATTTAACTAGTAAGTGACCCATCTATTTCACTAGTGTGATCATTTCACTAGTGTGACCCATCTATTTCACTAGTGTGACCCATCTATTTCACTAGTGTGACCATTTCACTAGTGTGACCCATCTATTTCACTAGTGTGACCCATCTTTTTCATCTTCACTAGTGTGACCCATCTATTTCACTAGTGTGACCCATCTATTTCACTAGTGTGTCCCATCTATTTCACTAGTGTGACCCATCTATTTCACTAGTGTGACCCATCTATTTCACTAGTGTGACCCATCTATTTCACTAGTGTTGTCCATCTATTTCACTAGTGTGACCCATCTATTTCACTAGTGTGACCCATCTATTTCACTAGTGTGACCCATCTATTTCACTAGTGTGACCCATCTATTTCACTAGTGTGACCCATCTATTTCACTAGTGTGACCCATCTATTTCACTAGTGTGACCCATCTATTTCACTAGTGTGACCCATCTATTTCACTAGTGTGACCCATCTATTTCACTAGTGTGACCCATCTATTTCACTAGTGTGACCATCTATTTCACTAGTGTGACCCATCTATTTCACTAGTGTGACCCATCTTTTTCACTAGTGTGACCATTTCACTAGTGTGACCCATCTATTTCACTAGTGTGACCATTTCACTAGTGTGACCCATCTATTTCACTAGTGTGACCCATCTATTTCACTAGTGTGACCCATCTATTTCACTAGTGTGACCCATCTATTTCACTAGTGTTGTCCATCTATTTCACTAATGTGGTCCATCTATTTCACTAGTGTGGTCCATCTATTTTACTAGTGTGACCCATCTATTTCACTAGTGTGACCCATCTATTTCACTAGTGTGGTCCATCTATTTCACTAGTGTGACCCATCTATTTCACTAGTGTGACCCATCTATTTCACTAGTGTGACCCATCTATTTCACTAGTGTGACCCATCTATTTCACTAGTGTGACCCATCTATTTCACTAGTGTGACCCATCTATTTCACTAGTGTGACCCATCTTTTTCACTAGTGTGATCCATCTATTTTACTAGTGTGACCCATCTATTTCACTAGTGTGGCCCATCTATTTCACTAGTGTGACCCATCTATTTCACTAGTGTGGTCCATCTATTTCACTAGTGTGACCCATCTATTTCACTAGTGTGACCCATCTATTTCACTAGTGTGGTCCATCTATTTCACTAGTGTGACCCATCTATTTCACTAGTGTGACCCATCTATTTCACTAGTGTGGTCCATCTATTTCACTAGTGTGACCCATCTATTTTACTAGTGTGACCCATCTATTTCACTAGTGTGATCTATTTTACTAGTGTGACCCATCTATTTCACTAGTGTGATCTATTTCACTAATTAATGACCCATTTCACTAGTGTGACCCATCTATTTCACTAGTGTGACCCACTAGTGTGACCCATCTTTTCACTAGTGTGACCCATCTATTTCACTAGTGTGACCCATCTATTTCACTAGTGTGACCCATCTATTTCACTAGTGTGACCCATCTATTTCACTAGTGTGACCCATCTATTTCACTAGTGTGACCCATCTATTTCACTAGTGTGACCCATCTATTTTACTAGTGTGACCCATCTATTTCACTAGTGTGACCATTTCACTAGTGTGACCCATCTATTTCACTAGTGTGACCCATCTATTTCACTAGTGTGACCCATCTATTTCACTAGTGTGACCCATCTATTTCACTAGTGTGACCCATCTATTTCACTAGTGTGACCCATCTATTTCACTAGTGTGACCCATCTATTTCATTAGTGTGACCCATCTATTTCACTAGTGTGACCCATCTATTTCATCAGTGTGACCCATCTATTTCATTAGTGTGGTCCATCTATTTCATTAGTGTGACCCATCTATTTCACTAGTGTGGCCCATCTATTTCACTAGTGTGACCCATCTATTTCACTAGTGTGGTCCATCTATTTCACTAGTGTGACCCATCTATTTCACTAGTGTGACCCATCTATTTCACTAGTGTGACCCATCTATTTCACTAGTGTGACCCATCTATTTCACTAGTGTGACCCATCTTTTCACTAGTGTGACCCATCTATTTTACTAGTGTGACCCACACTAGTGTGACCCATCTATTTCACTAGTGTGACCCACTAGTGTGACCATTTCACTAGTGTGACCCATCTATTTCACTAGTGTGACCCATCTATTTCACTAGTGTTCTATTTCACTAGTGTGACCATTTCACTAGTGTGACCCATCTATTTCACTAGTGTGACCCATCTTTTTCACTAGTGTGACCATTTCACTAGTGTGACCCATCTATTTCACTAGTGTGACCATTTCACTAGTGTGACCCATCTATTTCACTAGTGTGACCCATCTATTTCACTAGTGTGACCCATCTATTTCACTAGTGTGACCCATCTATTTCACTAGTGTTGTCCATCTATTTCACTAATGTGGTCCATCTATTTCACTAGTGTGGTCCATCTATTTTTACTAGTGTGACCCATCTATTTCACTAGTGTGACCCATCTATTTCACTAGTGTGGTCCATCTATTTCACTAGTGTGGCCCATCTATTTCACTAGTGTGACCCATCTATTTCACTAGTGTGACCCATCTATTTCACTAGTGTGGCCCATCTATTTCACTAGTGTGACCCATCTATTTCACTAGTGTGACCCATCTATTTCACTAGTGTGACCCATCTATTTCACTAGTGTGACCCATCTATTTCACTAGTGTAACCCATCTATTTCACTAGTGTGACCCATCTATTTCACTAGTGTGACCCATCTATTTCACTAGTGTGGTCCATCTATTTCACTAGTGTGACCCATCTATTTCACTAGTGTGACCCATCTATTTCACTAGTGTGGCCCATCTATTTCACTAGTGTGACCCATCTATTTCACTAGTGTGACCCATCTATTTCACTAGTGTGGTCCATCTATTTCACTAGTGTGACCCATCTATTTCACTAGTGTGACCCATCTATTTCACTAGTGTGACCCATCTATTTCACTAGTGTGACCCATCTATTTCACTAGTGTGACCCATCTATTTTACTAGTGTGACCACTATCTATTTCACTAGTGTGACCCATATTTCACTAGTGTGACCCATCTATTTCACTAGTGTGACCCATCTATTTCACTAGTGTGACCCATCTATTTACTAGTGTGACTCATTTCACTAGTGTGACCCATCTATTTCACTAGTGTGATCTATTTCACTAGTGTGACCCATCTATTTCACTAGTGTGACCCATCTATTTCACTAGTGTGACCACTAGTGTGACCCATCTATTTCACTAGTGTGACCCATCTATTTCACTAGTGTGACCCATCCCATCTATTTCACTAGTGTGACCCATCTATTTCACTAGTGTGACCCATCTATTTCACTAGTGTGACCCATCTATTTCACTAGTGTGACCCATCTATTTCACTAGTGTGACCCATCTATTTCACTAGTGTGACCCATCTATTTCACTAGTGTGACCCATCTATTTTACTAGTGTGACCCATCTATTTCACTAGTGTGACCATCTATTTCACTAGTGTGACCCATCTATTTCACTAGTGTGACCCATCTATTTCACTAGTGTGACCCATCTATTTCACTAGTGTGACCCATCTATTTCACTAGTGTGACCCATCTATTTCACTAGTGTGACCCATCTATTTCACTAGTGTGACCCATCTATTTCACTAGTGTGACCCATCTATTTCACTAGTGTGACCCATCTATTTCACTAGTGTGATCATTTCACTAGTGTGACCCATCTATTTCACTAGTGTGACCCATCTATTTCACTAGTGTGACCATTTCACTAGTGTGACCCATCTATTTCACTAGTGTGACCCATCTATTTCACTAGTGTGACCCATCTATTTCACTAGTGTGACCCATCTATTTCACTAGTGTGACCCATCTATTTCACTAGTGTGACCCATCTATTTCACTAGTGTGACCATTTCCACTAGTGTGACCCATCTATTTCACTAGTGTGACTCTATTTCACTAGTTGACCCATCTATTTCACTAGTGTGACCCATCTATTTCACTAGTCCATCTATTTCACTATGTGGTCCATCTATTTCACTAGTGTGGTCCATCTATTTTACTAGTGTGACCCATCTATTTCACTAGTGTGACCCATCTATTTCACTAGTGTGGTCCATCTATTTCACTAGTGTGACCCATCTATTTCACTAGTGTGACCCATCTATTTCTATTTCACACTAGTGTGACCCATCTATTTCACTAGTGTGACCCATCTATTTCACTAAGACCCATGTGACCCATCTATTTCACTAGTGTGACCCATCTATTTCACTAGTGTGACCCATCTATTTCACTAGTGTGGTCCATCTATTTCACTAGTGTGACCCATCTATTTCACTAGTGTGACCCATCTATTTCACTAGTGTGACCCATCTATTTCACTAGTGTGACCCATCTATTTCACTAGTGTGACCCATCTATTTCACTAGTGTGACCCATCTATTTCACTAGTGTGACCCATCTATTTCACTAGTGTGACCATTTCACTCCCATCTATTTCACTAGTGTGACCCATCTATTTCACTAGTGTGACCATTTCCCATCTATTTCACTAACTTTGTGTGACCCATCTATTTCACTAGTGTGACCCATCTATTTCACTAGTGTGATCCATCTATTTCACTAGTGTGACCCATCTATTTCACTAGTGTGACCCATCTATTTCACTAGTGTGACCATTTCACTAGTGTGATCTATTCATCTATTTCACTAGTGTGACCCATCTATTTCACTAGTGTGACCCATCTATTTTACTAGTGTGACCCATCGATTTCACTAGTGTGACCCATCTATTTCACTAGTGTGACCCATCTATTTCACTAGTGTGACCCATCTATTTCACTAGTGTGACCCATCTATTTCACTAGTGTGACCCATCTATTTCACTAGTGTGACCCATCTATTTCACTAGTGTGGTCCATCTATTTTACTAGTGTGACCCATCTATTTCACTAGTGTGACCCATCTATTTCACTAGTGTGGTCCATCTATTTCACTAGTGTGACCCATCTATTTTACTAGTGTGACCCATCTATTTCACTAGTGTGATCATTTCACTAGTGTGACCCATCTATTTCACTAGTGTGACCCATCTATTTCACTAGTGTGACCATTTCACTAGTGTGACCCATCTATTTCACTAGTGTGACCCATCTATTTCACTAGTGTGACCCATCTATTTCACTAGTGTGACCCATCTATTTCACTAGTGTGACCCATCTATTTCACTAGTGTGACCCATCTATTTCACTAGTGTGATCCACTAATCCATCTATTTCACTAGTGTGTGTGACCCATCTATTTCACTAGTGTGACCCATCTATTTCACTAGTGTGGACTCCATCTATTTCACTAGTGTGACCCATCTATTTCACTAGTGTGACCCATCTATTTCACTAGTGTGACCCATCTATTTCACTAGTGTGACCCATCTATTTCACTAGTGTGACCCATCTATTTCACTAGTGTGACCCATCTTTTTCACTAGTGTGACCCATCTATTTCACTAGTGTGACCCATCTATTTCACTAGTGTGACCCATCTATTTCACTAGTGTGACCCATCTATTTCACTAGTGTGACCCATCTATTTCATTAGTGTGGTCCATCTATTTCATTAGTGTGACCCATCTATTTCACTAGTGTGGCCCATCTATTTCACTAGTGTGACCCATCTATTTCACTAGTGTGGTCCATCTATTTCACTAGTGTGACCCATCTATTTCACTAGTGTGGCCCATCTATTTCACTAGTGTGACCCATCTATTTTACTAGTGTGACCCATCTATTTCACTAGTGTGACCATTTCACTAGTGTGACCCATCTATTTCACTAGTGTGACCCATCTATTTCACTAGTGTGACCCATCTATTTCACTAGTGTGACCCATCTATTTCACTAGTGTGACCCATCTATTTCACTAGTGTGACCCATCTATTTCACTAGTGTGACCCATCTATTTCACTAGTGTGACCCATCTATTTTACTAGTGTGACCCATCTATTTCACTAGTGTGACCCATCTATTTCACTAGTGTGACCCATCTATTTCATTAGTGTGGTCCATCTATTTCATTAGTGTGACCCATCTATTTCACTAGTGTGGCCCATCTATTTCACTAGTGTGACCCATCTATTTCACTAGTGTGGTCCATCTATTTCACTAGTGTGGCCCATCTATTTCACTAGTGTGACCCATCTATTTCACTAGTGTGACCCATCTATTTCACTAGTGTGGCCCATCTATTTCACTAGTGTGACCCATCTATTTCACTGGTGTGACCCATCTATTTCACTAGTGTGACCCATCTATTTCACTAGTGTGACCCATCTATTTTACTAGTGTGACCCATCTATTTCACTAGTGTGACCCATCTATTTCACTAGTGTGACCCATCTATTTCACTAGTGTGACCCATCTATTTCACTAGTGTGACCCATCTATTTCACTAGTGTGACCCATCTATTTCACTAGTGTGACCCATCTATTTCACTAGTGTGACCCATCTATTTCACTAGTGTGACCCATCTATTTCACTAGTGTGACCCATCTATTTCACTAGTGTGACCCATCTATTTCACTAGTGTGACCCATCTATTTCATTAGTGTGGTCCATCTATTTCATTAGTGTGACCCATCTATTTCACTAGTGTGGCCCATCTATTTCACTAGTGTGACCCATCTATTTCACTAGTGTGGCCCATCTATTTCACTAGTGTGACCCATCTATTTCACTGGTGTGACCCATCTATTTCACTAGTGTGACCCATCTATTTCACTAGTGTTACCCATCTATTTCACTAGTGTGGCCCATCTATTTCACTAGTGTGACCCATCTATTTCACTGGTGTGACCCATCTATTTCACTGGTGTGACCCATCTATTTCACTGGTGTGACCCATCTATTTCACTGGTGTGACCCATCTATTTCACTAGTGTGACCCATCTATTTCACTAGTGTGACCCATCTATTTCACTAGTGTGACCCCTGCCTCATTGAAGGGAGAGGGGGGGGTAATTATTATGTGGACAAAATGAAACCGTCAATTATCTATTAATTGTTTATAGATGATATCGGAACACATAAATAGGCTTAGACAATTACATGAAAGTTGAATTGATAAATTGATATTTACAAAAATTCTCTTCTCATGCAGAATTTGCCGCCCCTCAGAAGCTTCCTCACTCGTGTTTTGAACCCTCTTGCATTGTAACACAGCACAGCCCTCTGTCTTTTGAATCTTTTATACAGACAGTCGGTACAAATGACTTACACTGTCAATAGTTAAATACTTTGATAATATCTAGAATAGTTGGAGCAAATAAGATCATAAGTATAACCACATTTGTATATTAAACAAAACATAAGTTAGCACACACACTGTGCAACATAACTGTACAGTATATTCAAATAAACATAATATAACATAATATAACATACCATATTATAACAATATAACATACACAATTTACTCTTCACATAAATTGTAATGATGAACTATCCATTTCAATCCAGATACCGCCAGAACATTGGAGGACATAGCACCAGCTGACTTCACTGCACATGCGCGGAGTGTGTCATCGTTTCAAACGATTCCATGTAATTCATTTCCTGTTCTTCTTACTGCAGACGCCATGATAAACACGCCCTGGGGAGAAATGTGGAGACAGTACCCGCCCACTGTAACATGTCGGTGGATAGTTCTAGGTGTAAGAGGTCCATTTAACTATATTCTTACACATTGTGTAGTTATAGGTGTAAGAGGTCCATTTAACTACAGTCTCACACATTGTATAGTTCTTGGTGTAAGAGATCCATTTAACTACAGTCTCACACATTGCATAGTTCCAGGTGTAAGAGATCCATTTAACTACAGTCTCACACATTGCATAGTTCTAGGTGTAAGAGATCCATTTAACTACAGTCTCACACATTGTATAGTTCTAGGTGTAAGAGATCCATTTAACTATATTCTTACATATTGCATTGTTCTAGTTGTAAAAGATACATTTAACAATGCTCTCACACATTGTATAGTTCAAGGTGTAAGGGATACATTTAACTATGGTCTCACTTTACCATAAAAGGTAAACACAAAACGACTAAAAATAAATATTGTAAATATTTATATTTTAAATGTTTAACCAGATTTGATATGTACGGTAAATCTCATGACGTCAGTACTCTGTGTGTAAATAGTGTATGTATGTGTTTTAGTGAGTTTGTGTGTTTTTGTGATTTCGTATGTTCGTCTGGTTGTAATGTAATTATGAAATCCTTCTCTCCCCCCCCCCACCCCGCTAATTGTAAACATTTCAACATCTTAGAAGATAACGATGACCTGACCTCACCTGACCTATCACATGTTGATATGTGACAGAAAGTGAATGAAACACATGTCAAACTAATCATTGGTTGATATCCAAGATAAAACTTTAGGTTTTAATTCCGCCTAAAGACGCGTTTCTCAACCGGTGGCAAGGTGTACGGGAAATGCAGGGTACGTAGCAACACAGAATTTTCGTTTAAACCAACCAACAGTTTGAAGAATGTAGCCAGTTCGCTGCGTGACTCATCCCCAATCTTTCACTGAACATAATCACGACATTCAACATGAGAATCCCTGGCCTACAGTGACTTGAATGATAAAGTCTTTCACTGAACATAATCACGACATTCAACATGCATGCACTTTTATAACATGACTTCTTTCTATTCCTAACAAAACTTTCACTTAATAGCTTTGACCACTTTAATTCTATCACAATTCTTTACCAGGGTCCGATTAAGGATTATGAAGGCCCTAGGCACAATTAAATTAATTAATTATAACTAATTTAATATTATATAATTGTAAATTAAAAAAAATATTTTTCACTTTTTTAGGCCCTAGCCACGGTACGTATAGTGACTAGGCCTTAGTCGGGCCTTGTTCTTTACAATTGGAAGGAATGGGTTCATATATTAGAAAAAAAAACTCTGTTCACTTTTTGTTCATTTTGTTTCTGCATCATTCTATATTTTGTATGTGCTTTTAATTAACTTCACTTTCTGTGCATATACTAGTATTTACTTTTATTTGTCAGCAAATCTTGTAACTTTTCTTTTTCTACTTTTGTGAGAAAACTCAGATTTGGCAAACATGTAGATTCTGTATAAAAATACCTTACTTTAATCATTTTAAGATGTCAGTAACATTTTTTACCTATTTATTGTATAATCTAAAATTCATCTACTTAATTTTTCTTGTAAAATATTATATATTTTTAAAGACATAAACACTAGAAAAACCCTATAATTACAAATAATACTTTGATACTAATTACAAATAATACTTTGATATCAATTACATACAATACTTTGATTTCAATGTTCTATGTCTATTTGTTTGATACTGACATCTTTTCCAGACTGCCCTGCTGGAAATGGACAATCCTGAAGTGAAGCGCCATCTGGGTTGTAACTATGATAAGTTTGTAATGATGGAAGGAGATGAAGTCGACCCACTGTCCACGGTAGAACTCTGTGGGAAGACAACTCCTGATCAAGTGATTGTGCAGACACCAAAACTCATCGTCTTTACATCGAACCGCGTTTTGCAGTCTCGAAGTTTTAAAACGAGGCTTGACTTTATCAACCAAAGCGAGGCTAGTCAATTTCTGACGACATCTAATATTGTGACATCAACTGTGAATACCGAATTAGAATTAACGTCATCACTGACGTCATTATCACCAACATCAGTAACATCTTTACCAATATCAGCCTCAGCAACATCATCAGCAGCAACAGCCACAGCAACAACAGCCTCATCAACAACAGCCTCATCAACAACAGCCTCATCAACATTGTTATCGATTCTTACAAGTTCGTCATCAGCAACAGACGTAAAAACAACTTTTATGAGATTTTCATCTCCACCAACCACAGGTCATCCACAGAATGAAGAGGTCAATGCAAGTACCACAAACATATCACCCAATCCATCTCTACCTCCAACAACGTCCAGCTCTGTGGTGGACACATCACAACGCATTCCACCAGCCTTACCAACTGCATTTAATTCTGAGACAGAAGAAAGTATGTACACTGACCCAACCAGCATCACAACAACCAAGTCTACCAATGTACTGGATGTAGAGATAGACTCAACCAGCATCACAACAACTAAGTCTACCAATGCACTGGATATAGAGATAGACTCCGCCTGCTCCGGAGTCCCGTCTGTAAGATCTGATGCTTGGGGAACAATAGCCAGTCCTGGATTTTATGTAAATCAGAGTTATCCATTGAATGTGAAGTGTAGATGGATAATTGAAGGTGGAGAAGATAAGGTAAGTCTGATGTCTACAATAATACATCAATAAGGTAAGTCTGATGTCTACAATAATACATCAATAAGGTAAGTCTGATGTCTACAATAATACATCAATAAGGTAAGTCTGTTGTCAACAATAATACATCTATAAGGTAAGTCTGTTGTCAATAATAATACATCTATAAAGTAAGTCTGTTGTCAACACTAACACATCAATAAGGTAAGTCTGTTGTCTATAATAATACATCAATAAGGTAAGTCTGATGTCTACAATAATACATCAATAAGGTAAGTCTGTTGTCTACAATAATACATCAATAAGGTAAGTCTGATGTCTACAATAATACATCAATAAGGTAAGTCTGTTGTCAACAATAATACATCAATAAGGTAAGTCTGATGTCTACAATAATACATCAATAAGGTAAGTCTGATGTCTACAATAATACATCAATAAGGTAAGTCTGTTGTCTACAATAATAAATCAATAAGGTAAGTCTGTTGTCTACAATAATACATCATTACGTTCATTGGTATTTAAGTTTATTTATATTAATATTTCAATTTGTGCTCGGCTTGATAAATACTTCAATATGTCCGTAATTCTTCACATTATTACTTCTGTATATGCATGGAATACAAAGCTTCTTCAATATATGTACAATCACCATAGAGTATTAATATCTTAGTTACATATGTAGTATTGCATATGTGAGAACGCCGTGAGACACCGGAACGACATCACTTGTACGGTCCTGCATACTTTCACCCTCCAGGAAAATTAAAAACAAAAAAATTAGAAGCCTCGAGTAATGTAGGAAGAAGTGGGGGGGGGGGGGTAGGAGCCAGTTGGAAGCTCGAGATAAAATGAAGTCCGCGTGGAAACATCTTACCCGCATTTACATTATACAGTTACATTATACAGTTACATTATACAGTTACATTATACAGTTACATTATACAGTACATTATACAGTAATTCTTAATTCATTTCTTTACTTTGATAATTCAGTGTTTTCAAACCTTACTGATATAATATATCCAAATACATGAAGATTGTTTGCGAAAAAAAAATACATCAGTTTACATTTGAAATTTCCTAAAATGGAAATTTACCTTCAAAATTTTGTGTTCAACAATTCTTAATGATTGTGTAGAACAGTTTCCATCGTTATAAAATTAAATCGAATTCATTTTGCTAGCAACCACTCGATTTTTTTTTGGTCAGTTTTATCTCATTTCCTTACGTGATCTCCCTTACATTCACACTTTCTGATGTCTTCAGGTGATCTCTCTTACATTTACCACTTTTGATGTTGAGTTTCAACCGAATTGTTCTTACGACTATCTGGCCATTTACAACGTCACAAGGGGCAACCAGATGTTGATGGGCAGATACTGTGGGCGTGGCAGGCCCGGAACGCTGACGTCATATTACATTGATAGGCTGGAATTATATTTTGAATCTGACAGAATGATTACCTCTTCCGGTTTCGAACTTACTTACAGAGTTGAAACTGCGACCACAACCCAACCAGGTGATACAACAGGAGTATCAGTTTACTTAATCAATCTGTGTCTGTGAGAAGTCTTGTCAATGCAGACATTAGAAACTTAATTTATTAAAACCAGAAAATAACCACATCAAATGAATAGCAGCATTCAACTGCTGAAATTTCAATTACCAATGATAACAAAAGGAAAGATTCCATAAATGGTCATAATTATAGCTCAAGTCAATTTCTGACATTTTTGTTCATTTTCTAAAACACATTTAGTTTTCTAGCTTCTAAAATTTTTTTAACTCCATGGCGTCATTGTGACTACTAACTGGAGAGGGGGGGGGGAGAGAGAAGCCTTTGTCAATGATTTTTCTTTAGTCATCACGGTGTATGTGAAGTCCCTTAAGAATGAGATGAAATCTCTTAGATCCAATAACCCACTAATGCACTGCCCTTCTTTCATACCTACCATGGGCGATAGTGCAATGGCCATGGAGACACCACGGGAGATTTATCGGGAACTTGAGCCAAGACCTGAAAAATTTCCTTGGTTCTTACCGGAGATCGAACCAGGTACCTTCAGGTCGAAAGTCGAGCGCTTTACCACACGACCATCCGGCCTCTCTTCACGGTAGAACCTCACATATAAAGTGAGCTTTCTATCATGATATTAACTGAGATATTCTGTACGTGTCTGTAGTTGTAGGAACTTTTCTATCATGATATTAAATGAGATATTCTGTACGTGTCTGTAGTTGTAGGAACTTTTCTATCATGATATTAACTGAGATATTCTGTACGTGTCTGTAGTTGTAGGAACTTTTCTATCATGATATTAACTGAGATATTCTGTACGTGTCTGTAGTTGTAGGAACTTTTCTATCATGATATTAACTGAGATATTCTGTACGTGTCTGTAGTTGTAGGAACTTTTCTATCATGATATTAACTGAGATATTCTGTACGTGTCTGTAGTTGTAGGAACTTTTCATCACCCCACCCCCACCCATGTCTGTGCCTGGCATACATAAAATTAGGTTAGCTAAACCGAACGGCCCTTCAATTTGTAATGTCTAATTCTCAGGGCCCTCCGCTTCAAGTTGTAATGTCTAATTCTCAGTGCCCTCCGCTTCAATTTGTAATGTTTATGGAAAAACAGAAAAAAACAATGTTTATCTTCTTTAACGTCATTAAATAAACCGCATATAATGAATGTAGGTTGATACATTACAATGAATGTGTGGTGATACATTACAATGAATGTAAGGTGATACATTACAATGAATGTATGGTGATACATTACAATGAATGTATGGTGATACTTTACAATGAATGTATGTATACATTTTGACGTTTCTTTTTAATTTTACTTTTCTTGCGGGTTCTTGGATGTTGTTTTTATTTTGTTTGCTGGTTTCACTGTTGCGGTTGTTCGCACTAAAAACATCTGGTAACACTGGCTATGTTCTCATTAAAACATCTGGTAACACTGGCATTGTTCTCATTAAAACCAGGCTTGCGGAGCCGTCACATTTTTTTTCGGCTCCGGCTCCGGCTCCCACACATTTGACGGCTGCGGCTCCGGCTCCCTATTAAGATAGTATCACACAAGACAAAAATTTTTGTAATTGCTCTACGCTAACATTCCGCTGATAAAAAGTTATGCAAATTTTGCCGTGTTCACCCCCATAGCCAGGAAAAATATACGCATTGTCGGTTTTACTAAAAACAAACCATTTCAGTACATCCAGAAACGTATCATTATTTTCGATCGAGTTTTCACTAGTCGCCATTTTCATAAGTACTAAAAAGTTATTTCAATGATCAAATTAGCCAATAGTAAATTGATACATTATTTAAAATATTTTAAAGACTTCAGTATTTATATTGATTATTTATAAATTCGAAGTGACTATTCGGACCCGGGCAGGCCCGTAGCCAGGATTATTGCATTGGTGGGGGGGGGGGGGAAGAATTTTTTTTCGGCCGGGGGGGGGGGGTGCCGAAGAACTGATTCTGGGGTACAGCGGCGGATCTAGACAACTTTGACGGGGGAGGGGGCAAAACTTGCCATCTGAGCTGTGCCACCACGGGTCTTATTGCGACAGACAGTTCTGTGTTTATCAACAAGAAGTTTTAGCTTGTGGATAATATTTCTTTCTTCAGCTGATGGTACTCTTGCTCTGGCCCATATCTCACAAACCTGTCTAACAGTAACTGTAACCGATTCAGTTTTAGACGGTTTTTTATTATTGTGATGATGATAGTTTTCATTGTTGAAAATTGGTCTTTGAACAAAAAATATTTCGATAATTTAATGATGTATTCCTAAACTTGCGATAACCGGGGGGGGGGGGAATGCCCCCCCGGCCCCTTCCCATAATTCCGCCCCAGGTGGGGTAGAAGAAATGTTCGGGGGGGGGGGCGAAGATGGAGGTGCGAAGCGCCGAAAGCTTGCGAACTGAGAGGAGGGGTTTGGGGAGGGGACCTCAGTGAGTCCCCTCCCCAAGAAATTTTTTGCAGTTCCATATCTGGAATGGTGCATTTTAGTACCGACTGTTTAGCTATTAATTAGAAATATATAATTTTAACTACGTTTTAATAATGCATGGTATGTTGCAGTTTTGTTAAAAATAATTTAAATAGTAAAGAGTTTTATTGATACAAATTTATTGAGGCTGAGCAATTTCTGATTCCTGTTATAAATATATTGACCATTTGTTCTGCTACACAATTGTTACATAAAAAATACCTGATTTATATCATTATACTGTAGGTTAAACGTACAACCCGGGAAGAACGACAAAGATCACGAATATAGCTTAGCTATTTGTGTGATATTTCTTATAAAATATTGAAAACAAAGAACAGACCTATCAACAGCCAATTGACCAGTCGCAATTATTCAATTTAAAATAAAATTAATTCTGCTAAAAAGTAAATTTGCAAATTAAATAACACCACTCAGAAATCACGGAGTTTGTACTTTATTATTTTATTATACATATGTATAAAAGTGAAGTCAGAAGTCAATATTATTTTATTAACTTATTTAAGTTGCTAGTTGTCCTCAGAAGATATCAATATATAAAACTATTACAAGGTTGCGAACATGCCCACCGACAGAAATTTCGGGTCCCTGGGCAGGGGTGACACGGGCCCCCGTGCTGATATTAATATTTTCAAAAGTCGATTGGCCAGCTCAGTCCGGGCCCCTAAAACAAAATTGAACAAAATGATTTATGTTTTATAGCCGTTTTTATTAAAATTTTGTCAAAAAGCTCAAATCATGCACGGGGGGGCTCAGGTCGTGAACGGGGGGGGGGTCAGCCCCCAGCCCCCTCTGGCTACGGGCCTGGACCCGGGTACCAATAAACTCCGATTTTTATTCGGACCCCGTCCCAATAAAGTCTGATTGTTATTCGGACCCGTGGCAAATATACACTTAGCTTAGCTATACATAAACTTTATTATTGTTTTTTGTTTATTTTTTTTATAATTGTTTGAATTGTATGATTTAATCGTTACTCAGTGTCTAGGGTTTCACTAAGCGGACTCTGTATTATTATTTTTTCGGGTTCCGTCTAATAAAGTTTAAATATAGCTAAGCTTAGTTCATATTTGCCACGGGTCCGAATAACAATCGAATTTTATTGGGACCCGGGTCCGAATAGCCACAGCGTTATAAATTTATCTACTCTATTTCAGATATTCTGTTTATAATAAAATTGTTAAATACAGAAAGCGACCATTTTGTTTTTAGTCTATTACAAATTCGCGGTCAAATAATAATACAAAATGACGCGTTCTATTTTTCGTCGTAGTAAAAATTTATTTTAAATGATTGATACAATTATTCTATGAAATAAAACTGTTTTAACTTTATATATAACAAAATAACATGCCATTAAAAAAATTTCGGAGGGTAAACAAGATTTAAAACGAACACAAAATGATTCCCCATTTGAGATTTCTTGTGGTGATGTGCGTGCACGCTATCATTTAAACGCTGTTACTGTTGTGGCGTTCGTAAAAATGACATTTCAAATTGTAGGAGGCAAACAATCAAACAAATTTGTAATTTTAAAGCTAAAAAAAAAATTGTGCTGTAAAAAACAACATTTGGGAGCACTGGAGCCGCCAAATTTTTTCGGCTCTGGCTCCGGCTCCAACAAAAAGTAGCGGCTCCCGGCTCCTCGGCTCCGGCTCCGCAAGCCTGATTAAAACATCTGGTAACACTGGCATTGTTCTCATTAACAACATCTGGTAACACTGGCTATGTTCAACAAATATCTTTTTTACCGGCTCATGGTTTTGATAATTATATAACATGGTTTATTTGTTCCATTTTTTTAAAAAAAAAGGTTGGATCCTTTGGGCGGAACCCCCCCCCCCCTCTTGGCCATTCCCCACAAAACGCCTCTGGTTTACTCGCTAACAGAGGCGATGCTACTAGAGGTGATTTAGTTGCTATAGATGCTAGAGGTGATTTAGTTGCTATAGATGCTAGAGGTGATTTAGTTGCTATAGATGCTAGAGGTGATTTAGTTGCTATAGATGCTAGAGGTGATTTAGTTGCTATAGATGCTAGAGGTGATTTAGTTGCTATAGATGCTAGAGGTGATTTAGTTGCTATAGATGCTAGAGGTGATTTAGTTGCTATAGATGCTAGAGGTGATTTAGTTGCTATAGATGCTAGAGGTGATTTAGTTGCTATAGATGCTAGAGGTGATTTAGTTGCTATAGATGCTAGATGTGATTTAGTTGCTATAGATGCTAGAGGTGATTTAGTTGCTATAGATGCTAGAGGTGATTTAATTCTTAACAAAATCTCAACTTATGCTCAATATCAAAGTGTCTTTGTGGATTAGTTAAGTTAAAGTGTACACTACACTAACCCAGATAAATGATGGATATTGAGACTGCTCATGGCATGCTGTGATAAGATTTATGGAGAATAGGAAGAACTAGAAATCTGTTAAGACACCTAGTTGGAACTTTTTATTTACCTAAATCGATTTATATTATAAGTTACATTTATTATTGTTGTTATTATTTTTTTAAGAACGCATTTTCAGAACCATCATGATACAAGAGATGTAATTATAGTTTCTACATTAGGCTAATTCCACGTTCTGGTGTGATTATATTACCTACTAGTTCTATATATGGGCTAATTCCACGTTCTGGTGTGTTTATATTGCCAACTAGTTCTATTTATGGGCTAATTCCACGTTCTGGTGTGTTTATATTACCAACTAGTTCTATCTATGGGCTAATTCCACGTTCTGGTGTGTTTATATTACAACTAGTTCTATCTATGGGCTAATTCCACGTTCTGGTGTGTTTATATTACCAACTAGTTCTATCTATGGGCTAATTCCACATTCTGGTGTGATTATATTACCAACTAGTTCTATATATGGGCTAATTCCACGTTCTGGTGTGTTTATATTACCAACTAGTTCTATCTATGGGCTAATTCCACGTTCTGGTGTGTTTATATTACCAACTAGTTCTATTTATGGGCTAATTCCACGTTCTGGTGTGTTTACATTGCCAACTAGTTCTATTTATGGGCTAATTCCACGTTCTGGTGTGTTTACATTGCCAACTAGTTCTATCTATGGGCTAATTCCACGTTCTCGTGTGTTTATATTGCCAACTAGTTATATCTATGGGCTAATTCCACAATCTGGTGTGTTTATATTGCCAACTAGTTCTATCTATGGGCTAATTCCACTTTCTGGTGTGTTTACATTGCCAACTAGTTCTATCTATGGGCTAATTCCACGGTCTCGTGTGTTTATATTGCCAACTAGTTCTATCTATGGGCTAATTCCACGTTCTAGTGTGTTTACATTGGCAACTAGTTCTATCTATGGGCTAATTCCACGTTCTGCTGTGTTTATATTACCAACTAGTTCTATCTATGGGCTAATTCCACATTCTGGTGTGTTTACATTGCCAACTAGTTCTCTCTATGGGCTAATTCCACATTCTGGTGTGTTTACATTGCCAACTAGTTCTATCTATGGGCTAATTCCACGTTCTGGTGTGTTTAAATTACTACTTCATGTCCGCAGCATGAACTGGCAATCTGAAAAACTTTCATGGACCTCGTGCTCCACTGACCTGACACTTGGGGGTTGAGGGGCCGCAGTTATCAAGATTAGCCAGGGCCCCACTTTAATATTGATTTTTTTGTGCATTAGACTGTCACCTGTTACTCTCTATAGGGGCCCAAATATATATAATAACTTACTGCATATCTCCCCCCCCTCACTAAAACTACTCAAATGTAAAGATTGTTCTTCAGATTTAAGACAATGTAAAGATTGTTCTTCAGATTTAAGACAATGTAAAGATTGTTCTTCAGATTTAAGAAAATGTTTTATGATAGCCCTCCTAAAATGACCACTCTCCATACCTGTGGCCAGAGGATCCTCGCCCATATAACGACACTCCATCTTTAAGACACTCTCTCATTGATTTACACTTTGCATTAGTTTTTCACATTTTGTTACATTGATGATATTGTCAACTTTTCTTAACAAAATGTTTTAAAATGTTTTGGTTGGGTTTAACTTACCAATGATTTCTAAACTAACTTCAAATATGTAAATTCAAACAGTTTGTCAACTTGGACGAGTCCATTGTCAGGGGAGTCAGGAGTGTATCCCTGTAGAATGGTTGTGTGACGATGAACCCGACTGTCCACTTGGAGATGACGAAACAAGTTGTAGTAAGTTGTATTCATGCTCGGTATAAATGTTAAAGTTAACGAAGTTAACATTAGGCCTATGTAGTCTATGTTCATGACTTTAACTTTACATAGCCTTTTTTTCAGAAGTTTAACATGCAAAGTCATAGTTCGGCAGTTCAAAATTACATAGTTTACAAAGATAAGGCACATACAGTCACAATTATTCTCAAACAACGGTATTGTTTTGTTTACGTTTTTACAAACTCTGTTTGTCCTTCTAATATTATTGTTGATCAAGGCCATCTTCAAAATTATATTTTTTTTTTAAAGTTTTGAAATATACACTTTGTAAAAAGCGAAAACAATAAAAACTAAATTCTAAGTGCTGTATGTTTCATTTTCATCACCACCCCCCACTGCCGACATTACAACTATTGTGTAGTTTGTTTCCGGTTAGAGAGTTTTCTTGTTGTCTTCACCACGTGACTCATTCTAAATACAACAATTAACAAATAAATGTATGGTTGTGGTCGTTGCATTGATTTATTGAGATGTTGGGGTAAGTTTGTTGGTATAGTGCTGTAAGTCTGTCCTTAAATATTTGAGATGGTGGTGTAAGTTTGTTTCTTCAGTGCGGTCTGGGCTTAAATATTTGAGATGGTGGTGTAAGTTTGTTGGTACAGTGCTGTAAGTCTGTCCTTAAATATTTGATATGTTGACGTTTGTTGGTGCAGTGCTGTAAGTCTGTCCTTAAATATTTGAGATGTTGGTGTGTGTTGGTGCAGTGCTGTAAGTCTGTCATTAAATATTTGAGATGTTGGTGTGTGTTGGTGCAGTGCTGTAAGTCTGTCATTAAATATTTGAGATGGTGGTGTAAGTTTGTTGGTACAGTGCTGTAAGTCTGTCATTAAATATTTGAGATGTTGGTGTGTGTTGGTGCAGTGCTGTAAGTCTGTCATTAAATATTTGAGATTGTGGTGTAAGTTTGTTGGTACAGTGCTGTAAGTCTGTCGTTAAATATTTGAGATGTTGGTGTGTGTTGGTGCAGTGCTGTAAGTCTGTCATTAAATATTTGAGATGTTGGTGTGTGTTGGTGCAGTGCTGTAAGTCTGTCCTTAAATATTTGAGATGTTGGCGTTTGTTGGTGCAGTGCTGTAAGTCTGTCATTAAATATTTGAGATTGTGGTGTAAGTTTGTTGGTACAGTGCTGTAAGTCTGTCCTTAAATATTTGATATGTTGATGTTTGTTGGTGCAGTGCTGTAAGTCTGTCCTTAAATATTTGAGATGTTGGTGTGTGTTGGTGCAGTGCTGTAAGTCTGTCATTAAATATTTGAGATGTTGGTGTGTGTTGGTGCAGTGCTGTAAGTCTGTCATTAAATATTTGAGATGGTGGTGTAAGTTTGTTGGTACAGTGCTGTAAGTCTGTCCTTAAATATTTGAGATGTTGGTGTGTGTTGGTGCAGTGCTGTAAGTCTGTCATTAAATATTTGAGATTGTGGTGTAAGTTTGTTGGTACAGTGCTGTAAGTCTGTCGTTAAATATTTGAGATGTTGGTGTGTGTTGGTGCAGTGCTGTAAGTCTGTCCTTAAATATTTGAGATGTTGGCGTTTGTTGGTGCAGTGCTGTAAGTCTGTCATTAAATATTTGAGATTGTGGTGTAAGTTTGTTGGTACAGTGCTGTAAGTCTGTCGTTAAATATTTGAGATGTTGGTACGTGTTGGTGCAGTGCTGTAAGTCTGTCATTAAATATTTGAGATGGTGGTGTAAGTTTGTTGGTACAGTGCTGTAAGTCTGTCGTTAAATATTTGAGATGTTGGTGTGTGTTGGTGCAGTGCTGTAAGTCTGTCATTAAATATTTGAGATGTTGGTGTGTGTTGGTGCAGTGCTGTAAGTCTGTCATTAAATATTTGAGATGGTGGTGGAAGTTTGTTGGTGCAGTGCTGTTAGTCTGTCATTAAATATTGGAGATGTTGGTGTTTGTTGGTGCATTAAATATTGGAGATGTTGGTGTTTGTTGGTGCATTAAATATTGGAGATGTTGGTGTTTGTTGGTGCAGTGCTGTAAGTCTGTCCTTATATATTTGAGATGGTGGTTAAGTTTGTTGGTACTGTGATGCTACATTATGCTAAGATAAAAAATTTAAAATAATAATAATACATTCTATTTCAACAATAAATTCTTTACAAGCAACATTTTTTGATTGTTCAACTAGGATTTATTTTATTCAGGTATTTGTGGTGATGATGAGGTGACATGTTCTGACAAGTCTTGTGTACCTTCATACCATATCTGTGACGGAACTGGACAGTGTCCACATAGTGAAGATGAATCTCAGTGCAGTATGTCAAATTGTAATTTTGTAAAATAAAGACAGTGTCGTATCAATCTGTTTCAACAGAAATAACATATTACTTTTTTTTCTTATATAACAACCTTGTCAGATAACTGTGGTCAATGTTATGGCTCGAGATCACATCGGTCAATTATTCCATGGTCACCATGGTCATTAAAGTATCAACTATTTTATACTGTCCAGAGTAGACCTAATGTCAACTAATATAATGTCATTACATTACGTCAGACCTGTTGTCAACTAATATAATGTCATTGAATTACGTCAGACCTAATGTCAACTAATATAATGTCATTGAATTACGTCAGACCTAATGTCAATAAATATAATGTTATCTTTTTATTTTTCAACTTAGCCAGAGTCAATGAAGATCAGTTGTTACAGATTATGAACTCTGGCCAGTGGTTCCATGTATGTTCACAAAACTGGAACAATATTGTTATGATTGACCCCATCATCACCCAATGGTTCTGTTCAGAGGAAGGTCGTGGGTAAGTTAGGGAACTTTAGAAATCGTGTGTATGCTTTCATTATTATTATTTTTTTTTTAATTATTTTTTGTAAAATGATGAAACTATACTGACATGTTTACAGATTTTGACATCATTCCCGATACAATAAATATGCATTTATAGATTTTGATAATCACCTCGTCATTAGTTACACTGTCCATACTTGTAACTCTATTGTCCAAAGTATCACCTCGTCATTAGTTACAGTGTACATTTCTCGTTTGTTTCCAGGAAATTTTTGTCCACGTATTTTGTCAGCTTACCATTGGTCAATACTTTCATCCATGTGACAGTAAGGAACAACAACGTGACACTAGCTGACATTGGCAGCCAGTCACCTGTACTATATGTCACTGTCATAACCCACGTCAGGTAAGTCAGTAATCACAGAAACATGAACTTTCTTCTCATAGGCCACAGAAACATGAACTTTCTTCTCATAGGTCACAGAAACATGCACTTTCTTCTCATAGGTCACAGAAACATGAATTTTCTTCTCATAGGTCACAGAAACATGAACTTTCGTCTCATAGGTCACATAAACATGAACTTTCGTCTCATAGGTCACAGAAACATGAACTGTATTGTTGTATTTATTTGTTATTTACGGTCATTCACAGCTAGTGGAACAGTCTTAGCTAGTGATACATTTACAGCAAGTAAAACATTCACAGTTAGTGATACATTCACAACAATTGATAAATTCACAGCTAGTAATACACTCACAACTAATGATACATTCACGTCAAGTTAACTTTCACAGCCAGTGATACATTCACGTCAAGTATAACATTCACTGCTAGTGATACATTCACAACTAGTGATACATTCACGTCAAGTTAACAATCACAGCCAGTGATACATTCACGTCAAGTTAACATTCATAGCCAGTGATACATTCACGACAAGTTAACATTCACAGCCAGTGATACATTCACAGCTAGTGTTACATTCACGTCAAGTTAACATTCACAGTCAGTGATACATTCACGTCAAGTTAACATTCACAGCCAGTGATACATTCACAGCTGGTGATACATTCACGTCAAGTTAACATTCACAGCCAGTGATACATTCACGTCAAGTTAACATTCACAGCCAGTGATACATTCACAGCTAGTGATACATTCACGTCAAGTTAACATTCACAGCCAGTGATACATTCACGTCAAGTTAACATTCACAGCCAGTGATACATTCACAGCTAGTGATACATTCACGTCAAGTTAACATTCACAGCCAGTGATACATTCACGTCAAGTTAACATTCACAGCTAGTGAAATATTCACAGTTATGAAAACATTCACGGGAAGTAAAAACAACTAGACTCAATTGGCCATTAATTGTTACGTCTAAAACTTCCAAAATAACATCCCCACCATTTTGTTGCTAGTTAAGACTTCAAGAACCTCATTTAAATTAATTCATTTCCTTCAGTTTGTCTTCTCTTCCAGTTCAGTTTGTCCAGACAGTTTGGTTGTTAAACTCAATTGTGCCATGAAAGGTAACCACTTGTTTTATTGTTTAATTAATAGCTCACTGTTACTAATGTCTACTACAACTCACTGAAAGTACCGAATAATTATAAATGGATTTAAAATCTTCAACCATTTTATTTGTGTTATAAATCTACAAACTGTTTTATATATCTCTTCTTTGTTATAAATCTACACAACTGTTTTATATATCTATACTTTGTAATAAATCTACTCAATGTTAAATCATTTCAATTAAACTTGACCGACATAAATGAATACATAGACCCACGTCGTTGATCCAAAATAAACCCACTCAACTTAAACTGTTGAGTCTAGTAATGTCATATCACGATTTATTAATCTTTTAAATGGTACGGCTGTTTATTTTTAATTTTTAGCCAACTTCAAGGGAAGTAATCAATATAAAAAACACTAGGGAGCGACCGATAATCGGATCGGTATCGGTATCAGACCGATATTGGCACTATCGGTTAATATCGGATCGGCCGATTGTTGTAGGGAACAACCGATAGTCGAACCGATATTGGCACTATGGATTAACTATCGGACCGGCCGTTTTTTGGCTGCCGATACATTGTTTTTTTTTCACAACAGAGTTGCAGAAAAAAAAATCAGTAAATAACCCAATTCTATAACCAGATCAGACAAGATTTAAAAAAAAGGAAAAAAAAAACCATACACAGAAACTGTCACGTCTACATAAAATTACACCAGAGATATGACCTTGAAACAATAGGATTGGCATTTCTTAATTCTAATGTATGACCTTGAATGATACAATTAGTGAACATCTGTGTGTATTTTTTTTTGGGATGGGAAGTTGGGGGGGGGGGTAAACAAGACACACGTGGGCGAAGTGTTACAAAATATGTGAACATGGGTTGACATACGTCATACAGCACGAGAAAAACACGTGTTTGGCATTGTTGTTGCTTAAGGGGCTGTCCATTAATTACGTTAACAAAATAGGGTGAGGGGGGGGGGTCAGAAAATTTTTGACCATTGTTGACAAGGGGGAGGGGGTGAGGTCAAGAAAAGTTGACGTCAACAATGTTACTTTTTTAATTTAATATAATTACTTAATAAATAGGAAAATTAAGCAGCGTTTGTAGTTCTGTGTTACACACTCGCTTAACATTCAGTATTTTAATTAAACTAACTATATTCCTACTAATTTTGCCACATAAACATTTTGGAAGCCACCTTTTTTAGGGGGGGGGTAATCAAATGTTGACGTAATTTTATAGGGGAGGGTCTCTGGAAGTTTGACAAGTTGTTGACAAGGGGGAGGGGGGAGGTAAAAATCGCCAAAAATTTGTTGACATAAATAATGGACAGCCCCTAAAAAGAAAATATCGGTTTCGGTATCGATATCGGTAAAAATGCTGGGGGAAAATATCGGTATCGGACTATCGGTAAAAAGGCATATCGGTCGCTCCCTAAAAAACACAGCTCTGTCGTTACAATACATGGTCGTCATGTCAGCTCCAGTTATCTGACTGACTTTGTATAACATTGTTAGTTGAAATATAACAGAAGATTTAGTACAAAATATAATCGAGGATTTAGTAAGAGATGAAATTGACTATGAATTAAGACCTTTGTGAACAGTTACGTGTATGTTGTTTATACAACGTAATAAATTATGATTAAAATGATTTTAATGTTTGGGGAGGGAAGATGTTCACATGTCACCCCAACTTCCCGAACAACGCCGGGTATTAAATCCAGTCTGGTATAAAGTTGATAATTTTTCGTTTGTCTGGCATATTACAGTAATCTATATGAATTCGTTTAATAAAATACAGTTGTGCTGTTTGTCCATTCACAGAGTGCGGTTACAGAAATGTCCACTTGCCACAACCTTTTGTTATTGTTTGTCCATTCACAGAGTGCGGTTACAGAAATGTCCACTTGCCACAACCTTTTGTTATTGTTTTTCCATTCACAGAGTGCGGTTACAGAAATGTCCACTTGCCACAACCTTTTGTTATTGTTTTTCCATTCACAGAGTGCGGTTACAGAAATGTCCACTTGCCACAACCTTTTGTTATTGACGCTGTTGAGTCCGTCAATGGGCAGTGGCCTTGGGTGGCGGCTATTTTCTCAGGGTCGTTATTCAGATGTGGTGCAACTCTCATCTCTGACCACTGGGTGGTCAGCGCTGGTCACTGCGTCTTTAAGTAAGTCATATCATATGTTGTTAGGGAAGTACGAGGATGTTCAGTAGAAATATAATCATTTGTTTATTTTAGTTCATAAAGTGAGTCATTGTTTTATTATTTGTTGTAAATGCATGCACAATATAATGTAAATACAGTTATAAATATAGATACATTGATTAATATACAATTAAGAATATAAGTATAGATAAATGGATAGTAATACAGATATGTGGATCTAAATTTACTTACATATATATGGATATTTGTATAGATAAGTGGATATAAATATATATATGTAGATAGATGGATAGAAATATAGATGTGTGGATACACAGATATACTGATAGAATTAGATATACTGATAGAAAGATAGATATAAATATAGACGTATTTCAAATAGAACTCAAGCCAAAACAAATATTCCCAACAACTTTTATTATTGTAAGCAATGGCCACGGAATATCTTTCTCTCGCTAATCAATTCAACATACTGCATCTATGTTCATTCATTGTTCATCATACTATAAGTACATAATAACTCAATGAACACCATGCTTTATGTACTAAACTATTTTACACCAGACTTCATGTGCATACATTCATTTTACACTAGACTTCATGTACATACATTCATTTTACACTAGACTTCATGTACATACATTCATTTTACACCAGACTTCATGTACATACATTCATTTTACACCAGACTTCATGTACATACATTCATTTTACACCAGACTTCATGTACACACATTCATTTTACACCAGACTTCATGTACATACATTTATTTTATACAAGACTTCATGTATATGCATTCATTTTACACCCGACTTCATGTGCATACATTCATTTTACACCAGACCATGTACATACATTCATTTTACACCAGACTTTATGTATCGGCATTTATTTTACACCAGACTTCATGTACATACATTCATTTTACAGCAGACTTCATATACATACATTCATTTTACACCAGACTGCATGTATATGTATTCATTTTACACCAGATTTCATGTGCATACATTCATTTTACACGAGACTTCATGTGCATACATTCATTTTACACCAGACTTCATGTATATAGACTCATTTTATTATTTATTCATGTTTATCATGGTTCACGAAAAATGTTCTTGTTCAAATGTTAATGTATTTCTTTATTTTACGTTCCAATAATAATAGTTCATTGTGGTATAACACATAATAGCCTTTATTCCCCTGTTTCAGTATGCTGAACTCACCTGAAACTACGACTGTCCGTATTGGCCATGTTAACATAAACTCACCTGATGCGACCAGTCTGCGTGTGACCGAGATAGTCAACCACCCAGCTAATAATTACATCTACGACAATGACATTGCACTGCTTAGACTGGAGAGACCAGTCTACCTGTCTGACCTGCATCGGCCCATTTGTCTGGGGAATTATCAGAAGGACCGTAGCCCAAGTTTAATATGTTACGTGGCAGGGTGGGGGGTTATGAATACATCAAGTAAGTAATGGACAGATGACAAGATGGACATATAGCCGGATGGACATATAGACATATAGGCTAGCCGGATGGACACATAGACATATAGGCTAGCCGGATGGGCATATAGACATATAGGCTAGCCGGATGGGCATATAGACATATAGACAGATGGACATATAGACAGATGGCCGGATGGACACATAGACATATAGCCGGATGGACATATAGACATATAGCCGGATGGACACATAGACAGATGGCCGGATGGACATATAGACATATAGCCGGATGGACACATAGACATATAGCCGGGTGGACATATAGACATATAGCCGGAACATATAGAAAGATAGCAGGATGGACATATAGACAGATAGCCGGTTGGATATATAGACAGATGGCCGGATGGACACATAGACAGATGACCAGATGGACATATAGACGGATGGACATATAGACATATAGCTGGATGGACACATAGACAGATGGCCGGATGGACATATAGACAGATGGCCGGATGGACATATAGACAGATGGCCTGATGGATATATAGCCGGATAGACATATAGACAGATGGCCGGATGGACATATAGACACATGGACATATAGACATATAGCTGGATGGACACATAGACAGATGGCCGGATGGACATATAGACAGATGGCCGGATGGACATACAGCCGGATAGACATATAGACAGATGGCCGGATGGACATATAGACAGATGGACATATAGACATATAGCCGAATTGACATATTAACAGATGGCCGGATGGACATATGGACAAATAACCGGATGGACATATGGACAGATAGCCGGTTGGATATATAGACAGATGGCCGGATGGACATATAGACAGATGGCCGGATGGACATATAGATAGATAGCCGGATGGACATATAGACAGATGGCCGGATACTAAAAGTGTAAGTGGACACTAGCTACAGACTGAAGATATACATTGATTTTTGTTTAATGAAAGTCTTGTGGTTTTATCGAGGTTGTATTCTTCACCTTTGTTTTTAATATGCTCCATTGAGAAAGGTACGTCATCACTGGAGCTGACGTCACTATTGCATCACACAAAAATAAAATTATGGGAGCATTCCAAATGTCTAAAAGCTTATCCAGACCAGATTAAACCAACAATGATGTGTGCAGGGTATGAAAGTGGAGGAATGGACGCATGCAAGGTAATAATACTGTGTATTACATCTAGCTGTGTAATAGGGCTAAATACTATGAATTACATCTATTATGTATTACATCTAGTCGTGTGATATTTAATGTGTATTACATCTAGTCGTGTGATATTTAATGTGTATTACATCTAGTCGTGTGATACATGTGTATTACATCTAGTTGTGTGATATTTAATGTGTATTACATCTAGTTGTGTGATATTTAATGTGTATTACATCTAGTTGTGTGATATTTAATGTGTATTACATCTAGTTGTGTGATATTTAATGTGTATTACATCTAGTTGTGTGATATTTAATGTGTATTACATCTAGTTGTGTGATATTTAATGTGTATTACAGCTAGTCGTGTGATATTTAATGTGTATTACATCTAGTCGTGTGACATTTAATGTGTATTACATCTAGTTGTGTGATATTTAATGTGTATTACATCTAGTTGTGAGATATTTAATGTGTATTACATCTAGTCGTGTGATATTTAATGTGTATTACATCTAGTCGTGTGACATTTAATGTGCATTACATCTAGTCGTGTGATATTTAATGTGTATTACATCTATTTGTGTGATACATGTGTATTACATCTAGTCGTGTGATATTTAATGTGTATTACATCTAGTTGTGTGATATTTAATGTGTATTACATCTAGTCGTGTGATATTTAATGTGTATTACATCTAGTCGTGTGATATTTAATGTGTATTACATCTAGTCGTGTGATATTTAATGTGTATTACATCTAGTCGTGTAATATTTAATGTGTATTACATCTAGTCGTGTGATATTTAATGTGTATTACATCTAGTCGTGTGATATTTAATGTGTATTACATCTAGTTTTTGTGGTATTTGTTATTTATTAGTTTGTGTGTAATAAACACTTAAAGTCAAAAGAGATCGTGTTAAGTATCCCTTTACATTACAACTACCAGGGTCTGCTTTATACCAATTAGGGCAAATGTTCAATGTCGTTACCGGGGCCTGGGTCAAACGTGAAGTTTTGTTACAGCTAGACTGTCACTCAAGTTATCACCACTATGTATACTTACTGGTTGTTACAGCTAGATTGTTGCTCAAGTTATCATCACTATGTATACTTACTAGTAATTACCTTTATATGAGTATCATTAAAACCTTATTTAATTCAGGGGCTAAACGAACGTTACCTAGGTCAGTCACTCTAAAAGTGTTATACTCTGCACTATGTCAGTCATTCTAAAATTGTTATACTATGCACTATGTCAGTCTTCTAAAAGTGTTATACTATGCACTATGTCAGTCATTCTAAAAGTGTTATACTATGCACTTTGTCAGTCACTCTAAAAGTGTTATACTATGCACTATGTCAGTCACTCTAAAATTATTATACTATGCACTTTGTCAGTCATTCTAAAAGTTTTATACTATGCACTTTGTCAGTCATTCTAAAAGTGTTATACTATGCACTATGTCAGTCATTCTAAAAGTGTTATACTATGCACTTTGTCAGTCATTCTAAAAGTGTTATACTATGCACTATGTCAATCATTCTAAAAGTGTTATACTATGCACTTTGTCAGTCACTCTAAAAGTGTTATACTATGCACTATGTCAGTCACTCTAAAATTATTATACTATGCACTTTGTCAGTCATTCTAAAAGTTTTATACTATGCACTTTGTCAGTCATTCTAAAAGTGTTATACTATGCACTATGTCAGTCATTCTAAAATTGTTATACTATGCACTATGTCAGTCATTCTAAAAGTGTTATACTATGCACTATGTCAGTCACTCTAAAAGTGTTATACTATGCACTATGTCAGTCACTCTAAAATTATTATACTATGCACTATGTCAGTCATTCTAAAAGTGTTATACTATGCACTTTGTCAGTCATTCTAAAAGTGTTATACTATTCATTATGTCATTCACTCTAAAAGTGTTATACTATGCACTATGTCAGTCACTCTAAAATTATTATACTATGCACTTTGTCAGTCATTCTAAAAGTTTTATACTATGCACTTTGTCAGTCATTCTAAAAGTGTTATACTATGCACTATGTCAGTCATTCTAAAATTGTTATACTATGCACTTTGTCAGTCATTCTAAAATTGTTATACTATGCACTTTGTCAGTCATTCTAAAATTGTTATACTATGCACTTTGTCAGTCACTCTAAAATTGTTATACTATGCACTTTGTCAGTCATTCTAAAATTGTTATACTATGCACTATGTCAGTCATTCTAAAAGTGTTATACTATGCACTTTGTCAGTCATTCTAAAATTGTTATACTATGCACTTTGTCAGTCATTCTAAAATTGTTATATTATGCACTTTGTCAGTCACTCTAAAAGTGTTATACTATGCACTTTGTCAGTCATTCTAAAATTGTTATACTATGCACTTTGTCAGTCATTCTAAAATTGTTATACTATGCACTTTGTCTGTCACTCTAAAAGTGTTATACTATGCACTTTGTCAGTCATTCTAAAAGTGTTATACTATGCACTTTGTCAGTTATTCTAAAATTGTTATACTATGCACTTTGTCAGTCACTCTAAAAGTGTTATACTATGCACTTTGTCAGTCATTCTAAAATTGTTATACTATGCACTTTGTCAGTCACTCTAAAAGTTTTATACTATGCACTATGTCATTCATTCTAAAATTGTTTTACTATGCACTTTGTCAGTCATTCTAAAATTGTTATACTATGCACTTTGTCAGTCATTCTAAAAATGTTATACTATGCACTATGTCATTCACTCTAAAAGCGTTATACTATGCACCTTGTCAGTCGCTCAAAAGTGTTATACTATACACTATGTCAGTCACTCTAAAAGTGTTATACTATGCACTATGTCAGTCATTCTAAAATTATTATACTATGCACTATGTCAGTCATTCTAAAATTGTTATACTAAGCACTATGTCAGTCATTCTAAAAGTGTTATACTATGCACTATGTCAGTCACTCTAAAATTATTATACTATGCACTTTGTCAGTCATTCTAAAATTGTTATACTATGCACTTTGTCAGTCATTCTAAAATTGTTATACTATGCACTTTGTCAGTCATTCTAAAATTGTTATACTATGCACTTTGTCTGTCACTCTAAAAGTGTTATACTATGCACTTTGTCAGTCATTCTAAAAGTGTTATACTATGCACTTTGTCAGTCATTCTAAAATTGTTATACTATGCACTTTGTCAGTCACTCTAAAAGTGTTATACTATGCACTTTGTCAGTCATTCTAACATTGTTATACTATGCACTTTGTCAGTCACTCTAAAAGTTTTATACTATGCACTATGTCAGTCATTCTAAAATTGTTATACTATGCACTATGTCAGTCATTCTAAAATTGTTATACTATGCACTATGTCATTCACTCTAAAAGCGTTATACTATGCACCTTGTCAGTCGCTCAAAAGTGTTATACTATGCACTATGTCAGTCATTCTAAAATTGTTATACTATGCACTATGTCAGTCATTCTAAAATTGTTATACTATGCACTTTGTCAGTCATTCTAAAAATGTTATACTATACACTATGTCATTCACTTTAAAAGCGTTATACTATGCACCTTGTCAGTCGCTCAAAAGTGTTATACTATGCACTATGTCAGTCATTCTAAAATTGTTATACTATGCACTATGTCATTCACTCTAAAAGCGTTATACTATGCACCTTGTCAGTCGCTCAAAAGTGTTATACTATGCACTATGTCAGTCATTCTAAAATTGTTATACTATGCACTATGTCATTCATTCTAAAAGCGTTATACTATGCACCTTGTCAGTCGCTCAAAAAAGTTATACTATGCACTTTGTCAGTCATTCTAAAATTGTTATACTATGCACTATGTCATTCATTCTAAAAGCGTTATACTATGCACCTTGTCAGTCGCTCAAAAGTGTTATACTATGCACTATGTCAGTCTTTCTAAAAGTGTTATACTATGCACTTTGTCAGTCACTCTAAAAGTGTTATACCATGCAACGTATCAAACTAATGGTACACAAACATATTATTGACACTTGTAAAAAAGTCTCTACCATCCTCCTCCATGTTTTACATTCTATACATAGAAGCACATAGGTGTATAATTGAGCTATTACGAAGTATATAATGGTATTTGGTTTGGTTTGGTTGGATTGGTTATTTGGTTTGGTCGTTTGGGTGGTTAGCCTTTATGGGTAAATCGTAATTTATTACGTATGAAATGTATGTCTTTTCAGCACATTATGTAGATGGCATAAATTAGCACACATATCTTTACCTAATGGTGTGTTAGAAAGGTTTCATTTTCACATTTGAACTCCCGACTTACCGGGCAATGCCGGGTGCATTGCTAGTATACATATATATATATATATATATAATGTATTTAATGAAAATAATTTGTCTGACATTGTGACTAATGTCCCAGGGTGACAGCGGCGGACCACTCATGTGTCAGACAAGTCCAGGCCAGTGGGAGCTAGTAGGAATCGTCAGTTGGGGAGAGGGCTGTGGTCAGATAGGCAAGCCAGGCGTCTACACGAGGGTGGACCCATACATCACGTGGATCAATGACGTCATACAAACTTCTGGTAATGTCCCCTAAATAGTCACTTGTACATAACAACAAGATCAGACAGATTACAAAACAAAATGAACAAGATCAGACAGATAACAAAACAAAATGAACGAGATCAGATTACAAAACATAATGAACAAGATCAGGCAGATTGCAAAACATAATGAACAAGATCAGACAGCTAAAAAAACATAATGAACAAAATCTGACAGATTACAAAACAAAATGAACAAGATCAGGCCGATTACAACACAAAATGAACAAGATCAGACAGATCACAAAACAAAATGAACAAGATCAGACAGATTACAAAACAAAATGAACAAGATCAGACAGTTTACAAAAATAAATGAACAAGATCAGACAGCTAACAAAACAAAATGAACAAGATCAGGCAGATAAAATAACATAATGAACAAGATCAGAGAGATTACAAAACATAAAGAACAAGATCAGACAGATTACAAAACATAATGAACAAGATCAGGCAGATTACAAAACAAAATGAACAAGATCAGACAGATTACATAACATAATGAACAAGATCAGACAGATTACATAACATAATGAACAAGATCAGGCAGATTAAAAAACAAAATGAACAAGATCAGACAGATTACAAAACATAACAACAAGATCAGACATATTACAAAACATAACAACAAGATCAGACAGATTACAAAACAAAATGAACAAGATCAGACAGATTACAAAACAAATTGAACAAGATCAGACAGATTACAAAACAAAATGAACAAGATCAGACAGATTACAAAACAAATTGAACAAGATCAGACAGGTTACAAAACAAAATAGACAAGATCAGGCAGATTGCAAAACATAATGAACAAGATCAGACAGCTAACAAAACATAATGAACAAAATCTGACAGATTACAAAACAAAATGAACAAGATTAGGCCGATTACAACACAAAATGAACAAGATCAGACAGATTACAAAACAAAATGAACAAGATCAGACAGATTACAAAACAAAATGAACAAGATCAGACAGGTTACAAAACAAAATAGACAAGATCAGGCAGATTGCAAAACATAATGAACAAGATCAGACAGCTAACAAAACATAATGAACAAAATCTGACAGATTACAAAACAAAATGAACAAGATCAGGCAGATTAAAAAACATAATGAACAAGATCAGGCAGATTACAAAACAAAATGAACAAGATCAGACAGATTACATAACATAATGAACAAGATCAGACAGATTACATAACATAATGAACAAAATCAGGCAGATTACAAAACATAATGAACAAGATCAGGCAGATTACAAAACAAAATGAACAAGATCAGACTGATTACAAAACAAAATGAACAAGATCAGACAGATTACAAAACATAACAACAAGATCAGACATATTACAAAACATAACAACAAGATCAGACAGATTACAAAACAAAATGAACAAGATCAGACAGATTACAAAACAAATTGAACAAGATCAGACAGATTACAAAACAAAATGAACAAGATCAGACAGATTACAAAACAAAATGAACAAGATCAGACAGGTTACAAAACAAAATAGACAAGATCAGGCAGATTGCAAAACATAATGAACAAGATCAGACAGCTAACAAAACATAATGAACAAAATCTGACAGATTACAAAACAAAATGAACAAGATTAGGCCGATTACAACACAAAATGAACAAGATCAGACAGATTACAAAACAAAATGAACAAGATCAGACAGATTACAAAACAAAATGAACAAGATCAGACAGGTTACAAAACAAAATAGACAAGATCAGGCAGATCGCAAAACATAATGAACAAGATCAGACAGCTAACAAAACATAATGAACAAAATCTGACAGATTACAAAACAAAATGAACAAGATCAGGCAGATTAAAAAACATAATGAACAAGATCAGACAAATTACATAACATAATGAACAAGATCAGACAGATTACATAACATAATGAACAAAATCAGGCAGATTACAAAACATAATGAACAAGATCAGGCAGATTACAAAACAAAATGAACAAGATCAGACTGATTACAAAACATAATGAACAAGATCAGACAGATTACAAAATAAAATGAACAAGATCAGACAGAATACAAAACAAAATGAACAAGATCAGACAGGTTACAAAACAAAATAGACAAGATCAGGCAGATTGCAAAATATAATGAACAAGATCAGTCAGCTAACAAAACATAATGAACAAAATCTGACAGATTACAAAACAAAATGAACAAGATCAGGCAGATTACAACACAAAATGAACAAGATCAGACAGATTACAAAACAAAATGAACAAGATCAGACAGATTACAAAACAAAATGAACAAGATCAGACAGATTACAAAACAAAATAGACAAGATCAGGCAGATTACAAAACAAAATGAACAAGATCAGGCAGATTAAAAAACATAATGAACAAGATCAGGCAGATTACAAAACAAAATGAACAAGATCAGACAGGTTACCAAACAAAATGAACAAGATCAGGCAAATTACAAAACCAAATGAACAAGATCAGACAGATTACAAAACATAACAACAAGATCAGACAGATTACAAAACAAAAAAAACAATATCAGACAGATTACAAAACAAAATGAACAAGATCAGGCACATTAAATAACATAATGAACAATATCAGGCAGATTACAAAACAAAATGAACAAGATCAGACAGATTACATAACAGAATAAAAATGTTCAGACAAATTACAAAACAATATGAACAAGATTAGAGAGATTAAAAAACATAATGAACAAGATCAGACAGATTACAAAACATAATGAACAAGATCAGACTGATTACAAAACATAATGAACAAGATCAGACAGATTACAAAATAAAATGAACAAGATCAGACAGAATACAAAACAAAATGAACAAGATCAGACAGGTTACAAAACAAAATAGACAAGATCAGGCAGATTGCAAAATATAATGAACAAGATCAGTCAGCTAACAAAACATAATGAACAAAATCTGACAGATTACAAAACAAAATGAACAAGATCAGACAGGTTACCAAACAAAATGAACAAGATCAGGCAAATTACAAAACCAAATGAACAAGATCAGACAGATTACAAAACATAACAACAAGATCAGACAGATTACAAAACAAAAAAAACAAGATCAGACAGATTACAAAACAAAATGAACAAGATCAGGCACATTAAATAACATAATGAACAAGATCAGGCAGATTACATAACAGAATAAAAATGTTCAGACAGATTACAAAACAAAATGAACAAGATTAGAGAGATTAAAAAACATAATGAACAAGATCAGACAGATTACAAAACATAATGAACAAGATTAGACAGGTTACAAAACAAAATAGACAAGATCAGGCAGATTGCAAAACATAATAAACAAGATCAGATAGCTAACAAAACATACTGAACAAAATCTGACAGATTACAAAACAAAATGAACAGGATCAGACAGATTACAAAACATAATGAACAAGATCAGACAGATTACAAAACAAAATGAACAAGATCAGACAGATTACAAAACAAAATGAACAAGATCAGACAGATTACAAAAGAAAATGAACAAGATCAGAAAGATTACAAAACAAAATGAACAAGATAAGACAGATTACAAAACAAAATGAACAATATCAGACAGATTAAAAACAAAATGAACAGGATCAGACAGATTACAAAACAAAATGAACAAGATCAGACAGATTTCAAAACAAAATGAACAAGATCAGGCAGATTAAAAAAACATAATAAACATGATCAGGCAATTTACAAAACAAAATGAACAAGATCAGACAGATTACATAACATAATGAACAAGATCAGACAGATTACAAAACAAAATGAACAAGATCAGACAGATTACAAAACAAATAGAACAAGATCAGGCAGATTAAAAAACATAATGAACAAGATCAGGCAGATTACAAAACAAAATGAACAAGATCAGACAGATTACATAACATAATGAACAAGATCAGACAGATTACATAACATAATGAACAAGATCAGGCAGATTACAAAACAAAATGATCAAGATCAGACAGATTACAAAACAAAATGAACAAGATCAGACAGATTACAAAACATAACAACAAGATCAGACATATTACAAAACATAACAACAAGATCAGACAGATTACAAAACAAAATGAATAAGATCAGACAGATTACAAAACAAATTGAACAAGATCAGACAGATTACAAAACAAAATGAACAAGATCAGACAGATTACAAAACAAAATGAACAAGATCAGACAGGTTACAAAACAAAATAGACAAGATCAGGCAGATTGCAAAACAAAATGAACAGGATCAGACAGATTACAAAACATAATGAACAAGATCAGACAGATTAAAAAACATAATGGACAAGATCAGACAGATTACAAAACAAAATGAACAAGATCAGACAGATTACAAAACAAAATGAACAAGATCAGAAAGATTACAAAACAAAATGAACAATATCAGACAGATTACAAAACAAAATGAACAAAATCAGACAGATTACAAAACAAAATGAACAAGATAAGACAGATTACAAAACAAAATGAACAATATCAGACAGATTAAAAACAAAATGAACAGGATCAGACAGATTACAAAACAAAATGAACAAGATCAGACAGATTTCAAAACAAAATGAACAAGATCAGGCAGATTAAAAAAACATAATAAACATGATCAGGCAATTTACAAAACAAAATGAACAAGATCAGACAGATTACATAACATAATGAACAAGATCAGACAGATTACAAAACAAAATGAACAAGATCAGACAGATTACAAAACAAATAGAACAAGATCAGGCAGATTAAAAAACATAATGAACAAGATCAGGCAGATTACAAAACAAAATGAACAAGATCAGACAGATTACATAACATAATGAACAAGATCAGACAGATTACAAAACAAAATGAACAAGATCAGACAGATTACAAAACAAAATGAACAAGATCAGACAGATTACAAAACAAAATGAACAAGATCAGACAGATTACAAAACATAATGAACAAGATCAGACAGATTACAAAACAAAATGAACAAGATCAGACAGATTACAAAACAAAATGAACAAGATCAGACAGATTACAAAACATAATGGACAAGATCAGACAGATTACAAAACATAATGAACAAGATCAGACAGATTACAAAACAAAATGAACAAGATCAGACAGATTACAAAACAAAATGAACAAGATCAGACAGATTACAAAACAAAATGAACAAGATCAGACAGATTACAAAACATAATGAACAAGATCAGACAGATTACAAAACAAAATGAACAAGATCAGACAGATTACAAAACAAAATGAACAAGATCAGACAGATTACAAAACAAAATGAACAAGATCAGACAGATTACAAAACAAAATGAACAAGATCAGACAGATTACAAAACAAAATGAACAAGATCAGACAGATTACAAAACAAAATGAACAAGATCAGACAGGTTACAAAACAAAATAGACAAGATCAGGCAGATTGCAAAACATAATGAACAAGATCAGACAGCTAACAAAACATAATGAACAAAATCTGACAGATTACAAAACAAAATGAACAAGATCAGGCAGATTACAAAACAAAATGAACAAGATCAGACAGATTACATAACATAATGAACAAGATCAGACAGATTACATAACATAATGAACAAGATCAGGCAGATTACAAAACAAAATGAACAAGATCAGGCAGATTACAAAACAAAATGAACAAGATCAGACAGATTACAAAACAAAATGAACAAGATCAGACAGATTACAAAACAAAATGAACAAGATCAGACAGATTACAAAACAAAATGAACAAGATCAGACAGGTTACAAAACAAAATGAACAAGATCAGGCAGATTACAAAACAAAATGAACAAGATCAGACAGCTAACAAAACATAATGAACAAAATCTGACAGATTACAAAACAAAATTAACAAGATCAGACAGATTACAAAACAAAATGAACAAGATCAGACAGATTACAAAACAAAATGAACAAGATCAGACAGATTACAAAACAAAATGAACAAGATCAGACAGATTACATAACATAATAAACAAGATCAGACAGATTACAAAACAAAATGAACAAGATCAGGCAGATTAAAAAACATAATGAACAAGATCAGGCAGATTACAAAACAAAATGAACAAGATCAGACAGATTACAAAACAAAATGAACAAGATCAGACAGATTACAAAACAAAATGAACAAGATCAGACAGATTACAAAACATAACAACAAGATCAGACAGATTACAAAACAAAATGAATAAGATCAGACAGATTACAAAACAAAATGAACAAGATCAGGCACGATTAAATAACATAATGAACAATATCAGGCAGATTACAAAACAAAATGAACAAGATCAGACAGATTACATAACAGAATAAAAATGTTCAGACAAATTACAAAACAATATGAACAAGATCAGACAGATTAAAAAACATAATGAACAAGATCAGACAGATTACAAAACATAATGAACAAGATCAGACAGATTACAAAACATAATGAACAAGATCAGACAGATTACAAAACAAAATGAACAAGATCAGACAGAATACAAAACAAAATGAACAAGATCAGACAGGTTACAAAACAAAATAGACAAGATCAGGCAGATTGCAAAATATAATGAACAAGATCAGTCAGCTAACAAAACATAATGAACAAAATCTGACAGATTACAAAACAAAATGAACAAGATCAGACAGGTTACCAAACAAAATGAACAAGATCAGGCAAATTACAAAACCAAATGAACAAGATCAGACAGATTACAAAACATAACAACAAGATCAGACAGATTACAAAACAAAATAAACAAGATCAGACAGATTACAAAACAAAATGAACAAGATCAGGCAGATTAAAAAACATAATGAACAAGATCAGGCAGATTACAAAACATAATAACAAGATCAGACAGATTACAAAACAAAATGAACAAGATCAGACAGATTACAAAACAAAATGAACAAGATCAGACAGATTACAAAACAAAATGAACAAGATCTGACAGATTACAAAACATAACAACAAGATCAGACAGATTACAAAACATAACAACAAGATCAGACAGATTACAAAACATAACGAACAAGATCAGGCAGATTACAAAACAAAATGAACTAGATCAGGCAGATTACAAAACAAAATGAACAAGATCAGACAGATTACAAAACAAAATGAACAAGATCAGACAGATTACAAAACAAAATGAACAAGATCAGACAGATTACAAAACAAAATGAACAAGATCAGACAGATTACAAAACAAAATGAACAAGATCAGGCAGATTGCAAAACATAATGAACAAGATCAGACAGATTACAAAACAAAATGAACAAGATCAGACAGATTACAAAACAAAATGAACAAGATCAGACAGGTTACAAAACATAATGAACAAGATCAGGCAGATTACAAAACCAAATGAACAAGATCAGACAGATTACAAAACAAAATGAACAAGATCAGGCAGATTAAATAACATAATGAACAATATCAGGCAGATTACAAAACAGACTGAACAAGATCAGACAGATTACATAACATAATAAAAAGGTTCAGACAGATTACAAAACTTAATGAACAAGATCAGACAGATTACAAAACAAAATGAACAAGATCACACAGATTACAAAACATAACAACAAGATCACACAGATTACAAAACATAACAACAAGATCAGACCGATTACAAAACATAACGAACAAAATCAGGCAGATTACAAAACAAAATGATCAAGATCAGGCAGATTACAAAACAAAATGAACAAGATCAGACAGATTACAAAACAAATAGAACAAGATCAGGCAGATTAAAAAACATAATGAACAAGATCAGGCAGATTACAAAACAAAATGAACAAGATCAGACAGATTACATAACATAATGAACAAGATCAGACAGATTACATAACATAATGAACAAGATCAGGCAGATTACAAAACAAAATGATCAAGATCAGACAGATTACAAAACAAAATGAACAAGATCAGACAGATTACAAAACATAACAACAAGATCAGACATATTACAAAACATAACAACAAGATCAGACAGATTACAAAACAAAATGAATAAGATCACACAGATTACAAAACAAATTGAACAAGATCAGACAGATTACAAAACAAAATGAACAAGATAAGACAGATTACAAAACAAAATGAACAAGATCAGACAGGTTACAAAACAAAATAGACAAGATCAGGCAGATTGCAAAACATAATGAACAAGATCAGATAGCTAACAAAACATACTGAACAAAATCTGACAGATTACAAAACAAAATGAACAGGATCAGACAGATTACAAAACATAATGAACAAGATCAGACAGATTACAAAACATAATGGACAAGATCAGACAGATTACAAAACATAATGAACAAGATCAGACAGATTACAAAACAAAATGAACAAGATCAGAAAGATTACAAAACAAAATGAACAATATCAGACAGATTACAAAACAAAATGAACAAAATCAGACAGATTACAAAACAAAATGAACAAGATAAGACAGATTACAAAACAAAATGAACAATATCAGACAGATTAAAAACAAAATGAACAGGATCAGACAGATTACAAAACAAAATGAACAAGATCAGACAGATTACAAAACAAAATGAACAAGATCAGACAGATTACAAAACATAATGAACAAGATCAGACAGATTACAAAACAAAATGAACAAGATCAGACAGATTACAAAACATAATGAACAAGATCAGACAGATTACAAAACAAAATGAACAAGATCAGACAGATTACAAAACATAATGAACAAGATCAGACAGATTACAAAACAAAATGAACAAGATCAGACAGATTACAAAACAAAATGAACAAGATCAGACAGATTACAAAACAAAATGAACAAGATCAGACAGATTACAAAACAAAATGAACAAGATCAGACAGATTACAAAACAAAATGAACAAGATCAGACAGATTACAAAACATAATGAACAAGATCAGACAGATTACAAAACAAAATGAACAAGATCAGACAGATTACAAAACAAATAGAACAAGATCAGGCAGATTAAAAAACATAATGAACAAGATCAGGCAGATTACAAAACAAAATGAACAAGATCAGACAGATTACATAACATAATGAACAAGATCAGACAGATTACATAACATAATGAACAAGATCAGGCAGATTACAAAACAAAATGATCAAGATCAGACAGATTACAAAACAAAATGAACAAGATCAGACAGATTACAAAACATAACAACAAGATCAGACATATTACAAAACATAACAACAAGATCAGACAGATTACAAAACAAAATGAATAAGATCAGACAGATTACAAAACAAATTGAACAAGATCAGACAGATTACAAAACAAAATGAACAAGATCAGACAGATTACAAAACAAAATGAACAAGATCAGACAGGTTACAAAACAAAATAGACAAGATCAGGCAGATTGCAAAACATAATGAACAAGATCAGACAGCTAACAAAACATAATGAACAAAATCTGACAGATTACAAAACAAAATGAACAAGATCAGACAGATTACAAAACAAAATGAACAAGATCAGACAGATTACAAAACAAAATGAACAAGATCAGACAGGTTACAAAACAAAATAGACAAGATCAGGCAGATTGCAAAACAAAATGAACAGGATCAGACAGATTACAAAACATAATGAACAAGATCAGACAGATTACAAAACATAATGGACAAGATCAGACAGATTACAAAACATAATGAACAAGATCAGACAGATTACAAAACAAAATGAACAAGATCAGAAAGATTACAAAACAAAATGAACAATATCAGACAGATTACAAAACAAAATGAACAAAATCAGACAGATTACAAAACAAAATGAACAAGATAAGACAGATTACAAAACAAAATGAACAATATCAGACAGATTAAAAACAAAATGAACAGGATCAGACAGATTACAAAACAAAATGAACAAGATCAGACAGATTTCAAAACAAAATGAACAAGATCAGGCAGATTAAAAAAACATAATAAACATGATCAGGCAATTTACAAAACAAAATGAACAAGATCAGACAGATTACATAACATAATGAACAAGATCAGACAGATTACAAAACAAAATGAACAAGATCAGACAGATTACAAAACAAATAGAACAAGATCAGGCAGATTAAAAAACATAATGAACAAGATCAGGCAGATTACAAAACAAAATGAACAAGATCAGACAGATTACATAACATAATGAACAAGATCAGACAGATTACATAACATAATGAACAAGATCAGGCAGATTACAAAACAAAATGATCAAGATCAGACAGATTACAAAACAAAATGAACAAGATCAGACAGATTACAAAACATAACAACAAGATCAGACATATTACAAAACATAACAACAAGATCAGACAGATTACAAAACAAAATGAATAAGATCAGACAGATTACAAAACAAATTGAACAAGATCAGACAGATTACAAAACAAAATGAACAAGATCAGACAGATTACAAAACAAAATGAACAAGATCAGACAGATTACAAAACAAAATGAACAAGATCAGACAGATTACAAAACAAAATGAACAAGATCAGACAGATTACAAAACAAAATGAACAAGATCAGACAGATTACAAAACATAATGAACAAGATCAGACAGATTACAAAACAAAATGAACAAGATCAGACAGATTACAAAACAAAATGAACAAGATCAGACAGATTACAAAACAAAATGAACAAGATCAGACAGATTACAAAACATAACAACAAGATCAGACAGATTACAAAACATAACAACAAGATCAGACAGATTACAAAACATAACGAACAAGATCAGGCAGATTACAAAACAAAATGAACAAGATCAGACAGATTACAAAACAAAATGAACAAGATCAGACAGATTACAAAACAAAATGAACAAGATCAGACAGATTACAAAACAAAATGAACAAGATCAGACAGATTACAAAACAAAATGAACAAGATCAGACAGATTACAAAACAAAATGAACAAGATCAGACAGATTACAAAACATAATGAACAAGATCAGACAGATTACAAAACAAAATGAACAAGATCAGACAGATTACAAAACAAAATGAACAAGATCAGACAGGTTACAAAACAAAATAGACAAGATCAGGCAGATTACAAAACAAAATGAACAAGATCAGACAGATTACAAAACAAAATGAACAAGATCAGACAGATTAAATAACATAATGAACAATAACAGGCAGATTACAAAACAGACTGAACAAGATCAGACAGATTACAAACATAATAAAAAGGTTCAGACAGATTACAAAACTTAATGAACAAGATCAGACAGATTACAAAACAAAATGAACAAGATCACACAGATTACAAAACATAACAACAAGATCACACAGATTACAAAACATAACAACAAGATCAGACCGATTACAAAACATAACGAACAAAATCAGGCAGATTACAAAACAAAATGATCAAGATCAGGCAGATTACAAAACAAAATGAACAAGATCAGACAGATTACAAAACAAATGAACAAGATCAGACAGATTACAAAACAAAATGAACAAGATCAGACAGATTACAAAACAAAATGAACAAGATCAGACAGATTACAAAACAAAATGAACAAGATCAGACAGATTACAAAACATAATGAACAAGATCAGCAGATTACAAAACAAAATGAACAATATCAGACAGATTACAAAACAAAATGAACAAGATCAGACAGATTACAAAACAAAATGAACAAGATCAGACAGATTTCAAAACAAAATGAACAAGATCAGGCAGATTAAAAAAACATAATAAACATGATCAGGCAATTTACAAAACAAAATGAACAAGATCAGACAGATTACATAACATAATGAACAAGATCAGACAGATTACAAAACAAAATGAACAAGATCAGACAGATTACAAAACAAAATGAACAAGATCAGGCAGATTAAAAAACATAATGAACAAGATCAGGCAGATTACAAAACAAAATGAACAAGATCAGACAGATTACAAAACATAATGAACAAGATCAGACAGATTACAAAACAAAATGAACAAGATCAGACAGATTACAAAACAAAATGAACAAGATCAGACAGATTACAAAACAAAATGAACAAGATCAGACAGATTACAAAACATAACAACAAGATCAGACATATTACAAAACATAACAACAAGATCAGACAGATTACAAAACAAAATGAACAAGATCAGACAGATTACAAAACAAATTGAACAAGATCAGACAGATTACAAAACAAAATGAACAAGATCAGACAGATTACAAAACATAATGAACAAGATCAGTCAGATTACAAAACAAAATGAACAAGATCAGACAGATTACAAAACAAAATGAACAAGATCAGACAGATTACAAAACATAATGAACAAGATCAGACAGATTACAAAACAAAATGAACAAGATCATACAGATTACAAAACATAATGAACAAGATCAGACAGATTACAAAACAAAATGAACAAGATCAGACAGATTACAAAACAAAATGAACAAGATCAGACAGATTACAAAACATAACAACAAGATCAGACAGATTACAAAACATAACAACAAGATCAGACAGATTACAAAACATAACGAACAAGATCAGGCAGATTACAAAACAAAATGAACAAGATCAGGCAGATTACAAAACAAAATGAACAAGATCAGACAGATTACAAAACAAAATGAACAAGATCAGACAGATTACAAAACAAAATGAACAAGATCAGACAGATTACAAAACAAAATGAACAAGATCAGACAGATTACTAAACAAAATGAACAAGATCAGACAGATTACAAAACAAAATGAACAAGATCAGACAGATTACAAAACAAAATGAACAAGATCAGACAGATTACAAAACAAAATGAACAAGATCAGACAGATTACAAAACAAAATGAACAAGATCAGACAGATTACAAAACAAAATGAACAAGATCAGACAGATTACAAAACAAAATGAACAAGATCAGACAGATTAGAACAAGATCAGACAGATTACAAAACATAATGAAAAGACAGACAGATTACAAAAATAATGATCAGACAGATTACAAAACAAAATGAACAAGATCAGACAGATTACAAAACATAACAACAAGATCAGACAGATTACAAAACATAACAACAAGATCAGACAGATTACAAAACATAACGAACAAGATCAGGCAGATTACAAAACAAAATGAACAAGATCAGACAGATTACAAAACAAAATGAACAAGATCAGACAGATTACAAAACAAAATGAACAAGATCAGGCAGATTAAAAAACATAATGAACAAGATCAGGCAGATTACAAAACAAAATGAACAAGATCAGACAGATTACATAACAAAATGAACAAGATCAGACAGATTACAAAACAAATGAACAAGATCAATGAACAAGATCAGACAGATTAACAAAACATAACAACAAGATCAGACAGATTACAAAACAAAATAAACAAGATCAGACAGATTACAAAACAAAATGAACAAGATCAGACAGATTACAAAACATAATGAACAAGATCAGACAGATTACAAAACAAAATGAACAAGATCAGACAGATTACAAAACAAAATGAACAAGATCAGACAGATTACAAACAAATGAACAAGATCAGACAGATTACAAAACAGACAGATTACAAAACATAATGAACAAGATCAGACAGATTACAAAACATAATGAACAAGATCAGACAGATTACAAAACATAATGAACAAGATCAGACAGATTACAAAACAAAATGAACAAGATCAGACAGATTACAAAACAAATGAACAAGATCAGACAGATTACAAAACAAAATGAACAAGATCAGACAGATTACAAAACAAAATGAACAAGATCAGACAGATTACAAAACATAACAACAAGATCAGACAGATTACAAAACATAACAACAAGATCAGACAGATTACAAAACATAACGAACAAGATCAGGCAGATTACAAAACAAAATGAACAAGATCAGACAGATTACAAAACAAAATGAACAAGATCAGACAGATTACAAAACAAAATGAACAAGATCAGACAGATTACAAAACAAAATGAACAAGATCAGACAGATTACAAAACAAAATGAACAAGATCAGACAGGTTACAAAACCAAAAAGACAAGATTAGGCAGATTGCAAAACATAATGAACAAGATCAGACAGCTAACAAAACATAATGAACAAAATCTGACAGATTATAAAACAAAATTAACAAGATCAGGCAGATTGCAAAACAAAATGAACAAGATCAGACAGATTACAAAAAAAAATGAACAATATCAGACAGGTTACAAAACAAAATAGACAAGATCAGGCAGATTGCAAAACATAATGAACAAGATCAGACAGCTAACAAAACATAATGAACAAAATCTGACAGATTACAACACAAAATGAACAAGATCAGACAGATTACAAAACAAATTGAACAAGATCAGACAGATTACAAAACATAACAACAAGATCAGACAGATTACAAAACAAAATAAACAAGATCAGACAGATTACAAAACAAAATGAACAAGATCAGGCAGATTAAATAACATAATGAACAAGATCAGGCAGATTACAAAACAAAATGAACAAGATCAGACAGATTACATAACATAATAAAAATGTTCAGACAGATTACAAAACATAATGAACAAGATCAGACAGATTAAAAAACATAATGAACAAGATCAGACAGATTACAAAACTTAATGAACAAGATCAGACAGATTACAAAACAAAATGAACAAGATCAGACAGATTACAAAACAAAATGAACAAGATCAGACAGATTACAAAACATAACAACAAGATCAGACAGATTACAAAACATAACAACAAGATCAGACAGATTACAAAACATAACGAACAAGATCAGGCAGATTAAAAAACAAAATGAACTAGATCAGGCAGATTACAAAACAAAATGAACAAGATCAGACAGATTACAAAACATAACAACAAGATCAGACAGATTACAAAACATAACAACAAGATCAGACAGATTACAAAACATAACGAACAAGATCAGGCAGATTACAAAACAAAATGAACAAGATCAGGCAGATTACAAAACAAAATGAACAAGATCAGACAGATTACAAAACAAAATGAAAAAGATCAGACAGCTAACAAAACATAATGAACAAAATCTGACAGATTACAAAACAAAATTAACAAGATCAGACAGATTACAAAACAAAATGAACAAGATCAGACAGATTACAAAACAAAATGAACAAGATCAGACAGATTACAAAACAAAATGAACAAGATCAGACAGGTTACCAAACAAAATGAACAAGATCAGGACGATTACAAAACCAAATGAACAAGATCTGACAGATTACAAAACAAAATGAACAAGATCAGGCAGATTAAATAACATAATGAACAAGATCAGGCAGATTACAAAACAAAATGAACAAGATCAGACAGATTACATAACATAATAAAAATGTTCAGACAGATTACAAAACATATTGAACAAGATCAGACAGATTAAAAAACATAATGAACAAGATCAGACAGATTACAAAACATAATGAACAAGATCACACAGATTTCAAAACTTAATGAACAAGATCAGACAGATTACAAAAAAAAATGAACAAGATCAGACAGATTACAAAACAAAATGAACAAGATCAGACAGATTACAAAACAAAATGAACAAGATCAGACAGATTACAAAACATAACAACAAGATCAGACAGATTACAAAACATAACAACAAGATCAGACAGATTACAAAACATAACGAACAAGATCAGGCAGATTACAAAACAAAATGAACAAGATCAGGCAGATTACAAAACAAAATGAACAAGATCAGACAGATTACAAAACAAAATGAACAAGATCAGACAGCTAACAAAACATAATGAACAAAATCTGACAGATTACAAAACAAAATTAACAAGATCAGACAGATTACAAAAAAAAATAAACAAGATCAGACAGATTACAAAACAAAATGAACAAGATCAGACAGATTACAAAACATAACAACAAGATCAGACAGATTACAAAACAAAATAAACAAGATCAGACAGATTACAAAACAAAATGAACAAGATCAGACAGATTACAAAACAAAATGAACAAGATCAGACAGATTACAAAACAAAATGAACAAGATCAGACAGATTACATAAAATAATAAAAATGTTCAGACAGATTACAAAACATAATGAACAAGATCAGACAGATTAAAAAACATAATGAACAAGATCAGACAGATTACAAAACATAATGAACAAGATCAGACAGATTACAAAACTTAAAGAACAAGATCAGACAGATTACAAAACAAAATGAACAAGATCAGACAGATTACAAAACAAAATGAACAAGATCAGACAGATTACAAAACATAACAACAAGATCAGACAGATTACAAAACATAACAACAAGATCAGACAGATTACAAAACATAACGAACAAGATCAGGTAGATTACAAAACAAAATGAACAAGATCAGGCAGATTACAAAACAAAATGAACAAGATCAGACAGATTACAAAACAAAATGAACAAAATCAGACAGATTACAAAACAAAATGAACAAGATCAGACAGATTACAAAACAAAATGAACAAGATCAGACAGATTACAAAACAAAATGAACAAGATCTGACAGGTTACAAAACAAAATTGACAAGATCAGGCAGATTGCAAAACATAATGAACAAGATCAGACAGCTAACAAAACATAATGAACAAAATCTGACAGATTATAAAACAAAATTAACAAGATCAGACAGATTACAAAACAAAATGAACAAGATCAGACAGATTACAAAAAAAAATGAACAATATCAGACAGGTTACAAAACAAAATAGACAAGATCAGGCAGATTGCAAAACATAATGAACAAGATCAGACAGCTAACAAAAACATAATGAACAAAATCTGACAGATTACAACACAAAATGAACAAGATCAGACAGATTACAAAACAAATTGAACAAGATCAGACAGATTACAAAACATAACAACAAGATCAGACAGATTACAAAACAAAATAAACAAGATCAGACAGATTACAAAACAAAATGAACAAGATCAGGCAGATTAAATAACATAATGAACAAGATCAGGCAGATTACAAAACAAAATGAACAAGATCAGACAGATTACATAACATAATAAAAATGTTCAGACAGATTACAAAACATAATGAACAAGATCAGACAGATTAAAAAACATAATGAACAAGATCAGACAGATTACAAAACTTAATGAACAAGATCAGACAGATTACAAAACAAAATGAACAAGATCAGACAGATTACAAAACAAAATGAACAAGATCTGACAGATTACAAAACATAACAACAAGATCAGACAGATTACAAAACATAACAACAAGATCAGACAGATTACAAAACATAACGAACAAGATCAGGCAGATTACAAAACAAAATGAACTAGATCAGGCAGATTACAAAACAAAATGAACAAGATCAGACAGATTACAAAACATAACAAGACAAGATTACAAAACAAAATGAACAAGATCAGACAGATTACAAAACAAAATGAACAAGATCAGACAGATTACAAAACAAAATGAACAAGATCAGACAGGTTACAAAACCAAAAAGACAAGATTAGGCAGATTGCAAAACATAATGAACAAGATCAGACAGCTAACAAAACATAATGAACAAAATCTGACAGATTATAAAACAAAATTAACAAAATCAGGCAGATTGCAAAACATAATGAGCAAGATCAGACAGATTACAAAACAAAATGAACAAGATCAGACAGATTTCAAAACATAATGAACAAGATCAGACAGATTACAAAACAAAATGAACAAGATCAGACAGATTACAAAACAAAATGAACAAGATCAGACAGATTACAAAACAAAATGAACAAGACAGTTACAAAACAAAATGACAAGATTACAAAACAAAATGAACAAATCAGACAGATTAAAAACAAAATGAACAAGATCAGACAGATTACAAAACAAAATGAACAAGATCAGACAGATTACAAAACAAAATGAACAAGATCAGGCAGATTAAAAAACATAATGAACAAGATCAGGCAGATTACAAAACAAAATGAACAAGATCAGACAGATTACATAACATAATGAACAAGATCAGACAGATTATTACAAAACAAAATGAACAAGATCAGACAGATTACAAAACAAATAGAACAAGATCAGACAGATTACAAAACATAATGAACAAGATCAGACAGATTACAAAACAAAATGAACAAGATCAGACAGATTACAAAACGTAACAACAAGATCAGACAGATTACAAAACATAACGAACAAGATCAGGCAGATTACAAAACAAAATGAACAAGATCAGACAGATTACAAAACAAAATGAACAAGATCAGACAGATTACAAAACATAACAACAAGATCAGACAGATTACAAAACAAAATGAATAAGATCAGACAGATTACAAAACAAATTGAACAAGATCAGACAGATTACAAAACAAAATGAACAAGATCAGACAGATTACAAAACAAAATGAACAAGATCAGACAGATTACAAAACAAAATGAACAAGATCAGACAGATTACAAAACAAAATGAACAAGATCAGACAGATTACAAAACAAAATGAACAAGATCTGACAGATTACAAAACAAAATAATCAGGCAGATTGCAAAACATAATGAACAAGATCAGACAGATTAACAAAACATAATGAACAAGATCAGACAGATTACAAAACAAAATGAACAAGATCAGACAGATTACAAAACAAAATGAACAAGATCAGACAGATTACAAAACAAAATGAACAAGATCAGACAGATTTCAAAACAAAATAAACAAGATCAGACAGATTACAAAACAAAATGAACAAGATCAGACAGATTACAAAACATAATGAACAAGATCAGACAGATTACAAAACAAAATGAACAAGATCAGACAGATTACAAAACAAAATGAACAAGATCAGGCAGATTAAAAAACATAATGAACAAGATCAGACAGATTACAAAACAAAATGAACAAGATCAGACAGATTACAAAACATAATGAACAAGATCAGACAGATTACAAAACATAATGAACAAGATCAGACAGATTACAAAACAAAATGAACAAGATCAGACAGATTACAAAACAAAATGAACAAGATCAGACAGATTACAAAACAAAATGAACAAGATCAGACAGATTACAAAACATAACAACAAGATCAGACAGATTACAAAACAAAACAAACAAGATCAGACAGATTACAAAACAAAATGAACAAGATCAGACAGATTACAAAACAAAATGAACAAGATCAGACAGATTACAAAACATAATGAACAAGATCAGACAGATTACAAAACAAAATGAACAAGATCAGACAGATTACAAAACAAAATAGACAAGATCAGACAGATTACAAAACAAAATGAACAAGATCAGACAGATTACAAAACAAAATGAACAAGATCAGACAGATTACAAAACAAAATGAACAAGATCAGACAGATTACAAAACAAAATGAACAAGATCAGACAGATTACAAAACAAAATGAACAAGATCAGACAGATTACAAAACAAAATGAACAAGATCAGACAGGTTACAAAACAAAATAGACAAGATCAGGCAGATTGCAAAACATAATGAACAAGATCAGACAGCTAACAAAACATAATGAACAAAATCTGACAGATTACAAAACAAAATTAACAAGATCAGACAGATTACAAAACAAAATGAACAAGATCAGACAGATTACAAAACAAAATGAACAAGATCAGACAGATTACAAAACAAAATGAACAAGATCAGACAGATTACAAAACAAAATGAACAAGATCAGACAGATTACAAAACAAAATGAACAAGATCAGACAGATTACAAAACATAATGAACAAGATCAGACAGATTACAAAACAAAATGAACAAGATCAGACAGATTACAAAACATAATGAACAAGATCAGACAGATTACAAAACAAAATGGACAAGATCAGGCAGATTGCAAAACATAATGAACAAGATCAGACAGATAACAAAACATAATGAACAAAATCAGACAGATTACAAAACAAAATGAACAAGATCAGACAGATTACAAAACAAAATGAACAAGATCAGACAGATTACAAAACAAAATGAACAAGATCAGACAGATTACAAAACAAAATGAACAAGATCAGACAGATTAAAAAACAAAATGAACAAGATCAGACAGATTACAAAACATAATGAACAAGATCAGACAGATTACAAAACAAAATGAACAAGATCAGACAGATTACAAAACAAAATGAACAAGATCAGACAGATTACAAAACAAAATGAACAAGATCAGACAGATTACAAAACAAAATGAACAAGATCAGACAGATTACAAAACAAAATGAACAAGATCAGACAGATTACAAAACATAATGAACAAGATCAGACAGATTACAAAACAAAATGAACAAGATCAGACAGATTACAAAACAAAATGAACAAGATCAGACAGATTACAAAACAAAATGAACAAGATCAGACAGATTACAAAACATAATGAACAAGATCAGACAGATTACAAAACAAAATGAACAAGATCAGACAGATTACAAAACAAAATGAACAAGATCAGACAGATTACAAAACATAATAACAAGATCAGACAGATTACAAAACAAAATGAACAAGATCAGACAAAATTATAAAAAACAAAATGAACAAGATCAGACAGATTAAAAACATAATGAACAAGATCAGACAGATTACAAAACATAATGAACAAGATCAGACAGATTACAAAACATAATGAACAAGATCAGACAGATTACAAAACAAAATGAACAAGATCAGACAGATTACAAAACAAAATGAACAAGATCAGACAGATTACAAAACAAAATGAAAGAAGAAGATCAAAATATAATGAACAAGATCAGACAGATTAACAAAACATAATGAACAAGATCAGACAGATTACAAAACAAAATGAACAAGATCAGACAGATTACAAAACAAAATGAACAAGATCAGACAGATTACAAAACCAAATGAACAAGATCAGACAGATTACAAAACATAATGAACAAGATCAGACAGATTACAAAACAAAATGAACAAGATCAGACAGATTACAAAACAAAATGAACAAGATCAGACAGAACAAGATCAGGCAGATTACAAAACAAAATGAAAATGATCAGACAGATTACAAAACAAAATGAACAAGATTGACAGATTAAAAACATAATGAACAAGATCAGACAGATTACAAAACAAAATGAACAAGATCAGACAGATTACAAAACAAAATGAACAAGATCAGGCAGATTGCAAAACATAATGAACAAGATCAGACAGCTAACAAAACATAATGAACAAAATCAGACAGATTACAAAACAAAATGAACAAGATCAGACAGATTACAAAACATAATGGACAAGATCAGACAGATTACAAAACATAATGAACAAGATCAGACAGATTACAAAACAAAATGAACAAGATCAGAAAGATTACAAAACAAAATGAACAAGATCAGACAGATTACAAAACAAAATGAACAAGATCAGACAGATTACAAAACAAAATGAACAAGATCAGACAGATTACAAAACAAAATGAACAAGATCAGACAGATTACAAAACAAAATGAACAAGATCAGACAGATTACAAAACAAAATGAACAAGATCAGACAGATTACAAAAACATAATAAACATGATCAGACAGATTACAAAACAAAATGAACAAGATCAGACAGATTACATAACATAATGAACAAGATCAGACAGATTACAAAACAAAATGAACAAGATCAGACAGATTACAAAACAAATAGAACAAGATCAGGCAGATTAAAAAACATAATGAACAAGATCAGGCAGATTACAAAACAAAATGAACAAGATCAGGCAGATTACAAAACATAATGAACAAGATCAGACAGATTACAAAACATAATGAACAAGATCAGACAGATTACAAAACAAAATGAACAAGATCAGACAGATTACAAAACAAAATGAACAAGATCAGACAGATTACAAAACATAACAACAAGATCAGACAGATTACAAAACATAACAACAAGATCAGACAGATTACAAAACAAAATGAACAAGATCAGACAGATTACAAAACAAAATGAACAAGATCAGACAGATTACAAAACAAAATGAACAAGATCAGACAGATTACAAAACAAAATGAACAAGATCAGACAGGTTACAAAACAAAATGAACAAGATCAGGCAGATTACAAAACATAACAACAAGATCAGACAGATTACAAAACAAAATGAACAAGATCAGACAGGTTACAAAACAAAATAGACAAGATCAGGCAGATTGCAAAACATAATGAACAAGATCAGACAGCTAACAAAACATAATGAACAAAATCTGACAGATTACAAAACAAAATGAACAAGATCAGACAGATTACAAAACATAATGAACAAGATCAGACAGATTACAAAACAAAATGAACAAGATCAGACAGATTACAAAACATAATGAACAAGATCAGACAGATTACAAAACAAAATGAACAAGATCAGACAGATTACAAAACAAAATGAACAAGATCAGACAGATTACAAAACATAATGAACAAGATCAGACAGATTACAAAACATAATGAACAAGATCAGACAGATTACAAAACATAATGAACAAGATCAGACAGATTACAAAACATAATGAACAAGATCAGACAGATTACAAAACAAAATGAACAAGATCAGACAGATTACAAAACAAAATGAACAAGATCAGACAGATTACAAAACAAAATGAACAAGATCAGACAGATTACAAAACAAAATGAACAAGATCAGACAGATTACAAAACAAAATGAACAAGATCAGACAGATTACAAAACAAAATGAACAAGATCAGACAGATTACAAAACATAATGAACAAGATCAGACAGATTACAAAACAAAATGAACAAGATCAGATAGATTACAAAACAAAATGAACAAGATCAGACAGATTACAAAACAAATGAACAAGATCAGACAGATTACAAAACATAATAGAACAAGATCAGACAGATTACAAAACAAAATGAACAAGATCAGACAGATTACAAAACAAAATGAACAAGATCAGACAGGTTACAAAACAAAATAGACAAGATCAGGCAGATTGCAAAACATAATGAACAAGATCAGACAGCTAACAAAACATAATGAACAAAATCTGACAGATTACAAAACAAAATGAACAAGATCAGGCAGATTACAAAACAAAATGAACAAGATCAGACAGATTACAAAACAAAATGAACAAGATCAGACAGATTACAAAACAAAATGAACAAGATCAGACAGATTACAAAACAAAATGAACAAGATCAGGCAGATTACAAAACATAATGAACAAGATCAGACAGATTACAAAACAAAATGAACAAGATCAGACAGATTACAAAACATAATGAACAAGATCAGACAGATTACAAAACATAATGAACAAGATCAGACAGATTACAAAACATAATGAACAAGATCAGACAGATTACAAAACATAATGAACAAGATCAGGCAGATTACAAAACATAATGAACAAGATCAGACAGATTACAAAACAAAATGAACAAGATCAGACAGATTACAAAACAAAATGAACAAGATCAGACAGATTACAAAACAAAATGAACAAGATCAGAACAGATTACAAAACAAAATGAACAAGATCAGACAGATTACAAAACAAAATAGACAAGATCAGACAGATTACAAAACATAATGAACAAGATCAGACAGATTACAAAACAAAATGAACAAGATCAGACAGATTACAAAACAAAATGAACAAGATCAGGCAGATTACAAAACAAAATGAACAAGATCAGACAGATTACAAAACAAAATGAACAAGATCAGACAGATTACAAAACAAAATGAACAAGATCAGACAGATTACAAAACAAAATGAACAAGATCAGACAGATTACAAAACAAAATGAACAAGATCAGACAGATTAAAAAACAAAATGAACAAGATCAGACAGATTACAAAACAAAATGAACAAGATCAGACAGATTACAAAACAAAATGAACAAGATCAGACAGATTACAAAACAAAATGAACAAGATCAGACAGATTACAAAACAAAATGAACAAGATCAGACAGATTACAAAACAAAAAAACAAGATCAGACAGATTACAAAACAAAATGAACAAGATCAGACAGATTACAAAACATAATGAACAAGATCAGGCAGATTACAAAACAAAATGAACAAGATCAGACAGATTACAAAACAAATGAAAATGTTCAGACAATTACAAAACAAATGAACAAGATTAGAGAGATTAAAAAACATAATGAACAAGATCAGACAGATTACAAAACATAATGAACAAGATCAGACAGATTACAAAACATAATGAACAAGATCAGATAGATTACAAAATAAAATGAACAAGATCAGACAGATTACAAAACAAAATGAACAAGATCAGACAGATTACAAAACAAAATGAACAAGATCAGGCAGATTGCAAAACATAATGAACAAGATCAGACAGATAACAAAACATAATGAACAAAATCAGACAGATTACAAAACAAAATGAACAAGATCAGACAGATTACAAAACAAAATGAACAAGATCAGACAAATTACAAAACAAAATGAACAAGATCAGACAGATTACAAAACAAAACAACAAGATCAGACAGATTACAAAACAAAATGAACAAGATCAGACAGATTACAAAACAAAATGAACAAATAAGATCAGGCACATTAAATAACATAATGAACTAGATCAGGCAGATTACAAACAGAATAAAAATGTCAGACAGATTACAAAACAAAATGAACAAGATTAGAAATTAAAAACATAATGAACAAGATCAGACAGATTACAAAACATAATGAACAAGATCAGACAGATTACAAAACAAAATGAACAAGATCAGGCAGATTACAAAACATAATGAACAAGATCAGACAGCTAACAAAACATACTGAACAAAATCAGACAGATTACAAAACAAAATGAACAAGATCAGACAGATTACAAAACATAATGAACAAGATCAGACAGATTACAAAACATAATGAACAAGATCAGACAGATTACAAAACAAAATGAACAAGATCAGACAGATTACAAAACAAAATGAACAAGATCAGACAGATTACAAAACAAAATGAACAAGATCAGACAGATTACAAAAGAAAATGAACAAGATCAGAAAGATTAAAAACAAAATGAAGAGGATCAGACAGATTACAAAAGAAAATGAACAAGATCAGACAGATTACAAAACAAAATGAACAAGATCAGACAGGTTACAAAACAAAATAGACAAGATCAGGCAGATTGCAAAACAAAATGAACAGGATCAGACAGATTACAAAACATAATGAACAAGATCAGACAGATTACAAAACATAATGGACAAGATCAGACAGATTACAAAACAAAATGAACAAGATCAGACAGATTACAAAACAAAATGAACAAGATCAGACAGATTACAAAACAAAATGAACAAGATCAGACAGATTACAAAACAAAATGAACAAGATCAGACAGATTACAAAACAAAATGAACAAGATCAGACAGATTACAAAACAAAATGAACAAGATCAGACAGATTACAAAACATAATGAACAAGATCAGACAGATTACAAAACAAAATGAACAAGATCAGACAGATTACAAAACAAAATGAACAAGATCAGACAGATTACAAAACATAACAACAAGATCAGACATATTACAAAACATAACAACAAGATCAGACAGATTACAAAACAAAATGAATAAGATCAGACAGATTACAAAACAAATTGAACAAGATCTGACAGGTTACAAAACAAAATTGACAAGATCAGGCAGATTGCAAAACATAATGAACAAGATCAGACAGCTAACAAAACATAATGAACAAAATCTGACAGATTACAAAACAAAATGAACAAGATCAGGCAGAAAACAACACAAAATGAACAAGATCAGACAAATTACAAAACATAATGAACAAGATCAGACAGATTACAAAACATAATGAACAAGATCAGACAGATTACAAAACATAATGAACAAGATCAGGCAGATTACAAAACAAAATGAACAAGATCAGACAGATTACAAAACAAAATGAACAAGATCAGACAGATTACAAAACAAAATGAACAAGATCAGACAGATTACAAAACAAAATGAACAAGATCAGACAGGTTACAAAACAAAATGAACAAGATCAGGCAGATTGCAAAACATAATGAACAAGATCAGACAGCTAACAAAACATAATGAACAAAATCTGACAGATTACAAAACAAAATGAACAAGATCAGGCAGATTACAAAACAAAATGAACAAGATCAGACAGATTACAAAACAAAATGAACAAGATCAGACAGATTACAAAACAAAATGAACAAGATCAGACAGATTACAAAACAAAATGAACAAGATCAGACAGATTACAAAACAAAATGAACAAGATCAGGCAGATTACAAAACAAAATGAACAAGATCAGACAGATTACAAAACAAAATGAACAAGATCAGACAGGTTACCAAACAAAATGAACAAGATCAGGCAGATTACAAAACCAAATGAACAAGATCAGACAGATTACAAAACATAACAACAAGATCAGACAGATTACAAAACATAAAAAACAAGATCAGACAGATTACAAAACAAAATGAACAAGATCAGACAGATTACAAAACATAATGAACAAGATCAGACAGATTACAAAACAAAATGAACAAGATCAGACAGATTACAAAACAAAATGAACAAGATCAGACAGATTACAAAACAATAATGAACAAGATCAGACAGATTACAAAACATAATGAACAAGATCAGACAGATTACAAAACATAATGAACAAGATCAGACAGATTACAAAACAAAATGAACAAGATCAGACAGATTACAAAACAAAATGAACAAGATCAGACAGATTACAAAACAAAATGAACAAGATCAGACAGGTTACAAAACAAAATGACAAGATCAGACAGATTACAAAAACATAATGAACAAGATCAGACAGATTACAAAACATAATGAACAAGATCAGACAGATTACAAAACAAAATGAACAAGATCAGACAGATTACCAAACAAAATGAACAAGATCAGGCAGATTACAAAACCAAATGAACAAGATCAGACAGATTACAAAACATAATGAACAAGATCAGACAGATTACAAAACAAATGAAACAAGATCAGACAGATTACAAAACAAAATGAACAAGATCAGGCAGATTAAAAAACATAATGAACAAGATCAGGCAGATTACAAAACATAATGAAAAAGATCAGACAGATTACAAAACAAAATGAACAAGATTAGACAGATTACAAAACAAAATGAACAAGATCAGACAGATTACAAAACATAATGAACAAGATCAGACAGATTACAAAACATAATGAGACAAGATCAGACAGATTACAAAACATAATGAACAAGATCAGACAGATTACAAAACAAAATGAACAAGATCTGACAGATTACAAAACAAAATGAACAAGATCAGACAGATTACAAAACAAAATGAACAAGATCAGACAGATTACAAAACAAAATGAACAAGATCAGACAGATTACAAAACATAAAGAACAAGATCAGACAGATTACAAAACAAAATGAACAAGATCAGAAAGATTACAAAACAAAATGAACAAGATCAGACAGATTACAAAACAAAATGAACAAGATCAGACAGGTTAC
>JAGDYQ010000016.1:9455792-9528918 GCA_021962125.1 Bulinus truncatus | reverse complement strand
AGCCATACACAACTACACAGCCATACACAGCTACACAGCCATACACAGCTACACAGCCCTTGTGAAAATTAGAGGCTCATTGTTTCATTTCCTAAATAAAAATGTCAGATACAGGAAAGCTGTATTGAGAACTTACATGTATTAGTCTTTGAAACTTGCGTACCATAATAAAAAAAAAGCATTAGTTACATTATCTCCTGTAAACAAGTACTGGACTATAAAATAAAAGTGTTACGCAATTAGTGAACGGTTGCAATGTGGTCCTTGTACCTATTTAAATTTGACACTTATGGAAAAAGACATTATATTTTTATTCGGGAATATTAATTGATTTTCTTTGTTTGTTCATTATTTAATTGCTTTTATACATTAAGATTCTGTTTTTATTTTCGATTATGTTAAAATATTTGTTAGGTTTTATATTCTAGGTGTATAGTTAGCAATGATTATTGCAAATGATGCGTTTAATTTAAAATTATAATAAACCATCCCCTGATTGTAAACACTATGGCGGATTTCAAGAAAGTTCCCCATAGCCTTTATAAGGATTGTACAGTAACTCTGGCTCTGTTTACTAATTTAGAGTCATGCAAGAATCTACGAAAATGCGTTATGGAAGGAACTGTGGAAGCTGCTTTATTAAAAACATCTATGGTAAAAAAAAAAGATATTTAATTTGGAGTACTGTTAGCATTAAGAATATTGAATAAGGAGATTCTAATTAGCTATGCTATGCAGAATGTTAGATAAATATATTGAGAGAAAAAAAATAAGAACTAAAAAATTCCAGTTTTTTTTTAAATCTTAATATTTGTCTTTGTCATTAATAGGTTTTTTTCCCCATATATTGCCAGTAATGATTAAGTAAAAATATCACACATTATTATTTTAATTATAACCAATTAACCATGTTCCAATAAAATATACAATATAGTATATAGATTTAGTAAAAATATTGCATCTTATAACCTTATCACCAACCGATTTTAGAATTGACTATTAAATGATCCATACTGCTTCTTTAACATATATTAACACTTACATATGATACTGATTTTTTTTTATTTCCTGACAAATATACACCATTTTTTAATTCCCTAACTAATGTTTGTGCCCATCAATGCTGGGTGGACTTTACTATCACCAGGAACTAGGAAAATTCCTTTGGTTCTCACTGAGGATTGAACTTGGGACTTTCAGGTTAACAGTCAAGCATACAACACCACTTGCCACACGTCACCCTTAGGAATATAGCAATTACTGGTTATTAATCCATAAAATTTCATAAAAATATACTTTCAAGTCAAAAAATAAAGTTATAGGTTATCTATATTAAAATGCATGAAATCACTAATCTATGTAATCCACTCTTCACAGCCTCAAATTTGCCCTCAACAAACATAAGAAGTATTTTTTTTATTATGATTATTTAGATTGTGGATTCATTTCAAGTTCTTGCAGCCGCAAACAAAGCCATTCATCTTTATCAGACAAAGTCCATGATGACCAAAAATGTTCACTCTGAGATTCTTTTCTGCTTGTCACCAAGTAAAAATGTAAATTGTTTTTTTTTTCTAAATAAAGATATTTATTTATTTATAAACTTAATAAGAATAATATGTTCTGCTTTGTTTAACTATAGTTCAAATCGTCCTCACAGTATTCATTTACAATAAAGGATTGAGCTAATATTGCTAATTCCTGGGCATATAGAAGACGTGCTTGTAAATGACTAAGCTAAATTCCGAGCAAGCTCAATTAGTAACCAAATGCACCTCGTGGGTGATGCTCACTGGAGGGTGCAAGTGTCAAGATCTGTGAGTTTGAATGAAATCAGTGATTCTCGAGTTGGGACTATTGGGTGTTAGGCAGAGATGTCTGGAGTCAAATGGAGCGGCCATCCATAGTTCTACCCATGGTGGAGGCTGCTTAGAGTTGATCAGGCACAAATTGCCTAGTTTTGTGTGGGGCATCGCCCAATCAGAATATACTTAAGAAGTTTGAGGAAATAGTGGAACATGCTTTTTTTGGTTCCCCGAGTTGGCGGATAACAGGATAGACCAGTCATGAAACTTGCTTGCCATAGGGCTGTATGCAAATTTCTTCATGCTGATAAACACAGCAATTTTAAACTCTCTGGCTCTAAGAGTCTAGGTCTCAGCTCGTAGATATACTGAGAGTTCAAGGAGAGAGAGAGAGAGTAATTATAATTTTTTTTATGAGTGCCCAGTGCTGGTGGACCACATGCTGAGGGCCTGTTGCGGCACCTATGTACACACAGGCTTTACTGTGTCACTGCCCATATGGCTCTGGTGCATATAATGGTCATCTAGGAGTATAAAAGGTGGTGAAGTATGAGACAATATTTATTTTTACCATGTTCGTTTTCAGGCTCCATATTGAAGAAAAAAACAACTGTGTGCAGTGTATTGAGCAGCTACATATGACTTCATATACAGATATGTACACACGAAATGCTTAACTATGACATCCACATGCAGCAGCCTAAACACCCCCTTCTTTCTACATCCACTCACTATCTACACATCTGGTCCCATCTTACATAAGTCAAAATTATTGCTTATATAGACTCACTTAAACCACACTATGATGTTACTGGTCAGTAGTTACATAACAATCGAAAATCCCAGCTTTGCTACAACATTGGTGTGAAAGATGAGTCCATATAAAAAGTTCCATATTAAATCACAATCTTAATAGCCAGCCATCTGGTAATTCCCATAGTTCACATTTGACAGGAGAAACCCCACTTTTTTACAGAAAACCCATATAGTTTTAGATAACCTGCGGCTTTAGTCGTAATACAATAAAAAAAACTCATTCCATATGAACAGAGCTCGCAGATTCAAAGAAAGAGAGAGTAATGCTATTGGAGTGAATGTTAACTCATGTAAATCAAACTCATATTTGATATCAATGAATTGTACATTAGTATAAATTGTAAACAGTACCATGACTTATGCTATTAAAAGAAAAATTATAATTCAATAAGAAAATTTGATACTAAGCTAGTGAATGCAATAATTAATATAATTTGGGATGGAGAATTTTCCATTATGGAAATTTAATTGGAAGTGACTGGAGGGCAATGTGATCAACATGATAGTAGTAAGGTTACCATGATAGGTATAAAAGGGGGACATTTGGGGAAAATGTTCATTGGGGGTGAATCAGACACTCAGAAATAGAGTTGTCCATTGAGCATCTCACTCAGAGTCAAGGTTAGCTTCAGTACTTATAGTTAATGTTGATAGTTTGTTGAGTGAAAAATTTATTGAATAAACTGTTGATACTGTGCAGTGGAAAATAAATTTGATCTACTGCACTAGAACTGCATCTCATACCTCAGACAACAAACTGTTTTTGACCAAGACTTGAGCCACAAACCCGTAAGTGAATCAGTGGGGCTTTTTGTTATTAGCTTAATTAGCATGGTGCATGTTATGGGTTCATGCCCCAGTTTCCTCTGTGACTCCATAGCTATTGTAGTTTCAGCCAGATGTGGATGTAGAAAGTGCATTGCAAAAACTGTCTCAGTAGTTTAAAGAGCTAAACATCCTTAAGGGGCTAACAAAAATAATGCTGTGAATTTTGACTATGATTTTTCACTATACTTTTGAATATAATTCTTTTATGTTAAAGCAAACGTCAAATTTTAAAACACAGATTTCAACAGTTTAGCCTTATTTGTGTATAATTTAATATTTTCAAAGTCAAAAAAACTACATAGGTTCTTAGTTTAAGTCTTGCCTCTTGATATCATGTTTAATTAATGACACTCCTGAAAGTTGTTCTGTACTTCTCCAAACCATAACATCACTTAGCTTCACCACTCAAATGATGAGGTAAAAACATGAAGCTAGAAATTAATTACAAGCCATTATAGAATATATCACTGTATTCTTTATTAATTTTAGATTTCTGAATCCTTCCGATTGTTTGGAGCTGCTGATGGAGATACAAGTGTGTTCGTTGCTGTTGTTAATGATGTTGATGATAAAACTCTTCATAAAGTCTCAAATATTCTTGAACAACAGCCCAAGTCACTGGACAGGATTTCAAGTCTAGCAGACACAAAATTAATAATAAAGGTAGATATTTGTTTTTTTATGAAATGCTTTTTCATATGAACCCAGACATAAGTTTTAAAGCCAATTTATTCCCAACACTAAGAATTCCTCTCTTAGACTCAGATTTTTCATTTAATGTTTTTAACATTACAAAACAATACATATATGAGTAAAAGTTAGAATAAATTATTTTGTTCAGAATCTGTCTATTTAGATTATGATAAATGTTTATTATTCACTTTAAAATCAATGAGATTTAAATGTTTCGTTAAATGTTTGATTTCATTTTGATTTTAGACATACAGACTTACTTCTGATGAAATGTCTAAATTTTCACTTCTGGACTCGCTAATTCCTAGAATAGCTGCCAAAGAAATTATTACTGCAGGAAAGGGAAAAAGTTGACATCAATTTTAGATGAAAATATTATGTTGTTTTTTTTTAAATAAAAATAAATATGGTTATTCTCATTTTTAACCTATGTATCAAAAAATGGAGAATGAGTAAAATTAATTAATTTGCTTTTTTTTTCATAACAATGAAATTTTATAATTAGTCTGTTTTTTTTTTTTTTGTTGTCCAGTTTTATGTTTGTCAAGAAAATCGCTTCCCTTAGAATTCTTCTGTTTCTGTAGCCACTGCAAATTGATAACTACTTCTAATCAACAATTTAGAAATTAATTATTTTTTATATCAGTACATAAGAATAGGGATGCAGTGGCAGGGTGGTAGAGAGCTGGACTGCTTACTGAATGGTCCGGGACTTCAAGCCCTGATGAGTACTGGTACTTTTCTTGGGTCCGATTGATGTTCCACCCAGATAACAAATGGGTACCCAATATTTGTAGGCGGCGGGACATTATACTAACCATACAATCCCATAGATTAGCTGTGGCTATATAAACAGATAAACTCTACTTCATCTGACCCCGATGGTCTGTATTGGCTTTATGAAGGAAACTTTACTTTTTTTTTGTTAAAAAATTATCCAGGAGCTCTATTTTCTCTGATTTCTCTATTTAAAAAGACTTAAAGTTTGAAAAATTATTATTATTCTGTAAACAACATCTTTATTTAAGAACTGTCAGTTTTCTATTTACAGAAGATGAATGCATGTATATGATATGAAATTTTGTGCTAAAATATATTTTCTATATTTAAAAATAATTCTTAATGGTTTAACTATTTTATTATTATACACAGATTCTAATCATAAGTTGAGCTTTAAATTAAGAAAAATGCGAATTTATTTTGACTTTCATGATTTCTTTAAACACTAAAACCTGCAATAATTATGATTTCAAAGGGTGGCTCTGACCCTATGCATCAGACATCAAAGATGAATTAATCAATTAGTTTTTTATGTTTTCTCAAATGTTTGGTGGAAGTGAATTGGTGTCTGAAAAGATTAAGTTTCAAATAGACTGACAATGAGCTGGTTGCAAGTTTTTCAATATTAATTTTGATTTTATGATTTCTCTGACTTTGAAAGGCGACAAATGAGAAGGTAAACTTGTGTTTACTAAATTGAAAAAATAAAATATTCGCCTTCAAAGACTTCAAATAAAATCATATGGAAGATTGTATTTAAATTTGTTATATTTGATTTACAAACGTAACAAGTTGGAAAAGCTAACATCTTCTAATACAAAACCATAATTTGTTTTGTTTTAAATCATTTTGTAAAATGTAGGATTAACTACAATAAAATTGAATAAAGTGAAAAAAGAAATGCTATACGGACTCATATTTTTTGTTGGCAAACTTTCCATTTTAGACTTTTATGGGGGGTTCCTTTAGGGTTCAGGCCCTATAGGATGAGACTGCCCTGGATGGTACTGCTCAACTAACAGTGTACAGTGTCAATGATGTTTGTGCCACCCGGGGCAAACTTTTAAAAATGCCCCCACCCTCCTTTTCGAAATACAAATGCCTTAAAAGTCAAACAACTTGGAAACTGAAATAAATATGTAAAAAACAAACTATTTGTGTATTTTCATTTTCTCATATATGACTAAAAGAATCAAGATTTAAATATAGAACTATTATAGTATATAGTATAAATTGTAAGCCATTTAGCCACGACTCAAAAGGACGGGGAGGGGGTTCGTGTGGTAAAGCGGAGACTGTGGATGGTTTGTCCCGGTTCGATCTCCATTGTACTATCGGCTATGGTGGAGATAAAAGAAGGGCATCTTAAAAACCGTCCCATTAATGGTTTACAGGATCTAAGATCTCTCATACTTACAGGGACTTCACACACACACTGATAAAAAGACAACTTTGCTACAATTAAATCTTTTATTTGATGCTGACAACAAAGACCAAAAAAAAAAACAAGTTTTTAAACAAAGTCTCACTTTCTAAACATTATAATTGACATAATTAACTTGTTTGGTCTAAGTTGGAAGCACATACGAACGGATCAAAATGTTGGTACATTTCTCTGTGGAAAGTGTCATTTATATTGTATTTTTTGCGTGTGTGAGAGTGTTTTATTCTGTGTAAGTCTAGCCCTACAAAACTTAAACCGGTTTTCAAACACGAAATAACTGGTTGTCGTATATTTCGAAATTGTCAGAAAAACCGGTTTTATTTTTAACAGTCGGCTTATAAAAACCAACAATTTCTAAGCAGCGACATTAGTAATTGGCTACTGGGGCTATCGCTCTAGGCCCTGCGCCTGAATGGGCCGCCGTGCATGGAGATTTTTCTGTTATTACCGAAAAGGCTTTCTCCATGACACTCGTCACAGACCTGCAAATGATCTCGTCCTGAGCTCCCCTGTATTCAGTATTTATAACAACTTCTCAAGTTGCATCATTTTTTTATGTCTTGGTTATCTCACTTGATGTTCTTTATTATATGACGGGTGCAACTTTCCAGTGCTTCCCATGGAGACACTAAAGATTTGAATGATTTTCTGGAGCTTGCTAATTCGGATGAAAGGGTTTTTACTATACTTATTTAGGCTATTATAAATGCCGTACTTGGATCAATTTATAGTTTATCATTTACAAAAAAAAAAAAAAAGCTGGTTGCTCAAAACTAGAACAATTTAGTTTAGTTGGTATTTGGAGGTATCAATGTAATACAAGTTCACTTGGTATTTGGATGTATCATTGTAATACAAGTTCAGCTGGTATTTGGAGGTATCATTGTAATACAAGTTCAGCTGGTATTTGGAGGTATCATTGTAATACAAGTTCACTTCGTATTTGGATGTATCATTGTAATACAAGTTCATTTGGTATTTGGAGGTATCATTTTAATACAAGTTCAGTTGGTATTTGGAGGTATCATTGTAATACAAGTTCAGTTGGTATTTGGAGGTATCATTGTAATGCAAGTTCATTTGGTATTTGGAGATATCATTGTAATACAAGTTCAGTTGGTATTTGGAGGTATCATTGTAATACAAGGTCAGTTGGTATCTGGAGGAATCATTGTAATACAAGGTCAGTTGGTATTTGGAGGTATCATTGTAATACAAGTTCAGCTGGTATTTGGAGATATCATTGTAATACAAGTTCAGCTGGTATTTGGAGATATCATTGTAATACAAGTTCAGCTGGTATTTGGAGATATCATTGTAATACAAGTTCAGCTGGTATTTGGAGATATCATTGTAATACCAGTTCAGTTGGTATTTGGAGGTATCATTGTAATACAAGTTCAGTTGGTATTTGGAGGTATCATTGTAATGCAAGTTCATTTGGTATTTGGAGATATCATTGTAATACAAGTTCAGTTGGTATTTGGAGGTATCATTGTAATACAAGGTCAGTTGGTATCTGGAGGAATCATTGTAATACAAGGTCAGTTGGTATTTGGAGGTATCATTGTAATACAAGTTCAGCTGGTATTTGGAGATATCATTGTAATACAAGTTCAGCTGGTATTTGGAGATATCATTGTAATACAAGTTCAGCTGGTATTTGGAGATATCATTGTAATACAAGTTCAGCTGGTATTTGGAGATATCATTGTAATACCAGTTCAGTTGGTATTTGGAGGTATCATTGTAATACAAGGTCAGTTGGTATTTGGAGGTATCAATGTTTTCGGCACGGCATATCGCAGATTCCGCCCTTTCCGAAGACAGATACATTCTTGTACTACGGGTAATGCTGACACCGACAGATACATGCTTGTTCGTACGGGTAATGCCGACACCGACAGATACATTCTTGTACGTACGGGTAATGCCGACACCGACCGGCTATATATTCATTGATTTTATATCGATAAAAAATTAACCTGAATGTTTTGAATCTCATAGGGATTAAGTTCGTATTGTGAGATTGCACAGCACTGAGCACCCTAAATGCCGCCTCCTCAGACAGCAAATATAATGCCGCGCGGAGCGAATGTCCAACAGCCACCCCCACCCTCTATTAACAACACTGTATGGTACCTTCCTTAGTTGAGTTTCTGTAACTGTGTTGTACATTGTACATGTAGAAAGATGACTTCTAAACTAGATATGGAGTACAGGGGCTAACATTTTTCAATCATTACAGTACGGTAGATAAGTTGAAAGCTTTTTTAAAAAATGCGCGTCTAAATTGTGACTGATCTACAAATTGTATGACTACTTTAAATTACAACTTTATGCCAACTTTATTTTACAAGTTTAACTTTAGGCCAAATTTATAAGTTTCCGCCTGCTATCTTTTACAAATCTACTTGAAACCTACTTAACTTTACAAGCTTTTTTGGGGAAATATATTCAGGATCTTTTATTATAACTTTTATTTTTCAAATTGCTTAATCGGCACTTTAGTTTATCAATGAACACAAATATGTTTATTCTGTAGCTTATTCTCCTTATTCTATGAACGTGTCTATGTAGCATACCCACACATGACATATTTCTATAGCCATATGACGGCAACTGCAGGTAACAAAGAAAAATCGATTGTCAGCAGTCAGCAAAACAAGGAATATTTTAAGCGAAACAATATAAACAAAATTAATCATAATTTTGCTGACACAATGCAGTAAAAATTATTTCTTTGTCTCACCTACGTCATCTGTATATTGGTGATGAAAAGCGATGTACTGTTAAAATGAAAAAACATTATCGCTATTTTTCGCTTCTTGTTGATTGTGGATTCTGTTCAAGTCAGTAAATTGACAACATGGTACTCATACACTTTTTAACTAAGCCAAACATGACAGAAACAAATATAAAATAATGAAAAAAAAACATACCAAAGTAATAAGTATTTGAATAATGAAATAAACTACTAACCAAATTAATAAGTATATTAAAATAATGAAATAAACTACTAACCAAATTGATAAGTATATTAAAATAATGAAACAAACTACTAACCAAATTAATAAGTATATTAAAATAATGAAATAAACTACACGTTATTAAACTATTGAAAATAGATTTACGTGTTGTTGTTTGTATTTTTTTTACCGACAATGTATTATGAAGAATGGTGTACACAAAGCCGTTCTTAGAGTTTTTCAGGCAACCTTATGTATCTAATAATACACAGTTCTATTGTTAAGAATAGCTATTTAATATATTTTTTCCTTTCTCGCGTCAGAGCGCCAGGGTGTATACTTGCTCCACCTGGCAGCTAGGTGTGTGTTCTTGCTCCACCTGGCAGTAGTTTGTGTGCTTTCTCCACCTGGCAGCTAGATGTGTGTACTTGCTCCACCTGGCAGTAGTTTGTATACTTGCTCCACAAGGCAGCTAGGTGTGTGTACTGCTCCACCTGACAGTTTGGTGTGTGTACTTACTCCACCTGGCAGCTTGGTGTGTGTACTTGCTCCACCTGACAGTAGATTGTGTACTTACTCTACCTGGCAGCTAGATGTGTGTACTTACTCCACCTGGCAGCTTAATGTGTGTACTTGCTCCACCTGACAGTAGATTGTGTACTTACTCCAGAGGCGCAACTAGACCAAACTTTCAGGGGGGGGGGGCAAAAAAAATTACCTGGCAGCTAGATGTGTGTACTTGCTCCACCTGGCAGTTAGGTATGTATTTGCTCCACCTGGCAGCTAGGCTTGAGTACTTGCTCCACCTGGCAGCTAGGTGTGTTTACTTGCTCCACCTGGCAGTAGATTGTGTACTTGCTCCACAAGGCAGCTAGGTGTGTGTACTTGCTCCACCTGGCAGTAGATTGTGTACTTGCTCCACAAGGCAGCTAGGTGTGTGTACTTGCTGTACATGGCAGCTAGGTGTGTGTACTTGCTCCACCTGGCAATAGGTTGTGTACTTGCTCCACCTGGCAGTAGGCTGTGTATTCCTCCACCTGGCAGTAGATTGTGTACTTGCTCCACCTGACAGCTTGGTGTGTGTACTTGCTGCACATGGCAGCTAGGTATGTGTACTTGATGCACATGGCAGCTAGGTGTGTGTACTTGCTCCACCTGACAGTAGATTGTGTACTTACTCTACCTGGCAGCTAGATGTGTGTACTTACTCCACCTGGCAGCTTAATGTGTGTACTTGCTCCACCTGACAGTAGATTGTGTACTTACTCCAGAGGCGAAACTAGACCAAACTTTCAGGGGGGGGGGCAAAAAAATTACCTGGCAGCTAGATGTGTGTACTTGCTCCACCTGGCAGTTAGGTATGTATTTGCTCCACCTAGCAGCTAGGTTTGAGTACTTGCTCCACCTGGCAGCTAGGTGTGTGTACTTGCTCCACCTGGCAGTAGATTGTGTACTGGCTCCACAAGGCAGCTAGGTGTGTGTACTTGCTGTACATGGCAGCTAGGTGTAAGTACTTGCTCCACCTGGCAATAGGTTGTGTACTTGCTCCACCTGGCAGTAGGCTGTGTACTTCCTCCACCTGGCAGTAGATTGTGTACTTGCTCCACCTGACAGATTGGTGTGTGTACTTGCTGCACATGGCAGCTAGGTGTGTGTACTTGCTGTACATGGCAGCTAGGTGTGTGTACTTGCTCCACCTGACAGTAGATTGTGTACTTACTCTACCTGGCAGCTAGATGTGTGTACTTACTCCACCTAGCTGCTTAATGTGTGTACTTGCTCCACCTGACAGTAGATTGTGTACTTACTCCAGAGGCGCAACTAGACCAAACTATCAGGGGGGGCAAAAAAAATTACCTGGCAGGTAGATGTGTGTACTTGCTCTACATGGCAGCTTGGTGTGTGTACTTACTCCACCTGACAGTAGATTGTGTACTTGCTCCACCTGGCAGGTAGGCTTGAATACTAGCTCCACCTGGCAGCTAGGTGTGTGTACTTGCTCCACCTGGCAGTAGATTGTGTACTTGCTCCACAAGGCAGCTAGGTGTGTGTACTTGCTGCACATGGCAGCTAGGTGTTTGTACTTGCTCCACCTGGCAGTAGATTGTGTACTTGCTCCACAAGGCAGCTAGGTGTGTGTACTTGCTGTACATGGCAGCTAGGTGTTTGTACTTGCTCCACCTGGCAGTAGATTGTGTACTTGCTCCACAAGGCAGCTTGGTGTGTGTACTTACTCCACCTGACAGTAGATTGTGTACTTGCTCCACCTGGCAGGTAGGCTTGAATACTAGCTCCACCTGGCAGCTAGGTGTGTGTACTTGCTCCACCTGGCAGTAGATTGTGTACTTGCTCCACAAGGCAGCTAGGTGTGTGTACTTGCTGCACATGGCAGCTAGGTGTTTGTACTTGCTCCACCTGGCAGTAGATTGTGTACTTGCTCCACAAGGCAGCTAGGTGTGTGTACTTGCTGTACATGGCAGCTAGGTGTGTGTACTTGCTCCACCTGGCAATAGGTTGTGTACTTGCTCCACCTGACAGTAGATTGTGTACTTACTCCAGAGGTGCAACTAAATCAAACTTTCAGGGGGGGGGGCAAAAAAATTTACCTGGCAGCTAGATGTGTGTACTTGCTCTACATGGCAGCTTGGTGTGTGTACTTACTCCACCTGACAGTAGATTGTGTACTTGCTCCACCTGGCAGGTAGGCTTGAATACTAGCTCCACCTGGCAGCTAGGTGTGTGTACTTGCTCCACCTGGCAGTAGATTGTGTACTTGCTCCACAAGGCAGCTAGGTGTGTGTACTTGCTGCACATGGCAGCTAGGTGTTTGTACTTGCTCCACCTGGCAATAGGTTGTGTACTTGCTCCACCTGGCAGTAGGCTGTGTACTTCCTCCACCTGGCAGTAGATTGTGTGCTTGCTCCACCTGACAGATTGGTGTGTGTACTTGCTGCACATGGCAGCTAGGTATGTGTACTTGCTGCACATGGCAGCTAGGTGTGTGTACATTCTGCACATGGCAGCTAGGTGTGTGCACGTGTTCCACCTGGCAGCTAGGTGTGTGTACTTGCTCCACCTAGCAGTAGGTTGTGTACTCGCTCCACCTGGCAGTAGTTTGTGTACTTGCTCCACCTGGCAGCTAGGTGTGTGCACTTGTTCCACCTGGCAGCTAGGTGTGTGTATTTGCTCCACCTGGCAGTAGATTGTGTACTTGCTCCACCTGGCAGCTAGGTGTGTGTACTTGCTCGACCTGGCAGCTATGTGTGTACTTGCTCCACCTGGCAGTTAGACAAACATTGGGTGTCAGATCTTTCCTGAAAAAAAAGCTAGATCAGATGAGTGTACCTGCCAACCAGCCATAATGACAAGGCGAGTGTGTTCCTGCCACAAATGTCAAAAACATTACGCGATTGTGATTGCCTTGAATGTAATAATGTGAGTGTGTTGTGATTGAATTAGATGTAATAATGTGAGGGTGTTGCGATTGAATTAGATGTAATAATGTGAGGGTGTTATGATTGAATTAGATGTAATAATGTGAGGGTGTTGTGATTGCCTTTTTCTGTCCTATTAGTAAAACTATAATAAATACCGTTTCAAATATCAAATATCAACCTCGTGTGAATGATTAGTGAATATTTTTTATGCCGTTACCGTCAGATACATCTATCCAAAAGTCAGGCGATTGTGATTGCCGTAAATGTCAGAATAGCAGGGGTGTTGTGTGGCTCCCTTATTTGTCAAAACAGCAAGCTACGAATATCCAGATCCTTGTAAAACTTTCTGACCAAGTATCACCAATGCACAATTAAGTTTTTTTTTAACTGCTAAGGAGATGACATCGACCACATACCTAATTAACCATGACGTCACTTCCCGTGCCCATATCTCCCTTGTAGGCTATTAATGAACAGTGACTTTTTATGTCTTATAGTCCGGGGGGATTATGTGTTCGTGCTACACCAGTCAAAATGGTTGCACATGAGTGAGTGTCAGCCATAGCTTACAGTGTGGGAGGGAGGGTGTGAGTTTTCCAGCCAAAGCTGACAATGAGACTGGATATATAAACTAGAATTTCTGTTAATTGTTTGAAGATAAACTATACAATTATCTTTCAAAGAGTGAAACGCCGCTGCGTTTTTTAAAAAATTTAAACAGTTTAAAAACTAATATTCAGTCTAGGTGTATTTGATAATTGTGACGTGTAGAATTGCCCTTCTACCCCCACCAACCCCAGTTCACCACAGGGTCAAGGTTCCAGCCGCTATGTTTGTGTAGATTCGTTTCATCGACGTCGCCTTCCCCCCAATCGTTTCACTGACGTTCTTCCCCCCCCCCCCACAAACGTTTCGGTGACAGACATCGTCGTTCCCCCCCCCAAACGTTGCACCAACGTATTCGCCCCGACCTTATAAATACGTGAATAGCAGTAGCTGAGTTAGTAAGGTGCTGACAGTCATATGAGTTAGACGTAGAGTAGTGTAGATAGTTCTAAGATTCTAAGAGTTAGTTGTAAACTTGTAGTGACATTTGTTAAAGTAGACATCATTAGACAAAGGACTTATATTGTATATACATATATATTCACCTATGTTTAGAAGCAATTAAAGTTGGATCTTTGAGTTTAAATATCAGTGTTGGTGTTGATATATATATATATATATATATATATATATATATATATATATATATATATATATATTAGAGAATTGTGTACGTAACATATTTGGCGATCCTACGCCTTGTAAAGTATAAAGAAATATAATAACGTTACATATTTGAAAATAATAACGTAACAATAATATATTAGCAATCAGTATCAAACAATCTATGGAGGCAATCGAGACACTCCTCATGAACAAAGATGTTCTTTTAGCTGCTTTTTTAATGTTCCAAAACATAGAATTTTCTTAAATTAAAAAGAAATAAAAAAGAGGAAAGACGATGCTCTGTAAAACGGCAACAAAAATAAAAGGTATTAGAGACTTGAAGGGGAAAATGAAGCGTAGAATAAAAGAGAAATCAACTAGAAGTTGGCAGCATGTTTGTTATAATACTCAGACAAATTCAAAGCAGACTTTGCCAATGACAGTATCGACAGAGCAAATAAATTCATTGTTCATCAGGTGGGGGATACTTACCCAGACATTGTCCGGGATGCAGGATGGGCTGTTACTTGAACTACCAACAACTCAAGCGAGCGTTAAAGGGATTTTGTACTGTCCTCCTCTTCATAAAATTTGAAAAACTCAATGGAAACCAATATTTACTTAAATGTATTTTTATATTCATTTAAAAAATATATAAATATGTACACAATAATTAAAATAAACAAAAACAGTTAAATACACAGTTCAGTAATTTCATGTATTAATATTTTTTATTATTAAGTAATTAGAGTGAAAAAAAATCAACGACAAAAAAAAAAAAAACTATTTCAGATTAGACCTACATTGTGCATACTGCAACAAAAACTATTTCAGATTAGACCTACATTGTGCATACTGCAACAAAAACTATTTCAGATTAGACCTACATTGTGCATACTGCAACAAAAACTATTTCAGATTAGACCTTCATTGTGCATACTGCAACAAAAACACTTCTAACTATTTTTACACGGCCATTCCCAGTATTACTGTCGAAGTATCGTCCAACCATCCATGCTTTAAAAAAGCATAGTACGATACACAGGCAATTTACATTGTGTTCACGCTAAACAAAAGCTGCCTTACTATAGAAGTGTTGATGGTTTGATGAGGGAGGTGGGGGAAGATGCATAGACAGAAGGCCTGTTTGCCTATTCATACGGCAACTTCCATATAGTGAATAGGAAAAATGGAGATATGCTGCGAATATGTAATACACTGGAAATGTACTGATATATCAAACTTATATAAAACAAAACAATTTAAAATCATATTTGCACCAATATTATCAATCGATACGACTATACACTGTATGATGTTGACATCCTGCCGATTTTCATTGTACGTTGTAAACAACTGATTGAGAAATGACAACAGTACAAGTAACAACTGATTGAAAAGTGACAACAGTACAAGTAACAACTGATGAGAAGTGACAACAGTACAAGTAACAACTAATTGAGAAGTGACAACAGTACAATTAACAACTAACTGAGAAGTGACAATAGTACAAGTAACAACTGATTGAGAAGTCACAACAGTACAAAACAACTAACTGAGAAGTGACAACAGTACAAGTAACAACTGAGTGAGAAGTGACAACAGTACAAGTAACAACTGAGTGAGAAGTGACAACAGTACAAGTAACAAAACCAATAAAACCAAAATGTGTTTCACGTAAGCTATCCCTAATGATCTAGGTCAAATGTTCAGTCATTTTGTTCTACAGTCTAAACATTAGATTTTTAAGACTTTATTTGATAGACAAACCAAAATATGACAATTTTATCAAGCAGCGCTCATTTATCTAGAAAAAATATTTTAAGATTATCACAATAAAAATGGCATGGGGTGTTGAGGACCCCTATGAGGGTATCCCTGGCTTGTATCTAGAAGTATGAGGGCTGACTCAAATTGTACTCGTATTTCTATTTATGTTTCTGCCACACACAGTCTCACCAACAATTAAACGTACAATTAGTGACGAGGATCAATTGAACAAGCCTCGTGTGACAACAATCAAATATTTATTTACAGAGAGACACCAGTCCGTAACAGGGATCTGGTGGTCTTTAAAATGAAGCAAAGATAATCCAAAAAGCAAAAATAATCCAGTATAAATGAATAAAATCAAAAGGGCGTTATCTCGATAGATCTCTCTTCTCTTCTCTCTCTCTCTCTCTTTCTCTCTCTCTCTCTCTCTCTCTCTCTTTTCAACCGGTCACTACCAGGACCCTCAGTCGAATGTCCAAAAACTCTTACATTACTCACATACCCTTTCACACGTGACCCCCTGACCAATCATTCCTCTACGCTCCTTTCCCTATCAATCAGACGGTGGAGCCTAGATGGGGGGGGGTGTACGTCATACCGACAAAGGACGAACGTAGCTGAACATCTATCCTTTGTTGGTGTCCGACCAGCAGCCGAGTGGCCAGAGAGAATCCCCAGTGGATTGTAACATCTTTCTTTGACATTCTTCAGCGTTTGCTCAGTTCGTCGGCGCAGGGGCTCTTCATCTCTCTCCGCTGGCTACTGCCGATATGACGCAATTACGGGGGTGGAGTAGAAGGGTTGGTAGCGAGTCAAGGGTTGGAGCAAAGTGGGAATGGTTTCGACAAATTACCCACAACCCGTGACATGGGGTGGGGGATAAATAGGTTTTGCATATGCATTTATGCTATGCTTATTTAACATTTTCCCCTCTTTTCAGCAATAACATATATTGATTGTATTAAAAAAAATCAGTAACCATAGTAACTATATAATCATAATATTAAACAAATATACTGCGATATATATGTATATATTTGAACGTGAATATTTGTATGGTGTGTCAATACATTAAATATTTGTATGGTGTGTCAATACATTAAATATTTGTGTGATGTGTCAATACATTAAATATTTGTATGGTGTGTCAATACATTAAATATTTGTATGGTGTGTCAATACATTAAATATTTGTATGGTGTGTCAGTACATTAAATATTGTGTGGTGTGTCAATACATTAAATATTTGTATGGTGTGTCAATATATTTAATAGGTGTATGGTGTGTCAATACATTAAATATTTGTATGGTGTGTCAATACATTAAATATTTGTATGATGTGTCAATACATTAAATATTTGTATGGTGTGTCAATACATTAAATATTGTGTGGTGTGTCAATACATTAAATATTTGTATGGTGTGTCAATATATTTAATAGGTGTATGGTGTGTCAATACATTAAATATTTGTATGGTGTGTCAATACATTAAATATTTGTATGATGTGTCAATACATTAAATATTTGTATGATGTGTCAATACGTTAAATAGGTGAATGGTGTGTCAATACATTAAATATGTGTATGGTGTGTCAATACATTAAATAGGTGTATCTAAAAAGTCGGTAAAACAATACCAAGTATCATCATCATCATATATCATATTATTCATTTCCAGTGTGCGTTAAATCGAAAGCGGAAAACAAGAATTCAAAATGGCGTCTTGCCACCGTACCGATTCGAGAGATGTTTTTTAAAAATCTACAGTTTTGAATTGATTCTGCGGTTTTTAAACGTGAAAGCCAAATGCCAAAATGTAAATAATTCCATTTAAGTATTCTTTGGTTTGTTTTTGTGTATTTCTACAACATATTACATCTTTAAATTGTAATAAAATCATGAAATTATCGGATCTGACCGAAACCAAAAATAACCTAGCCTACCGATCAAACCTAAGGGAGGCTATTCAAAAAGCAAAATAAACCAAACAATATGCCGGCCTCTTCATCAGTCGAGAACATATGCATCTTGCTTAAAACAGTTAATATTTTTTTTAAAAAGTAGGGCCGTAAAATGATAAAACTATATGACCACTTTAATAAAATAATGAGGTAAGTTCATGTTTTTAAGGTGTCTTTCTTATTATCAGAATGATTTTAGCTGCGTTTTGCATAACGCTGTTGTTAACAATAACATCCTCGACATCATAGTAGTAATAATTATTATTCACGAACAGTGAATGACAAGTAAATATAACAAAGACAACGCAGCCTTGCAAATCTTTAGATGATTAATGTCATGTTTATGGCTTTTTTGTAAATTATGTAAAATTTAGTATTATCTCTATACTATAAAATAAACAAAATCTTTATATATTATTCTGTGCATAACTAAGGGAAATCTACTCCTAATATACTCAACAAAAAGATATCATCTGCAATTATATTTTTCATATTAATTACAAAGAATTTTTCGACAGTCTGTCTGTTCTACTCAGTTTATTGGTGGTTGGTAATAATTATTGCTCTTTGACAGTCTTTCTGTGCTGTTAAGCCTATTAGTTTTATGTAAGAGTTATTGGGGTTTTTTCATTGCAAACAAATAAATTAGTCTATTTCTCTTTGCATCAAAGATTTCTATCCATCAAAGATTTCTATTTTCTATAAAATTGTGTAAAAGCATAAAATTGTAATATGTCAGATTTACTTAAAAATAATTGTAAGATAGTCAGGAAATCCAGAGCAGATGAATCATCTGAGGCAAAAAAAAAGGTGCCTGGAATCTAATAAATTGCGAAAGCAACAGAGAATATTTCATGAATCTGCAAATTCTTTTTCATTTGACTTTGTTCTCATGTTCTTAGATAATTTCAATTTTTTCAATTTGGACCACAGATGGCTTTGGTTAATACTATATAACCCCTTGATGCTCTTAGAATAACTGGTAGAAGCTGTCGGAAATCTCCTCCCATCAAAATAACTTTCCCTTCGAATAATGCATCACTTTCCATTAAATCTTTCAGTAATCTATCCACAGCAATAAAACAATGAGTTTTGATTCTGTCAAAGTCTATGGAGAAAAAAATTCTAAAAATCCTGTGTATAAAGAGGTCTTGATGCAATAAAAAATCTTAAGTACATAATTTTAAAAATGTAACATAGTATAAATTGTACAAAAACTTATTTTAACTTAATTAACCACCACCAGTTATTTTATCTAAAATGTCAATTTTAGGTCGACTACCTTTTATTTTATTTAACAGTCCTTTTTAGGGTCATTACATTTTATTGTATTTAACGGTCCTCATTAGGGCCACTACCATTTATTGTGTCTAAACGGTCCTTTTCAGGGCTAATGAAAATTTTACAATTAACTTGAGTTCGCTTGCTAGCATGAGTTTTAATAAAAAAGTTCCTTTCAGGACCACCTAAAAGTAAAGTTTATTTATTTAAGGTACATTTATAAGTAAAATATTAACATTGTTGAGGTTAATTCATAGTTATTAGTATTTTAAAAAGTTCTGCAAATGTTTTGCGGGTACAGCTAGTATATTCATATTTTAAATCATTGCATAATGAATTTAAACATGTATATTTATAAATAGAAAATAATAACATTTCCTTTTGCCCCTCCTACTTCCAGTGTCGGGGGTCTGATAGAATAGTGTCGGCGTCTGATACAATAGTGTCGGCGTCTGAAAGAAAAATGTCGGCATCTGATAGAACAGTGTCGGCGTCTGATAGAATAGTGTCGGCGTCTGATTGATAGAATATTGTCGGCGTCTGATTGATAGAACAGTGTCGGCGTCTGATTGATAGAACAGTGTCGGCGTCTGATAGAACAGTGTCGGCGTCTGATAGAATAGTGTCGGCGTCTGATAGAAAAGTGTCGGCGTCTGATTGATAGAACAGTGTCGGCGTCTGATTGATAGAACAGTGTCGGCGTCTGATTGATAGAATAATGTCGGCGTCTGATTGATAGAATTAGTTTATTTGAGTCAGAGTGATAAATCAAATTAGTTTATTGGTGTCAGGCCGATAAATCAAATTAGTTTATTGGAGTCAGAGTAATGAATCAAATTAATTTAGAAGCGTTAGACTTATAAATAAATTTAGTTAAGTGGCGTCAGGGTGATAAATCGTTTCAAGTTTTTTTTTTATAAAAGACTTGTCACTGATGGCAATGTTTTTTTGTTTTTTTTTAGATTTACAAATATTTTGTTCTCAAAAACTATTCACTTGATTTTGGCATGATGGGCATGTAGATGATGCTGATGTGAGACCCAAAACTTTATATCAATTTGATACAAGAGATTGTTGAGAATTTTGAAACAAAAAATGATTGAGAACTGGGAAAAAAGTGAAACAAGAGTTGTAACTACCTACATTAAATTTAACAATAATGTTCTGATTGTGTCGGTCTAAATTTATAACTACCTACATTAAATATAACAATAATGTTCTGATTGTGTCGGTCTAAATTTATAACTACCTACATTAAATATAACAATAATGTTCTGATTGTGTCGGTCTAAATTTAGTACAGGTTTTGTTCCGTACATTGAAACTAATAGAAATCAAAAACTACGGGAGTATTTTTCTTAAGAAACAAATCACATCCTTTTATTTTATAAAATGCATACTTTCAAAATCACACACACACACACACACTTAAAGCTATCATACAAACACCCCCCCCCCCCCCCCGGTTGTACGCCTGCACGTGAAATAAAACAAAAAGTAAAAAATAAAGTAACACATAAAATGTTCACTAAAGTTAACAGGAGACAAATGTAAACAGAAGACAAATGTAAACAGGAGACAAATGTCACGATCTGTCTGGGGGAAGATCATTGGTGTCACCTGGCTAGAGAAAAAAAACATCTTTCTGCGACATTGGCAGTACCATGCTCAATGATGTTCAACCGAGATTGTAGCACTTGCAGATGACGGTGTTGACATATGTGGTCGGCACACAGCACCTTCCAATCTCTCACACCACGGACACCTTGAATTAGACCAGCCAGCTACTTTGTTTTGCCTCGTCAAAAGTTTGGTCTGAATAGTTAATTTTTTGTCACACAGTCTTTTTGTACTTCTGGCTAATAGTAACTGATATGATTTATTTTTTTAAAAAGTCTTAACGTAATGTTGAACACACACACTAACCAATAATTTGAACACAAGTACATATACTAATACATACTTCATTCTACGTTACACACAGGTGTCAACATATTTCTATTAATCCTATTATTGCCTGATATCATACACACATGGGCGTCGCTAGAAATTTTTCCGGGGGGGGGGGCACAAATACACGTTTTTTTAAAAATTTAACTGTCAATGTCATACAGGCAGTGGCGTAGTGAGGCGGGGAAAGGGGGTATCATGCCCCGGGCACTACTCACAAAGGGGGTGCCAATTGGTATATTTTACATATAATATTATATGATTTTCGAGTGGGGGCGCTAAAAAGATATTTTGCCCCGGGCGCGAGTACATCGCTACGCCACTGCATACAGGCTTATTTTTCATTTAAATTCTAGTTAAGTATAACATAATTATTTATATTGACATAAATAAATGCATTTGAAAATTCAAACATCTTGATAAGCACAAGAAGGTTCCGATTTTATTTTATTTTTAAATTTGGATTTCTCTAACTTGATTGGGTCTTCGAAAATGTTTTTTTTTTGAACTCGCAACTCTTGTTTGTTTATAAAGTAGAGCAATCGCGGGATTCCGAAATGTTGTTTTAGAAGATTTGGGGTAGTGTTGTTTTAGTCCCAGGTCATATTTTAGTTTCAGTTTTTATTTCGTTTTTTCTGTAATAATTTTAGTTTTCATCTAGTTTTAGTCTTGCTTCTAATTTTAGTTTTAGTTTTAGTTCTCGTTGACGAAAAGTCAACATTTTCGTTAACGAAGGTTTTAGTTTTAGTTTTCGTGAACGAAAGCAACACTTTATTTTAGTTTCAGTTTTTATTTCGTTTTTTCTGTAATAATTTGAGTTTTCGTCTAGTTTTAGTCTTGCTGCTAATTTTAGTTTTAGTTCTCGTCAACGAAAACAACACTAATTTGGGGCTTCTGCAGCATCTGACTTATCATTGGTATTGAGGACAACAGTACAAGAATACGCCCATGCATACATACAACTTTAAAACCAGCATTGTTAAGTTATTCTATCTCTTTTAACTATAGATTTTCCAATCATTTACATTAATATTATCAGCATGTATGAAGTGATTCTAGCTCTTTTATTAGAGAGCAAAGATATAATCATAATTGACTTCACAGTCTTTTTTAAATACGTGGTTTATATTTAGCTAAACTCTGCTAAACCATTTGTATAATAGAGATCTATCTGTCTGTACATAAATTTCATTTAGTAATAGAGAATCAGTTTTTTGATGGGGTGATAAAATACCTTTTTTTATATATATATTTAAAAGCTAGCTGTACTCTGCAAAACATTTGCATAGAGTTATATCCCCTTAGGCTTGATCAGTAGGCTAGGTTATTTTTTTTATTTCGGGCAGATCCGATTTTTTCATGATTGTATTTTAAACTAGAATACTGTTGTATTAATTCTTTACTTTCGATTTAACGCAGAATCCAAATCGCTATTATTTTATTAGATGTCTTTGCATCAGGGGAAGCTTATGTGGATAAAAGTGGTGTTGATTTTCTGAGGTTATTCCTGTTTATACTATTATTACTTTATTTATATAGCAAGCTTAAATCTTAGGACCAGGTCGCCTATACAAGATGGCCATACAAGACGGCCAAACAAGACGGATACTTCACTTTATAAAGTTAAATTTGTAAGTAATATATTTCTTATAGATTGGTATTTTTAGAGCATTTTCGAAAATAAAATGCTCTATTGTCCCTATTTTGTCTGTCTGTCTGTCCGTCATCACCCTAGATCTCAACAACTATAAGACCTAGATCCATGATGTATATATCATTTTGTAGGTCTTGGCCTGCTATGTGTCCATTTCGTGATCTGACCTCTGAGGACCGAAAAAGGGTACCGTTTTTTATATATAAGCTATATTAACAAAGAAGCGCCCTATATCTCAGCAACCATAAGTCCTAGACCCATGATGTATATATCATTTTGTAGGTCTTGGCCTGCCATGTGTACATCAAAAGTTCATTTCGCGATAGGACCTCTCAGAGCTGAATATAAGAGTTTCTTATGTACCGTTTTTGCTTGTATTTTAAATATAAATAATAAAAGCTAATCAAAGGGGCGTAATCATTATTTATTTTTGTAACAGTTATTCAACATGATTACTTCCCTCTCTATTTATCAAAATCCATATGTAGCCACTGCGTACACGAAAATGCTCTAAAATGTCCTTTGTCCGAAACGGAAAAGACTTAAATTGCTTGTTTAAAGTAATAAACGTTTCCACGATTACACTTTACAAGATTAATGAAGTTACAAATTAAATTCAGACTGGGGAACGTTGGTTGTGATTAAGTCCGAACACGTGATTGGTTTGATTAACATCAGTGACAATAGAGAGTAACACCAGCAAACAAAATCTATGGTCTCATTTAGGATAACAAACTCATCTAGTCTTTTTTTTTTTGCCAAGCACAATATCTACAGCTTATATGTTTTGTCTCATTTAATGTAAGACCTCATTAATATTCTTTTTTCTCTTTTCCCAATTACAACGAATTATCAAGCCTACATTCTCCATACATAATCAGCAGGATGAATGCACCGAAACAAAACTATTTTATATAAACTTTTAAAAAAATACTACTGAGAATTTCAAAGGAAGAAATTAAAATTTAATCTACATGATAATAATAGTATCAGGACCACAGAGTCACAGGACCACAGCTTGCTAAGAATTCTAAGCCCCCCACTGACAAACTTTAATAAGTGATATTGGCGTTAACACCCAAAATACTGTTAGCGAACAGATTCCAGTCACTGAACCGAAATTGCTTTTGAGAGTCGTTTATTTCCTAGAATAATAGACTGAGGCTTTTCACGTTGAGGTTGTATAAGTTCACCTGGGGTGGGGGTTGGAACGACTTCTTTGATAGTCTTTCCAGTGTTAAGGGTGTACACTTTTCTATGTCAGAGAAGGTCAAGCGTGTATTACGGCACCATCGGCTGAATGCAGTTGTGTGCGTAGGGTTGGCCGAGAGACCAAATTATTTTGAAACTATTGAGAGACAGACGTACAAACTAATGTTATACTAAAAACTTCTACATTAGTAGTCGATGTTAAACTCATGGCTGTAATGTTAGTAGTCAATGTTAAACTCATGGCTGTAATGTTAGTAGTCAATGTTAAACTCATGTCTGTAATGTTAGTAGTCAATGTTAAACTCATGGCTGTAATGTTAGTAGTCAATGTTAAACTCATGGCTGTAATGTTAGTAGTCAATGTTAAACTCATGTCTGTAATGTTAGTAGTCAATGTTAAACTCATTGCTGTAATGTTGATAGTCAATGTTAAACTCATTACTGTATTTAATATTATATTTAAGGGCTGCAATGTCAGTAGCTAATGTTATACTCGGAGCTGTAATGGGTTAATGTTGAAACTCAGGGCTGTAATGTCCATAATTAGTGATGTGTCTATATATAATGCTGACTTTGATTCCGGAACCCTACTGCGTTATGTCAAAATTTACGGCAGTAGTGTAACTAACTTTAGTGATGCTCCATTCATGCGCCGAAAAGTAATTGATTGGTGAAAGTGTCTTCCCTGACTGACGGCAAAGTAAGTGACAGCTTAGACATCCACCCTCCACCCCAGTCTAGTTATGCCACTGGCTTAGTTTCATCAAACTTTGAAACTGTCATGATTGCTGGCATTAGATGAAGTGATTTCGGTTCTACGTACAATTTTATACAAGAGTGAGAATGTCACGTTTGTCGCCACTCACAGACAAACTAGTTGTCATAAAAGGAAACGCCCACTGACAGCAACAAGGGGTTTTTGTTTTATAACAGTAAACGTGGAGCCTGGCTATAACAGTACCCGTGGAGTCTGGCTATATCAGTACCCGTGGAGCCTGGCTATAACAGTACCCGTGGAGCCTGGCTATATCAGTACCCGTGGAGTCTGGCTATAACAGTACCCGTGGAGCCTGGCTATAACAGTACCCGTGGAGCCTGGCTATAACAGTACCCGTGGAGTCTGGCTATATCAGTACCCGTGGAGCCTGGCTATAACAGTACCCGTGGAGCCTGGCTATAACAGTACCCGTGGAGTCTGGCTATATCAGTACCCGTGGAGTCTGGCTATATCCGTACCCGTGGAGCCTGGCTATAACAGTACCCGTGGAGCCTGGCTATAACAGTACCCGTGGAGCCTGGCTATAACAGTACCCGTGGAGCCTGGCTATATATAACAGTACCCGTGGAGTCTGGCTATAACAGTACCCGTGGAGCGTGGCTACTTGGCGCTCTGAGGTAATACGTCCTTAAAATTGTTTCGTTTTGTCTCTTTTACGCCCAGTTGATTGCGATGGACTTTATTCGGTGGATTCACCGCCTTGCAGCAGAAGAGCTTCAGAATACAACAGGATTTTTATATTAGACAATCGAAATACCGGATATATTCACACTTCTTGTATCATGATATTACAGACTAGCTATTAAAGACTAGCTATTGCAGACTAGCTTAATTATCCGCACATCGTCTTTATCAGTCACTGACCTACAGACTACTCAATAATGATGAAATTATTTCACTACTTAATATTGCTGAAGACGACTTGCAATTACCAATTCTATAGCAAATTTATTCAAGAAAACAGCAGATTGTATGCAAAATTTTACTTCAGTCTTATTCTAGTATCACAGCTTTGTTTGTGTCTTTTTCTCGAAGTAGCTTTTTCAGACTAAATGGAACATATCTCTGCTTTCTGATTATAAAACATTGTCTCAATGCTACGAAATCGGGCACATATTTTGTTGCGTCCATTTCCTTGGTAATTTCCTTGCTGTGTTTCACATGTATTGGCCATATCTGGCGCAATTTCCCCATTACGCCAGCTGCTGAAGGCTTCTGGTGGGAACTCAACCTCTCTCAACTGAAAAATAAAGACTCACAATGTAAATATCATTATGACAATCCCTTTCCAATAATTCTCAGAGGCAAAAAGAAAAAAAATAACCAGAAAGAAACCTGCCAACTAATAACCCGCCAAATAATTGCAACAAGAGTTGCTCCATGGCGGCAGAGATGTTCTTATTTCTTTGGAGACCCTAGGCAGAAATGTTCTTATTTCTTTGGAGACCCTAGGCAGAAATGTTCTTATTTCTTTGGAGACCCTAGGCAGAAATGTTCTTATTTCTTTGGAGACCCTAGGCAGAAATGTTCTTATTTCTTTGGAGACCCTAGGCAGAAATGTTCTTATTTCTTTGGAGACCCTAGGCAGAAATGTTCTTATTTCTTTGGAGACCCTAGGCAGAAATGTTCTTATTTCTTTGGAGACCCTAGGCAGAAATGTTCTTATTTCTTTGGAGACCCTAGGCAGAAATGTTCTTATTTCTTTGGAGACCCTAGGCAGAAATGTTCTTATTTCTTTGGAGACCCTAGGCAGAAATGTTCTTATTTCTTTGGAGACAAAAGGCAGAGACTTCTAGAGATTGGGGGGGGGGGGGGCTAAAGCCCCTGTCACTGTTTAAATAGATTTAACGTATCATAGTTATGGGTAAACTCTTAAACAACATTTTACATTTTAATAGTCTTATCACAATAAACAAACAAAAACATCTATTTAAAAAATGAATTTATGAAAGAATTATAACAAAAAAATTCGTCAAACAATTATTTTTCAACCTCGATTTTTTTTAAAGAAATCGATTTTTAGCACAGCACACTATCATTACAGCAATCATGCATAGCTTTTTTTTTTCTTTTTAATATTTGTTACTCTTGGCTTACTGCGTGACATTTAGCCAGATCGTCCATTTATAGCTGTACAGAGAACTAGAGGTAGTTATTTTTAGCCTGCTAAACGACTACGGGGTCATGTATAGATAGAAACCATTGGATTATGTTTTTTAACTTTTGTGTAGCGTCATCCAAGCGAATACCGGAATTACATGACTGTTAAAAGCTATTTGCTGTTTTGTCAAATGTTAGGAACAAATTCTTGGATAGAAAATTGAACGAGAAAAAATGTTTTCAAATACAATATATAAACCCTCTGTCTGAATGTGTGCTTTTCTATCTGTCTCTCTCTCTCTCCATGTATATCTCTGTTTTTCTCTCTTTTTGTCCTAACACACACACACACACATTATACATTTTATTTAGTCATAATAATTAGCTCAATTTTCGCAAAAAATACTTTGTAAAAGACACTCAATATAGGAATCTTACAATGAATTCTTTATAATATAATAGATATTGATACTAACATACAGAGTTAACAAAGTATAATAGACAGATGTTGATACTAACATACAGAGTTAACAAAGTGTAATAGACAGATGGTGATACTAACATACAGAGTTAACAAAGTATAATAGACAGATGGTGATACTAACATACAGAGTTAACAAAGTATAATAGACAGATGGTGATACTAACATACAGAGTTAACAAATATATTCATTAAGTAAATAACGTGATACTGATTGATATATCTAGTCAACAAATCTGTTAACAAAGTAAATCACATGATACCGACAAACAGAGTCAACTAATACTGCTCCTGAAGTAAATATTTAACAAAGCGCCTAGTGCAGGGGCGTTCTTCTGTTTGTTGTAGTCCTATGTATGGACGTCATGGCGTTCTTCTGTTTGTTGTAGTCCTATGTATGGACGTCATGGCGTTCTTCTGTTTGTTGTAGTCCTATGTATGGACGTCATGAGATATTTCGGGGCACTGTGCAAAATTACATGTCGAGCCATTCTTAGTACAATGAAGTAGTGGATTTAAGACTGGAAGGAGCTTTATGGGCAGTGGAGCCCTAGGCAATTACATAGTTTTCCTATCTGTAAGAGCGGCTGTGGCCTAGTGAGTGTTTTACATTGATTTTTATTCAATGAATCAAAGATTAATGCCAGAATTCGGCAGCAATTATTTTCCTGGGGCCAACCAGAAGCTTGACACTGAATTTTCTGCTATAACATAGGCGGCCTTAGCAGTTCGCGCCCATATGCCAGGCCTAGGGCGAGTGCTATATGCGGGGTCGAGTGTAGTATTACATCTATAGACATGGGCGTCGCTAGGAATTTTTCCGGGGGGGGGGGCAAAAAATGTTTCCATGGGGGGGGGGGAACACGTTTTTTATTTTAATTGACAAATCCATACATGTTTATTTCTCAATTAAGTCAAGTATAACATTAATTATTTAGTTTGACATAAATAAGTGTATATTAAAATTCACACATTTTGACTACAAGCACAAGCATGTTCCGATTTTTTTTTGTTTACTTTGGCCTTCTGTAGCTTGATATGTCCTTCGAAAATGTTTTTGGCATTAAGGTTTTTTTTTTATAATCTGGCAACTCTTGTTAGTTTATAATCGTCTGCCACTGAGTGAATTTTTGAATTTATCCTAAATTAATATGAAAAGATGGATATCAGAAAATAAATGTAAAGGCTCAATAAAACGAAAAGTAGCGCAATCGCGGGATTCCGAAAAGCCGTTATTAGAAAATTTTAGGGCGTTTGCAGTATCACATGCATTGAGGACAACAGTACAAGTTCAACAGCCAGACACAACTGAAGAAACTATTCCTAATTTGATTGTCGCTGTCACTTCTTCATTTCCTATATGTTTTTGGCATTAAGGTTTTTTTTTTTATAATCTGGCAACTCTTGTTAGTTTATAATCGTCTGCCACTGAGTGAATTTTTGAATTTATCCTAAATTAATATGAAAAGATGGATATCAGAAAATAAATGTAAAGGCTCAATAAAACGAAAAGTAGCGCAATCGCGGGATTCCGAAAAGCCGTTATTAGAAAATTTTAGGGCGTTTGCAGTATCACATGTATTGAGGACAACAGTACAAGTTCAACAGCCAGACACAACTGAAGAAACTATTCCTAATTTGATTGTCGCTGTCACTTCTTCATTTCCTATATTGGATATTGGAAGGTATGTCTTGACATACGACCTTTCAAATGAGTTGAAATTGCTGCTGATCCTTGATTGTTCGACCCCTGATAAAAATATGATTTTTAAGCTGACATTAGTGGAAACAGAGGCTTTAGATATGCTTGGTTATCAAACTATTCATCGTGGGTTGTATACTTGCAAATGTTAAAAGGTGGCTTTTGCAAATTGTGCGTGTTGTTTTCGCAAAAGGTAATTCCAGTAGTTCATGGAGCATTTGTTATCAAACCATGCACAAAATTAAAAGATTTCAACGAAGATGCACGTAACCACATGCAAAGCACATGGCACAAAGTCTCTTATTAAGGATTCACGCTATTTTGTTGCACTATTGGTAGCCAAAGCAGTTTCCATAGATGAGCAGTTCCTCATTTAGAAGACAAAGTGGGTCCCTCCTTTTCTACAATCTTTTTTTTTTTTTCGCGGCATGCATGATTTGGCACTTTGTGGAAAAGAATCACATTCTGGTATTTTTTACGACCTGTTAGAGATTCGTGTTGAATCTGGAGATGAAGTTCTAGGTAATCATTTGTCAATTGGTTCTTGTAATGCTAAGTATATCTCGGCAACCAGTGCCGCCGAGAGGAGGGCAGAGGGAAAATGCCCAGGGACCCGGCGAGTTTTAGGGGCCCGGACTGAGCTTGCCAATCAAATTTTGAAAATATTATTATCAGCACGAGAGGCCCGTGACATCCCTGCCCAGGGGCCCGAAATTTCTGTCGGTGGACCTGTCGGAAACTACACAAAACACTAAGATCGAAATTTGTGGGTCTCTCTTGCTTGAAGACATTGTTCGTGAAGCAAATAATTCAGTTGCAATTTCTATACTTGCCGACGAGACAATATAATTTCAGGCATTGAGCAGATTTCACTTGGGATTAGATCTGTCAAAGAACACCATAATTAAAAATTCATTAGAATTTGGATTAGATACAGCCCCGTAGCATGAAAATTCTATAGCAGGGGCCAGTCATTCTACAGCAGGGGCCAAGCTATAGCGGGGGGGGGGGCAGGAAATAATTTTTACTAAGTAGAGCAAACAAGCAAAGGAGCCAGACAAAAGGCAGGGAGGGCCGGGCTCCCCTGCCCCCCCCCCCGCACGCTACGGGCCTGATTAGATATGACAAATTTTGTTGGTCAAGAATAAGACGGATGTTCTACAATGGCAAGTAAAGTAGGAGCAGTCCAAGCAATAATTCGAAAAAAAGACCCAAAAGCAAAAGCAGCAATTGTACATTGCAGTTCACATAAATTAAATCTTGCCGTGAACGATTTAAATAATGTGAATGCTGTACGAAACATAATAGGAAAAATTAAGTCAATTTTAGTTTGTTTTTTTTGAGAAATTAATCAGCGAAGAAAACTAATTCCAAATGTTCCTTTGCTATGTGAAACTAGATGGACACATAAATATAAAAGGTTGCGGATTTTCGCTGAAAATGTGACAGAAATTGTTAAACAACTGGAATATTTAGAACAATATGGAAAAAGCAAGCAAGTTGTACATTAGTTACTTTCAGCTGTTAGAGGTTAGGTTTGGGGTACATTTGTTGTTTGTTTAGTAATTATACTTTAATGTAATAAACTTTCAGGAAATTTAGTTCAGTTTTATTGTAACAACTTTATGATATTTTTAAAATGTGTGTGTGTGGGGGGGGGGGCAAATGTCCCACCTCTTACATGACATTTTTTCAAAATGTAGGGGGGGCATTTGCCCCCCCCCCCCCATTGAATACGCCCATGTCTATAGACCATATAGTCTTCTATCGAGTCACTCAATTAATGATTTTTTTATGACAAGACTATTAGACTATTTGCCTTTGAGCTAATAAACATTTGTTTACAATTCAAAACTTTATTCTTATTTGCAAGACTAATGAGAGCAAATATTTATACAATCAGTTCTTAGTTAAAACATAACATGAACTTTATATATTCCTATGTAAATAAATGCGTAGAGTCAGTATCAACCCTGAAGCTATGTAAACTCAACGTATTTATTTGTTTCGTATGCAGTCACAGTACGGTGATTTCAGTTTTTAATATTCTGATTGCATAGTTCGTTTTCTCGACTGTAATTATAATATCAAACCTGATGAGTATTGCTTCAATAACTCATTTGAATTTCATGGACTCTAATTACAGTGGTCTCCAGCAAGACATTGACCAGGTCTCCGTGAAGCCTCAAAGACATTACAGCTTAATATCTAGAATTACAATGTAACCTCGAGTTACGAACGCCCCAGGTCACGAACCATTCAGGTTCCGAGCAACTTTAATTATTAATTCTGGTAACGAATATATATATATATATATATATATATATATAGAGAGAGAGAGAGAGAGAGAGAGACGACCATTACAGTCCTAACAAAGGCCACGCACTACAGCCAGACATTTAATTAGGAGCAGTCGTCTGGTGATGAAGAGCAGTCATCTGGTGATGAAGAGCAGTCATCTGGTGATGAGCAGTCGTCTGGTAATGAAAAGGAGTCATCTGGTGATGCGGAGCAGTCGTTTGTTTATAAAGAGCAGTCATCTGGTGATGAAGAGCAGAAATCTGGTAATGACGAGCAGTCGTCTAGTGAAGCGGAGCAGTCGTCTGGTGATGAGGAGCAGTCGTTTGGTGATAAAGAGCAGTCATCTGGTGATGAAGAGCAGAAATCTGGTAATGACGAGCAGTCGTCTGGTGAAGAGGAGCAGTCGTCTGGTGATGAGGAGCAGTCGTCTGGTAATCAGGAGCAGTCATCTGGTGATGAAGAGCAGTCGTCTGATGATGAGCAGTCGTCTGGTGATGAAGAGCAGTCATCTGGTGATGAGAACAGTTGTTTGGTGATAAAGAGCAGTCATCTGGTGATGAAGAGCAGAAATCTGGTGATGACGAGCAGTCGTCTGGTGAAGAGGAGCAGTCGTCTGGTGATGAGGAGCAGTCGTCTGGTAATCAGGAGCAGTCATCTGGTGATGAAGAGCAGTCGTCTGATGATGAGCAGTCGTCTGGTGATGAAGAGCAGTCATCTGGTGATGAGAACAGTTGTTTGGTGATAAAGAGCAGTCATCTGGTGATGAAGAGCAGAAATCTGGTGATGACGAGCAGTCGTCTGGTGATGAGGAGCAGTCGTCTGGTGATGACGAGCAGTCGCTGATGATGAGGAACAGTCACTGATGATGAAAAGTACGTCTGGTGCTGAGGAGCAGTCACTAATGATGAAGAGCAGTCACTTATATGAGGAGCAGTAACTGACGATGAAGAGCAGTCGTCTGTTGATGTAGAGCAGTCGCCTGTCACCGTCTCAACTGCAGGGATAAAAGAAATTTGCAGCAAGAAGGAAGACGTTGAAAACTTCATTTTGAACCATCCAAATTTGTTGCCAGCGAGTAGTTAACCTGATGGTACGATGGCCTATCCAAACAACCTTGTTGCCAGCGAGTAGTAAACCCTATGATACGATGGCCTATCCAAACAACCTTGTTGCCAGCGAGTAGTAAACCCGATGATACGATGGCCCATCCAAACAACCTTGTTGCCAGCGAGTAGTTAACCCGATGATACGATGGCCCATCCAAACAACCTTGTTGCCAGCGAGTAGTTAACCCGATGATACGATCGCCCATCCAAACAACCTTGTTGCCAGCGAGTAGTAAACCCGATGATACGATGGCCCATCCAAACAAACTTGTTTCCAGCGAGTAGTAAACCCGATGATACGATGGCCCATCCAAACAAACTTGTTGCCAGCGAGTAGTAAACCCGATGATACGATGGCCCATCCAAACAACCTTGTTGCCAGCGAGTAGTAAACCCGATGATACGATGGCCCATCCAAACAACCTTGTTGCCAGCGAGTAGTAAACCCGATGATACGATGGCCCATCCAAACAAACTTGCTGCCAGCGAGTAGTAAACCCGATGATACGATGGCCCATCCAAACAACCTTGTTGCCAGCGAGTAGTAAACCCGATGATACGATGGCCCATCCAAACAAACTTGTTCCCAGCGAGTTTTCTTGTCTCATATTTAACACGTGAAGTACATGCATTGTTTTTGTTTAGCCAGGTAAACTAACGGATGTTAAAATAAAATACGATTCTTTCGTCTTGAAACGGATTGTCTATATTTTATTGATTTCGATGTTTCCGGGTTACGATTGTTTCATTTAAGTTCGTAGCCAGAGTTACCATTATACTGAAATAATTCGGTATTGGTTACTTGATGTTCAATAAGAAAATCATTTTGTTTTTTTTTTTCAAAGATTTACTGAATGTGTAAATTGAATATTGAATTCATTGTACAGCGATAAAAAACGATAGTATTACTGACTGTATTTCACAAAGATGTATATTACTTTCATCAAACTGAGTTTGTAAACTACGTCTCCAATTTCACGAAACCACGTGACCAGGCTTGCGGAGCCGAGGAGCCGGGAGCCGCTACTTTTTGCTGGAGCCGAAGCCGAACAAATCTGGCGGCTCCACGGCTCCCAAATGATTTTTTTTACAGCAGAATTTTTTTTAGCTTAAAATTCCTAATTTGTTTGATTGTTTGCCTTCTACAATTTGAAATGTTGTCCTTTTTACGAACGCCACAACAGTAACAGCGTTTAAATGATAGCGTGCACGCACATCACCACAAGAAATCTTTAATGGGGAATCGTTTTGTGTTCGTTTTAAAACTTGTTTACCCTCCGAAATTTTTTTAATGGCATGTTATTTTGTTATATATAAAGTTAAAACAGTTTTATTTCATAGAATAATTTTATCAATCATTTAAAATAAATTTTTACTTCGACGACAAAAAGAACGCGTCATTTCGTATTTGACCGCGAATTTGTAATAGACTAAAAACAAAATGGTCGCTTTCTGTATTTGACAATTTTATTATAAACAGAATATCTGAAAAAGAGTAGATAAATTTATAAGGCTGTGGCTATACGGACCCGGGTCCCAATAAAATCCGATTGTTATTCGGACCCGTGGCAAATATGCACTAGGCTTAGCGATATATTTAAACTTTACTAGACGGAACCCGAAAAAATAATAATACAGAGTCCGCTTAGTGGAACCCTAGACACTGAGTAACGATTAAATCATACAATTAAAACAATTATTAAAAAAAAAAACAATAATAAAGTTTATGTATAGCTAAGCTAAGTGCATATTTGCCACGGGTCCGAATAACAATCAGACTTTATTGGGACAGGGTCCAAATAAAAATCGGAGTTTATTGGTACACGGGTCCGAATAGTCACTTCGAATTTATAAATAATACATATAAATACTGAAGTCTTTAAAATATTTTAAATAATGTATCATTTTACTATTTGCTAATTTGATCATTGAAATAACTTTTTATTACTTATGAAAATGGCGACTAGTGAAACCTCGGTCGAAAATAATGATATGATTCTGGATGCACTGAAATGGTTTGTTTTTTAGTAAAACCGACCATGCGTATATATTTCAAGTTCCTGACTATGGGGTGAACGCGGCAAAATTTGCATAACTTTTTATCAGCGGCATGTTTGCGTGGCGCAATTACAAAAATTTTTGTCTCGTGTGATACTATCTTAATAGGGAGCCGGAGCCGGAAAAAAAATTGGCGACTCCGCAAGCCTGCACGTGACTACACGAGCAGCTTTGAACTTTATTCATTTACCTAAGCACCAGACGCTTTGCATGGTAGCACCCTGTGCTACTGATCTGCATGGTGGCACCCTTGCTACTGCTCTGTAATGTGGCACGGTAACACCCTGTGCTACTTCTCTTGTTTTTAACTATGATCGGTTATAAAACCGACTATACCGATTTTTCCGTGCTATGAAATTTAGAACTGTTCATTTTGGTGTCACCCCTAAAATGGTGTCACAAAGGATTCATTAACAATGTTTGTTTTTAAAATCATCACATTCACTATGTACAACCATAACCGGAGGTGCAGCCATCTTATATATGACATAAAACAAAAGAATGAGGTTAAAGTTCGCATTTTCTTTAGAATATTAATAAATCATTTAACATAATTGGTCAAAATCGCAAGCTAACAGAATTCTTCAAAAGCTATTTAAAACAATTCTAAGAAACTGTGACAAGAGAAAATACTATGTTTCGACAAATTAAAAATAACAAAACACACACACACACACAAACACACACACACTCTCTCAAGCTCTCAACTCACACACTCTCTCAAGCTCTCAACTCACACACTCTCTCAAGCTCTCAACTCACACACTCTCTCAAGCTCTCAACTCACACACTCTCTCAAGCTCTCAACTCACACACTCTCTCAAGCTCTCAACTCACACACTCTCTCAAGCTCTCAACTCACACACTCTCTCTACTCTGTCTCTACACCCCCCCCCGCCCCCCAAATCTCTCTTTTGGTGTATTGTTTATTTCGTTATCGATTGGTGGTTTGACTTTTGAAAGCAAAAAAATTCTCTAGATGAAGAGATTGTGAGTTTTTTTAAAAGAGATGTTGATTTTTTAATCTATTTTTAGAAAGTATAATGGACTAACTTCCAGAATAACTCAACGAGGATGAGGAGAGAATTGTGCGCCCGCTCCAACACGTTACGTCCAGTATTGGACGTGTTCTAATTATATCTTACATTAGAGATATTGTCGACCTGATCTGTAAGAGAAATCAACCTGAAGGCTGCAGGGGCTACTGAGTTATTATTTTCTTAAATTACTGGATTGGGGGGGGGGGGGTGGGTGGGGGGAGGGGAATAAATCACTGCGTCATTGAAAGAAATCAATATAGATCAAGGACTTTGATTTATGAAGTACAAATGACCTCGGTCAACACTTATAAAATTAGTTATACTAGTTATACAATCTCAAGTGTGTGTCTCACATTTTTTTGTAAATATTATATAAATTATGATTGTTATTTTAAGTATACAATATTATTTTAACAGTACACTAGACAAATACAATATTACTTTAACAGTACACTAGACATATACAATATTATTTCAAAAGTACACTAGATTCTTTCAGCTTTTCCTTGAGGTCGTTACCCACTCTATACTGGGTAATCTTGTGATGAACAATTAGTAGACAATCTTAGGATGCCTAGTATAGACATTTAAAAGATGCATAGTTTTAGACAATTATAAGTGGCCTAGTTTTAGACATTTGTAACATACATAGTTTTAGACAATTATAAGTGGCCTAGTTTTAGACAATTATGAGATGCATAGTTTTAGACAATTATGAGATGCATAGATTTAGACAATTATAAGATGCCTAGTTTTAGACATTTGTAACATACATAGTTTTAGACAATTATGAGATGCATAGTTTTAGACAATTATAAGATGCCTAGCTTTAGACATTTATAACATACATAGCTTTAGACAATTATAAGATGCCTAGTTTTAGACATTTGTAACATACATAGTTTTAGACAATTATGAGATGCATAGTTTTAGACAATTATAAGATGCCTAGCTTTAGACATTTGTAACATACATAGTTTTAGACAATTATAAGTGGCCTAGTTTTAGACATTTGTAACATACATAGTTTTAGACAATTATGAGATGCATAGTTTTAGACAATTATGAGATAAATAGTTATAGACTAGTATAAGATGCCTAGTTATAGACATGCTTCATGTATGTCCAAATTATAAATATTCTTCATTCGTCAACTCTATTATTTGAGGGTTTAGGTTTAGGCTACTAAATTATTAAAAAATTGTGATAGGTGAGATTTTATTTGTAACCAAAGCAAACACAAAGTGTTATTAACAGAATTGCATATTGACGTATACATCTATTCAGCATGATTTTTACTGGCATCGCCAAATTTTAAGATTTATTTGAATACTATGAGGTCAGTTTGCCTTTTTTAATTTTTCATTCGAAAAATATGTGTGTATATATGTGTACATATGTGTATATATGTGTACATATGTGTAAATCTGTGTATTTTAAAATAATTATAATTTATCCAAACTGGAGCACAACTCTATTGTTTCCCCCCCTACCGCCCCACAATCCTTTATGTCCGACCTATATGTGTATATTTATTAAAATATGTTTGTGACCCTTGGTGAGACTGGAATGTAGCAGCTCAATAAAACATTAACGACGCGCTATCACATTTTAAAACCACACAATCTGGCATTTATATAGGCATCTGAACAGTAATACAACAGCTGGCGTCCAGATCTGACTTAAAGTAGAACTTGACTCGTACCTTGAAGTACATTAGTACAAGATGAGATCAGTAGCCTAATGTCGGCAATTGTTGACCAACATTGTCTAGTAGTACATTAGTACATGTTGATACTTGTTTTAGTACATTAGGACATGATGACTACTATCTAGTAGTACATTAGTACATGATGACTACTATCTAGTAGTACATTAGTACATGACGACTACTATCTAGTAGTACATTATTACATGATAACTACTATTTAGTGGTACATTAGTACATGATGACTACTATCTAGTAGTACATTAGTACATGATGACTACCATTTAGTAGTACATTATTACATGATGACTACTATTTAGTGGTACATTAGTACATGATGACTACTATCTAGTAGTACATTAGTACATGATGACTACTATTTAGTAGTACATTAGTACATGATGACTACTATCTAGTAGTACATTAGTAATGATGAATACTATTTAGTAGTACATTAGTACATGATGACTACAATCTAGTAGTACATTAGTACATAATGACTACTATCTAGTAGTACATTAGTTCATGATGACTACTATCTAGTAGTACATGAGTATAAAAAGACACATGCCTAGAAGAGCATCAGTTGGCCTCTATGTTGGCTACCCCTAGTAATACATTGGTTTGTTATGATGTTTTCAAACAAAACATAATTGTACTTTGCGTCCAATTGATATCAACAGTTTTTTTTTTAAACATTGTCTTTCAAAATTCATTAAATTCTTTTATAAATCTCGTCTCTTGTTGACCGTAATGTGTTCAATGAATAATAGATTAAAATCGTATCAAAGGAATCTCACAGGCAATATTGTTGTATATTTTATTGAAACGAAACAAATAATAAAAACTATTTCTGTACACGTCTTACCTGACCTAGATAAATGTATAAACTGCTAACCACTTTTGCCGATTCGTCAATAAACAGTGAAATGTCGGGCTTGTTGCAGCGTCAGCGAGTGTTGATGGCTGAGAGGAAATGACGATTGAAGATATTAATGTTATGGATACAAACATTAGAAGAGACGCGGGTAGCTTTAGAAATAAATAATGTGAAGGCCTACTATAAAAGCAACGATGTGTCCATTATTTGGTGATTCTCCTCTTAACAACATACACAGACGTAGTAAGTGGCGCTCATTGTAGTCACACACTAACAGATCATTATGGGGACTTTGTCGCAGCCAGTGACTGAGATGAACCAGGATTATGACTTGTATAAACATTCTAAATCTGAGCAGAAACCTACTCCGTAAGTCTATTTTGTTGTTGTTTCGTATACAGTATCACCAGAATAAACCTCATTATATTTGGGTGCTTTGTATATAGTATTATCAGAATAAACCTCATTATATTTGGGTGTTTTGTATATAGTATCATCAGAATAAACCTCATTATATTTGTTTGTTTTGTATATAGTATCATCAGAATAAACCTCATTATATTTGGTTGTTTTGTATATAGTATCATCAGAATATACCTCATTATATTTAGTTGTTTTGTATATAGTATCATCAGAATAAACCTCATTATATTTGGTTGTTTTGTATATAGTATCATCAGAATAAACCTCATTATATTTGGTTGTTTTTAAATTAAATTCTCAATGCTGAGCCTTTCTTGAGTGGTTTAATTTCTACATGATATTTCTTCAAATGTGTGCTACTTTCTTTAGAGTAAATGTATAGAGCGTCTGTCGAGATAAGAGCAGGGGGTTGGTCATGCATGAGGTGGGTCTTTGAAAATACATAGAGTCAATGTATCGAGATGGAGTGGATACAAAAAAATTAACTAAGAGGAAAAAACTGGCTCATTGTGAGACACACAAAACTCAACGAAGAGCAGTATGTGACTCTTAAGAGCCGTATGTGACTCTAAGAGCCGTATGTGACTTTAAGAGCCGTGACTCTAAGAGCCGTATGTTGGCCACTATTGGCATATAACATAATATGTTCCAGTGTGATTTATTTTTTACTTGCATATATAAGTTACAGTTCTTGTCTGCAAAGTTGCTTCAGAAACAATTCGTCTTTTGGAAAGGGTAGAGCGAGTCACTCAATTGTCATGATTTCTTTTATTTTTAAAATTCTCCTTATAGTTAACTGGGAAATAAATTTAAAAAAAACATGTTCCTATGTTGTAGTTCAGGAGAATAAATCAAAACGTGTTACTATGTAATAGCTAATAAGAATACATTTATAAATACTAACAAACAAGTACTTTTTAACTATCTAGTTACTGTTACTAATTATATGGAAAACTATTCTGAATATCAAGTCCTATAAAACTTTGCTATTATTCATTACACTGACAGAATCTTATAAACTCTGCAGCATTGATTTAGCCCCTTCGATCTCAAATACTTTAAAACTATGTTGCCACTCTTTCTGCTTGAATAATTTTAACAAAGAAGACAAAACAATACTATATAAAAACATATTTACAAAGGTTACTTTTTTCATTCATAGTAAAGTATACTTTACATGTTCATTAGGGTTATTTCCTGTTTTAATTTATTATAAATTAAAAGTTGAAACGCTTCGATTACACTCAATAAACATTTAAAGCCTACACAATTTTGTGAATGTGCTACATACATACATAGCTACGTGAACATATAAATACATCTACACACTACATAGCTACGTGAACATATAAATACATCTACACACTACATAGCTATGTGAACATATAAATACATCTACACACTACATAGCTTTGTGAACATATAAATACATTTACACACTACATAGCTATGTGAACAAATAAATACATATACATACATAGCTATGTGAACATACAAATACATCTACACACTACATAGCTGTGTGAACATATAAATACATCTACACACATACATAGCTACGTGAACATATAAATACATCGACATACATACATAGCTATGTGAACATATAAATACATCTACACACTACATAGCTGCGTGAACATATAAATACATCTACACACATACATAGATATGTGAACATATAAATACATCTACACACTACATAGCTGCGTGAACATATAAATACATCTACACACATACATAGATATGTGAACATATAAATACATCTACACCAGAGGTGTGCGGATCTTGAAATTTAGCGTCCACGTCCGTCCATGGATTTCTATCAATGATCCGCGTCCGCAGAATCTTACAACATTTGTTTGCAGTCAGTCCGCGCGTCCGTATTGCTGAAATTTAGCTGTTTAAATGACTTGAAATTTTGTATGGTAACGCTAAAGAAAATTTTTTAGATGTTTTAACATTAATGTTATCATCCCTGTTTGCTTCAAAAAGCAACTTTTATTTATTGATTTATTTTCAAATTCAGTGGCAAAAGTTTATGAATAAGTAAAGTATCTATTAGAACTAAATTATTATAGGCAAGGACGTGAGGATCCTCGTCAGTCCGCGAGTCCGCAACTTAACCATACGAAGCGTCCGCTGTCAGTCCGTGGATTCGGAAAAGTCTGCGGATCTGCGTCCGCAAGCGGACGCGTCCGCTGTCCGCTCATCTCTGATCTACACACTACATAGCTATGTGAACATATAAATACATCTACACACTACATAGCTATGTGAACATATAAATACAAAAAACAACCACTAACGGGAAATGTTTGGTGTCGAAAATGAAAAATAAGAGTAAATGACAAACTCTCCAACTTAGATGTATACATACAGACGTGGAGAGATGTATACATATAGATGTGGAGAGATGTATACATATAGACGTGGAGAGATGTATACATATAGACTGGAGAGATGTATATATATAGCCTGAAGAGATTATACATATAGACGTGGAGAGATGTATACATATAGACGTGGAGAGATTATATATATAGACGTGGAGAGATGTATACATATAGACTGGAGAGATCATACATATAGATGTGGAGAGATGTATATATATAGGTGTTGAGAGATGTATACATATAGATGTGGAGAGATGTATAAATATAGAATTGAAATAAATCCATAAAGTTGATCTCACTGACATATTTCGAGTTATTTCAAATGTCAAATGCCAACTTGAAACTTAGGGTATCAATTCCAAGTGTCGGTGCTTTACGTCAACTACCAGTTGTTCTTTGAAATCTTTTTGGTTTGAATTCCTTACAGCAGTGTTTCCCAAGCTTTCGACATGTGTGTACCCTTTCTCTATTTTCTTAATAATGAGATCCTCTTTGTACAATAAAATTGTATATCGTTATTCCGGTTCTTTTTTCCTCTCATTTCATTGTTTTCAATTCAGTCGTGTAAGTTGTTCTGTTTTCCTCTCATTTCATTGTTTTCAATTCAGTCGTGTAAGTTGTTCTGTTTTCCTCTCATTTCATTGTTTTCAATTCAGTCGTGAAGTTGTTCTGTTTTCCTCTCATTTCATTGTTTTCAATTCAGTCGTGTAAGTCATTCCGGTTCTGTTTTCCTCTCATTTCATTGTTTTCAATTCAGTCGTGTAAGTTATTCTGTTTTCCTCTCATTTCATTGTTTTCAATTCAGTCGTGTAAGTTGTTTCGGTTCTGTTTTCCTCTCATTTCATTGTTTTCAATTCAGTCGTGTAAGTTGTTCTGTTTTCCTCTCATTTCATTGTTTTCAATTCAGTCGTGTAAGTTGTTCTGTTTTCCTCTCATTTCATTGTTTTCAATTCAGTCGTGTAAGTTATTCCGGTTCTGTTTTCCTCTCATTTCATTGTTTTCAATTCAGTCGTGTAAGTTGTTCTGTTTTCCTCTCATTTCATTGTTTTCAATTCAGTCGTGTAAGTTGTTCTGTTTTCCTCTCATTTCATTGTTTTCAATTCAGTCGTGAAGTTGTTCTGTTTTCCTCTCATTTCATTGTTTTCAATTCAGTCGTGTAAGTCATTCCGGTTCTGTTTTCCTCTCATTTCATTGTTTTCAATTCAGTCGTGTAAGTTATTCTGTTTTCCTCTCATTTCATTGTTTTCAATTCAGTCGTGTAAGTTGTTTCGGTTCTGTTTTCCTCTCATTTCATTGTTTTCAATTCAGTCGTGTAAGTTGTTCTGTTTTCCTCTCATTTCATTGTTTTCAATTCAGTCGTGTAAGTTGTTCTGTTTTCCTCTCATTTCATTGTTTTCAATTCAGTCGTGTAAATTATTCCGGTTCTGTTTTCCTCTCATTTCATTGTTTTCAATTCAGTCGTGTAAGTTGTTCTGTTTTCCTCTCATTTCATTGTTTTCAATTCAGTCGTGTAAGTTATTCCGGTTCTGTTTTCCTCTCATTTCATTGTTTTCAATTCAGTCGTGTAAGTTGTTCTGTTTTCCTCTCATTTCATTGTTTTCAATTCAGTCGTGTAAGTTGTTCTGTTTTCCTCTCATTTCATTGTTTTCAATTCAGTCGTGTAAGTTATTCCGGTTCTGTTTTCCTCTCATTTCATTGTTTTCAATTCAGTCGTGTAAGTTGTTCTGTTTTCCTCTCATTTCATTGTTTTCAATTCAGTCGTGTAAGTTATTCCGGTTCTGTTTTCCTCTCATTTCATTGTTTTCAATTCAGTCGTGTAAGTTGTTCTGTTTTCCTCTCATTTCATTGTTTTCAATTCAGTCATGTAAGTTGTTCTGTTTTCCTCTCATTTCATTGTTTTCAATTCAGTCGTGTAAGTTATTCCGGTTCTGTTTTCCTCTCATTTCATTGTTTTCAATTCAGTCGTGTAAGTTATTCTGTTTTCCTCTCATTTCATTGTTTTCAATTCAGTCGTGTAAGTTGTTCTGTTTTCCTCTCATTTCATTGTTTTCAATTCAGTCGTGTAAATTATTCCGGTTCTGTTTTCCTCTCATTTCATTGTTTTCAATTTAGTCGTGTAAGTTATTCCGGTTCTGTTTTCCTCTCATTTCATTGTTTTCAATTCAGTCGTGTAAGTTATTCCGGTTCTGTTTTCCTCTCATTTCATTGTTTTCAATTCAGTCGTGTAAGTTGTTTCGGTTCTGTTTTCCTCTCATTTCATTGTTTTCAATTCAGTCGTGTAAGTTGTTCTGTTTTCCTCTCATTTCATTGTTTTCAATTCAGTCGTGTAAGTTGTTCTGTTTTCCTCTCATTTCATTGTTTTCAATTCAGTCGTGTAAGTTATTCCGGTTCTGTTTTCCTCTCATTTCATTGTTTTCAATTCAGTCGTGTAAGTTGTTCTGTTTTCCTCTCATTTCATTGTTTTCAATTCAGTCGTGTAAGTTATTCCGGTTCTGTTTTCCTCTCATTTCATTGTTTTCAATTCAGTCGTGTAAGTTGTTCTGTTTTCCTCTCATTTCATTGTTTTCAATTCAGTCGTGTAAGTTGTTCTGTTTTCCTCTCATTTCATTGTTTTCAATTCAGTCGTGTAAGTTATTCCGGTTCTGTTTTCCTCTCATTTCATTGTTTTCAATTCAGTCGTGTAAGTTGTTCTGTTTTCCTCTCATTTCATTGTTTTCAATTCAGTCGTGTAAGTTATTCCGGTTCTGTTTTCCTCTCATTTCATTGTTTTCAATTCAGTCGTGTAAGTTGTTCTGTTTTCCTCTCATTTCATTGTTTTCAATTCAGTCATGTAAGTTGTTCTGTTTTCCTCTCATTTCATTGTTTTCAATTCAGTCGTGTAAGTTATTCCGGTTCTGTTTTCCTCTCATTTCATTGTTTTCAATTCAGTCGTGTAAGTTATTCTGTTTTCCTCTCATTTCATTGTTTTCAATTCAGTCGTGTAAGTTGTTCTGTTTTCCTCTCATTTCATTGTTTTCAATTCAGTCGTGTAAATTATTCCGGTTCTGTTTTCCTCTCATTTCATTGTTTTCAATTTAGTCGTGTAAGTTATTCCGGTTCTGTTTTCCTCTCATTTCATTGTTTTCAATTCAGTCGTGTAAGTTATTCCGGTTCTGTTTTCCTCTCATTTCATTGTTTTCAATTCAGTCGTGTAAGTTATTCCGGTTCTGTTTTCCTCTCATTTCATTGTTTTCAATTTAGTCGTGTAAGTTATTCCGGTTCTGTTTTCCTTTCATTTCATTGTTTTCAATTTAGTCGTGTTAGTTTCTCCGGTTCTGTTTTTCTCTCATTTCATTGTTTTCAATTTAGTCGTGTAAGTTTTTCCGGTTCTGTTTTCACCTCATTTCATTGTTTTCAATTTAGTCGTGTAAAGTTTACCGGATGTTCTCAGCCCGATGCGGCACGTACCCCACAAAACTCTATGCATACTTCACTTCGGGAAACACTGCCTTACAGCACGAGCACATTAAATATCTTTACAACTATGTATTCTTCTCAGCTGTACTAATGTTATCTCTCTCTCTCTCTCTCTCTCTCTGTGTAGATAGATAGATAGATAGATAGATAGATAGATAGATGATAGATAGATAGATAGACAGACAGACAGACAGACAGACAGATAGATAGACAGACAGACAGACAGACAGACAGACAGATAGATAGATAGATAGAAAGATAGATAGATAGATAGATAGATAGATAGATAGATAGATAGATAGATAGATAGATATCGGCACATTTATCTCACTTATTTTTTATTTTTTTTATTTAACATGTTTTACTTTCCACCGTATTTTATTGAAATTATTTATTATTTACTAGTTATCAAAGGCCCGGTATAGTTGGAGTTGAAAATGGTGATATATATATTAGCTCGTTAACAATCAGTCTATATACTTGCAGTGGCCCTAAGGACATGAACAGATTATTGTAGCCAAAATATATTTGAGAATAGGGACACCTAATAATACATCAAATAAAGTTCATATGTTAAATAGTTCCTCCCAAAGAAAATAATCATCACTATGGGTAAACATAAACAACAACTCTTAAAATCATATTCCTTCATAATATCTTAATGGACTCCTTTCCATACAGTTATTCATTTAATGCTTTATGATGTTCAACATGGCGTATTTTAAAAAAAAAGAGAGACGTGAGTGAGTGCTTGTGTTAAGCAAAGCGCTACATGTTTAACAGGTGGTTTATTTACTTTTATACACATCGTAGCATAGTACAATTAACTAAGAAAAATTGCCGACCCGGCAGTGCAGAACCTAGGGAGTTAGGGGCCCGGTGGCTTGGCCTCTTTGGGGGCTGCCCCTGAATTTTGACATGGGATAATTTTTTGACGCTTCTCAAGCTTGGTCCCGAGAAGAAAGAATCGTTGTGTAGCTTTTAGCTGACCTTCAATTAAAAACATAGTATTCCATCGATGCAGTTGAGGCCGCAGACGTAGAAAACATTAGGCCTCTTAAAAAAGAAAGACATATCAAAGCTTTCAACATTATAGTTCTGTGAAGCCAATGCCGAACCAAGGGATTTTAGGCATCTTCGGAAGTCGCTACATTTTGACATGAGATAATGTACTTAATATTTAGTTTAAAAAATATTTTGGGGTCCCTCCTCAAACTGGGCCCCCTCCATACACCCTCTGTGTGAAGCCCCCATCATAAATGGGTTAGTTTGCATTGTAAACGTTGTGTACGGCGCTACTCAATCTCAACCCTTATTCAATTCATTCATGTGACGTAATAGTCAAAAAATGAAAAAAAAAAGTGACGTATTTTAGGTTAGTAATAAAGGGAAATAATTGTACATTAGAAATAGACATATTTTAGAAATAAAAACAATTTAAACAATATAAATATTACATTATATTGAGGTATCCATAATTATGGTTTAAAATTTAAATTGTGGAACATAACACAGAATATTAATTGAACGATTTCTGTAAATATTTCTTTTATGATAGCTTCTCATTTGATAACAAATTGAACACCATAGATTTATTACGATACTGTAGGATATACAGAGGCCTATGTAAGTACGTTTCGGTCGACAATTTATTTCGGAGAGTATCACATAATATTTTGGCATGATTTTGTGTAACCTCTCCTAAGATCGCTTAATGCCCTTTGGTAATGATTGAGGCGGTCGAAAACAGTATTACATTGTGATTGTCATTTGGCATTCATGATCTTACCTGCCGTATTTTAGTGTACGGTGTTTTGTCACCTCGGCACTAAACATATGGCTGGTCCAATGTCATTTCTGGCAGCCATGAAGGAGTTGATTCTTACTCGGCTGGCCAGTTGGTGGCCGGATCATGCATGTTAAGAAAACAGTAAATGTTTCTGCCATCTTTGAATTGTTTATGCCGCCATCTTGGATGACAGACGGAAATCGGAACACATGATGTAAAATTTGTATTATAGATTTATCTATTATAATATAATAGATATAAGGTTTTTAATGCCATGACTACATTCCCACAATCGTCATATATGACAATAATAATGAGTTAGACAACTGTAGAAACAAAAGAGGTACACCACTTTAGTAACAATAGAGGCACCATGGGGTTAGACAACTGTTGTGATAATAGAAGCATCACGGAGTTAGACCAGGGGTCGGCAACCTTTTGAGATGGAAGAGCCAAAAGTTATAATTTACAATTTTCTCAGTTTTTAAAGAGCCACTTAAATTGTTGTTTCAATATTATGGTATTTGATTAGGCCGCAATTCGACATCGAAAGCGCTGCAACTTGACATCGAAAGAGCCGCATGCGGCTCGCGAGCCGTAGGTTGCCGACCCCTGAGTTAGACCATTTCGTAGTATTTATAGTTGGTAGTATTTGAAGTTCGAAATATGTGTCTCAAACTGTACAAATCGTAATATGTGTCTCAAACTGTACAAGTTGTATTATGTGTCTCAAACTGTGCAAGTCGTAATATGTGTCTCTACCTGTACAAGTCGTAATATGTGTCTCAAACTGTGCACGTCGTATTATGTGTCTCAAACTGTACAAGTCGTATTATGTGTCTCAAACTGTACAAGTCGTAATATGTGTCTCAAACTGTACAAGTCGTATTCTGACATTGAAAGAATTTTGGTTCAATCTCCTCTCACTGGCGTTGTTATGTGAGCGGCGTGGGAGGGGGGGGGTTAATGCCCAGATAGGGAAATTATTATTCTAAAAGGGTCACATTACAAAGATTTCAGGGATGATTGAAGCGTATGAAGGGAACAGTATGAAGCTTAGTGCATGAAATGAAGTGTATGAAGGGAAGTGTATGATGGGAAGTGTATGAAGGGAAGTGTATGAAGTGAAGTGTATGATGGGAAGTGTATGAAGTGAAGTGTATGATGGTAAGTGTATGAAGGGAAGTGTATTTTAATGTATTATACACGTTAATGTAAATCTCGAGAGTTAATTTAATATTTATTTTAAAATAACAAATAAACGTCAGTGAGCTGAAGTAAATATTACGTCACTTTACTAATGACAGGTTAAGTAAACATGTACTTGTACAATTGTTTTTTGTAGCCTGTGCCACACCAATGTCAGATGGGCCACACCTATGTCACATGGGTCCCACCATTGTAACATGGGCCACACCAATGTAACATGGGTCAAACCAATGTAACATGGGCCACACCAATGTAACATGGGCCACACCAACGTAACATGGGCCACACCAATGTCATATGGGCCACACCAATGTCACATGGGCCACACCAATGTCACATGGGCCACACCAATGTCACATGGGCCACACCAATGTAACATGGGCCACACCAATGTAACATGGGTCACACCAATGTAACATGGGTCACACCAATGTAACATGGGTCACACCAATGTCACATGGGCCACACCAATGTCACACGGGCTACACCAATGTCACATGGGTCACACCAATGTCACATGGGCCACACCAATGTAACATGGGCCACACCAATGTAACATAAATTAACGTTGGCACATACAACCTCTGCCAACAACCATAATACTGTCAGTTCAATATAGATTTAAGGAAAAAAGGCTTCGAATTGTCTAAATGTAAACTTCAATTATTTTAGTTCATCGTCATTAGTTTTTTGCATTTTATTTAATGCTCTCATTTTGTGTCTTCTTTTTCCTTAAAAAATGGGGCATTTTTACTTAACTGGCCAGATTTTTAAACGTTGTAGCCAACCTCATCGGATCAATTGTATGGTTCGTCAATTGGAACTCAAAGATATTTCTGTCACTGCTCGCGCCGCTATGTAAGAAAGACATCTGATCATGTGACTGTTGAAAGAGACGTTTAATAAGAATGGTGTGGGAGGCGGCGCACACTATTTTTTAACCAATAGAGTCAATCGACTGAAAAAACTATTTTAAATAGTTTTGACCTGGTTTGGTTTCTAGACATCAGGCCTAAATTTGAATGAATGATTATTTGTAATGACCTTATTTCAATATATTTCAGTGTAACAATTTCAACTGAGATGTGTCTTGTTTTTTGTGTTTTTTTTTAATGTTCAAATTATTTAAAATTAAAAAAGAACGAAAAAAAAAACAGCAAAGTATACTTTTGAGAGCTGGGTACGCTATCGATAAGTGGTTCTAAAATATATTTGCTAATGCCGCATCAGCCATGGAGCGTAATTCATTTATTTTCTACCCACAGAATCATTTCTGATTGATTCACTGGGTTTAAATGTCAGTAAACACTAGATAATTCAAATGTCAGTTTACACCAGAAAACTTGAATGTCAGTAAACACCAGATAATTTAAATGTCGGTATAAACACCAGATAATTCAAATGTCAGTAAACACCAGATAACTTAAATGTCAGTAAACACCAGATAACTTAAATGTCAGTAAAAAAAAAGTTACGATCTTTTATATTCTTATAAAGGAAATAACGGGACAAAATAATTTAGTCTTATTATCTTGAAAGACTATTCAAAAATTGAAAAAAAAATAATTGAAAACATTTTTTTGTTGTGTCCCCTCTACTCTTGTTGCCTTAAACTCAACTTGGATTACCGTGTAGCACTGAATTTAATGAAGCCATTGTACGGATCATGTATATGTTTTGTGACTATTTATGTACGGATTATGTATATGTTCTGTAACTATTTATGTATGGATCATGTATATGTTCTGTAACTATTTATGTATGGATCATGTATATGTTTTGTGACTATTAATTGTACGGATCATGTATATGTTCTGTGACTATAAGATGTCAACTCTCCATCAGGAGAATTAGAATAAGTCACAACTAGAAATAGGCGGAGGTGGGGGCAGCCTTTTCATCTGCACGAGAAATGGGTGGTATGTCATCACTTGAGTACTGTCATCACTTGAGTATTGTCATCACTTGAGTATTGTCATCACTTGAGTATTGTCATCACTTGAGTATTGTCATCACTTGAGTACTGTCATCACTTGAGTATTGTCATCACTTGAGTATTGTCATCACTTGAGTATTGTCATCACTTGAGTATTGTCATCACTTGAGTACTGTCATCACTTGAGTATTGTCATCACTTGAGTACTGTCATCACTTGAGTACTGTCATCACTTGAGTATTGTCATCACTTGAGTACTGTCATCACTTGAGTACTGTCATCACTTGAGTACTGTCATCACTTGAGTACTGTCATCACTTGAGTATTGTCATCACTTGAGTATTGTCATCACTTGAGTACTGTCATCACTTGAGTACTGTCATCACTTGAGTACTGTCATCACTTGAGTATTGTCATCACTTGAGTACTGTCATCACTTGAGTACTGTCATCACTTGAGTACTGTCATCACTTGAGTATTGTCATCACTTGAGTATTGTCATCACTTGAGTACTGTCATCACTTGAGTATTGTCATCACTTGAGTACTGTCATCACTTGAGTACTGTCATCACTTGAGTATTGTCATCACTTGAGTACTGTCATCACTTGAGTACTGTCATCACTTGAGTACTGTCATCACTTGAGTATTGTCATCACTTGAGTATTGTCATCACTTGAGTACTGTCATCACTTGAGTATTGTCATCACTTGAGTATTGTCATCACTTGAGTATTGTCATCACTTGAGTATTGTCATCACTTGAGTATTGTCATCACTTGAGTACTGTCATCACTTGAGTATTGTCATCACTTGAGTATTGTCATCACTTGAGTATTGTCATCACTTGAGTATTGTCATCACTTGAGTACTGTCATCACTTGAGTATTGTCATCACTTGAGTACTGTCATCACTTGAGTACTGTCATCACTTGAGTATTGTCATCACTTGAGTATTGTCATCACTTGAGTATTGTCATCACTTGAGTATTGTCATCACTTGAGTATTGTCATCACTTGAGTATTGTCATCACTTGAGTACTGTCATCACTTGAGTACTGTCATCACTTGAGTACTGTCATCACTTGAGTATTGTCATCACTTGAGTACTGTCATCACTTGAGTACTGTCATCACTTGAGTATTGTCATCACTTGAGTATTGTCATCACTTGAGTATTGTCATCACTTGAGTATTGTCATCACTTGAGTATTGTCATCACTTGAGTACTGTCATCAATTGAGTATTGTCATCACTTGAGTATTGTCATCACTTGAGTACTGTCATCACTTGAGTATTGTCATCACTTGAGTATTGTCATCACTTGAGTATTGTCATCACTTGAGTATTGTCATCACTTGAGTACTGTCATCACTTGAGTATTGTCATCACTTGAGTATTGTCATCACTTGAGTATTCATCACTTGAGTATTGTCATCACTTGAGTACTGTCATCACTTGAGTATTGTCATCACTTGAGTATTGTCATCACTTGAGTACTGTCATCACTTGAGTATTGTCATCACTTGAGTATTGTCATCACTTGAGTACTGTCATCACTTGAGTATTGTCATCACTTGAGTATTGTCATCACTTGAGTATTGTCATCACTTGAGTATTGTCACCTTAGCATCACTTAGTACTGTCATCACTTGAGTATTGTCATCACTTGAGTACTGTCATCACTTGAGTACTGTCATCACTTGAGTATTGTCATCACTTGAGTATTGTCATCACTTGAGTATTGTCATCACTTGAGTACTGTCATCACTTGAGTATTGTCATCACTTGAGTATTGTCATCACTTGAGTATTCATCACTTGAGTATTGTCATCACTTGAGTACTGTCATCACTTGAGTATTGTCATCACTTGAGTATTGTCATCACTTGAGTACTGTCATCACTTGAGTATTGTCATCACTTGAGTATTGTCATCACTTGAGTACTGTCATCACTTGAGTATTGTCATCACTTGAGTACTGTCATCACTTGAGTATTGTCATCACTTGAGTATTATCATCACTTGAGTACTGTCATCACTTGAGTATTGTCATCACTTGAGTATTGTCATCACTTGAGTACTGTCATCACTTGAGTATTGTCATCACTTGAGTATTGTCATCACTTGAGTATTGTCATCACTTGAGTACTGTCATCACTTGAGTATTGTCATCACTTGAGTACTGTCATCACTTGAGTATTGTCATCACTTGAGTACTGTCATCACTTGAGTATTGTCATCACTTGAGTATTGTCATCACTTGAGTATTGTCATCACTTGAGTATTGTCATCACTTGAGTATTGTCATCACTTGAGTATTGTCATCACTTGAGTACTGTCATCACTTGAGTATTGTCATCACTTGAGTATTGTCATCACTTGAGTATTGTCATCACTTGAGTACTGTCATCACTTGAGTATTGTCATCACTTGAGTACTGTCATCACTTGAGTATTGTCATCACTTGAGTACTGTCATCACTTGAGTATTGTCATCACTTGAGTATTGTCATCACTTGAGTATTGTCATCACTTGAGTATTGTCATCACTTGAGTATTGTCATCACTTGTATTGTCATCACTTGAGTATTGTCATCACTTGAGTATTGTCATCACTTGAGTATTGTCATCACTTGAGTACTGTCATCACTTGAGTACTGTCATCACTTGAGTACTGTCATCACTTGAGTACTGTCATCACTTGAGTACTGTCATCACTTGAGTATTGTCATCACTTGAGTATTGTCATCACTTGAGTATTGTCATCACTTGAGTATTGTCATCACTTGAGTACTGTCATCAATTGAGTATTGTCATCACTTGAGTATTGTCATCACTTGAGTACTGTCATCACTTGAGTATTGTCATCACTTGAGTATTGTCATCACTTGAGTATTGTCATCACTTGAGTATTGTCATCACTTGAGTACTGTCATCACTTGAGTATTGTCATCACTTGAGTATTGTCATCACTTGAGTATTTCATCACTTGAGTATTGTCATCACTTGAGTACTGTCATCACTTGAGTATTGTCATCACTTGAGTATTGTCATCACTTGAGTACTGTCATCACTTGAGTATTGTCATCACTTGAGTATTGTCATCACTTGAGTACTGTCATCACTTGAGTATTGTCATCACTTGAGTATTGTCATCACTTGAGTATTGTCATCACTTGAGTACTGTCATCACTTGAGTATTGTCATCACTTGAGTACTGTCATCACTTGAGTACTGTCATCACTTGAGTATTGTCATCACTTGAGTATTGTCATCACTTGAGTATTGTCATCACTTGAGTACTGTCATCACTTGAGTATTGTCATCACTTGAGTATTGTCATCACTTGAGTATTCATCACTTGAGTATTGTCATCACTTGAGTACTGTCATCACTTGAGTATTGTCATCACTTGAGTATTGTCATCACTTGAGTACTGTCATCACTTGAGTATTGTCATCACTTGAGTATTGTCATCACTTGAGTACTGTCATCACTTGAGTATTGTCATCACTTGAGTACTGTCATCACTTGAGTATTGTCATCACTTGAGTATTATCATCACTTGAGTACTGTCATCACTTGAGTATTGTCATCACTTGAGTATTATCATCACTTGAGTACTGTCATCACTTGAGTATTGTCATCACTTGAGTATTGTCATCACTTGAGTATTCATCACTTGAGTATTGTCATCACTTGAGTATTGTCATCACTTGAGTATTGTCATCACTTGAGTATTCATCACTTGAGTATTGTCATCACTTGAGTATTTCCATCACTTGAGTATTGTCATCACTTGAGTATTATCATCACTTGAGTACTGTCATCACTTGAGTATTGTCATCACTTGAGTATTTCCATCACTTGAGTATTGTCATCACTTGAGTATTTTCATCACTTGAGTATTTTCATCACTTGAGTATTTTCATCACTTGAGTATTGTCATCACTTGAGTATTTTCATCACTTGAGTTTTTTCATCACTTGAGTATTTCCATCATTTGAGTATTTACATCACTTGAGTATTTACATCACTTGAGTATTTACATCACTTGAGTATTTACATCACTTGAGTATTGTCATCACTTGAGTATTTCCATCACTTGAGTATTTTCATCACTTGAGTATTGTCATCATTTTCGGTAATGGGGAGGCATGTTGAGAGACTACCCAAGGCGCCACCAAGGCCAGTTACTCTTATGATTAGAAATTGTAAATTTGATTCAACTAATGGTCTACTGTGGTTTTGTTTCCACAGATTAGTCTCGAGACCTTGGATAGCTGCTCAAAATGAAAACTCCCATATCAGTTATTAGCTGCCTCAAAATCATAAACCCCATAACAGTTATTGTCTTTCTGAAGATGTCAAATACGTTGTACTTTAAGCGATGTAAAGAACTAAACATGTAAAAAAACAAACTTTAACACAATAAATTATATATATATATATACATAATCGGCTAACCTATGCGTACGTTCGACAGACCTACACACCGTGCGGTGTAAAGTATGCTCATGGCGATAAAAGCCGCATGTCTTTACGTTACAAATACACGGAACCGTAAGGGTTGAAAGCTTACATCGCTAAAAAAATGTCTGAGTTCCAGGTCACACCTTTGCGGAGTTTAAAAAAAAAACAGTGCGTCTCTATAAAAATAGTCTGGGGAATTCCAAAATTATAGAAACTAAAAAGAGACAATGTATGTTAAATGATAGTATGTTTGGTGCGCATTTTGTTCATCAAATGAATCTTTCTTGAATAAAAATGAAATGCTGCGGAATTCTAAACACAACAAGGATTTCTTATTAATGAATTAAGATTTTTAAATGATATGGAGTAGTGTGCGCAAATTATGTTAAAAGTCTGGGGTTGTTTTTGTTATGCTTCTGTATCCATAATGAGGATTATTTTCTTCGGGATGAATTATATAAAAAGCTATTTTTTGTATATAGACTGATTGTTAACGCGCTCAAATATATATTACCGAGTTGGTTGGGATAGGTGTGGGAATAAACCAAATGGTTGCGGAAAGGGGGGGGGGGTCAAGCAGACGATTCAAGATGCAACACCGCTATTTTTTTAACCTCACGTCTCTCCTTTTTTTATAAATACGTCATGTTAAACATGATAAATTATAAAATTATAAAAAAAAGAACTGTTGGAATGGGGGTGTAGGGTTGGGAAAGGGGCGTTTAACGGGGGGGGGGAGGTAGGGAAAAGTGTAACGTGGTATTGTTAACAGGGTTTGTTGTATGTACATTGAGACCCACTGCGATTCGAGCATGTCTTTAGTGGAAGGTGGTTGGCGAGCGGGGGAGGGAGGGAAGGATGGGTGTGGGGCTAAGTGGAAGAGAATTGGAAATAGAAGAAATAGTTGGATGTTAGATTCAAAGTTTAATGGTCGGGGGGTGTTTTTTGTTAAGATTCTATGCCCATATTAAGGACTATTTTCTTTGGGATGAACTATATAAAATATGAACTTATTTGATGTATTATTAAGTGTCCCTTAAATGTGTTTTGGCTACAATAATCTGTTCATGTCCTTTGAGGCCACTTCGAGTAGATAGACATGATATTTTTGTATATAGACTGATTGTTAAAGCGCTCGAATATATATCACCATTTTAAACTCCAACTGCTTGCCTAATAGCCGGTCCGGGTACCGGGCCTGTTCAGCTAGTATATATATATATATATATATATATATATATATATATATATATATAGTTCTAGTGTATGTTTTTAATTTTCTAACAGAGAGATTGCAAACAAATCACCAGCGGCACGAACTACTGTACATCCGTTAGTCCGTGGGGCACTAGAACAAGCACTGAAAGAGAGTGTTCCCGTGGCAGACGATACACCTAAAGTTGGAGGTTATGATTTCAATGAAGGAGTCAACTATACAAAACTGTTCAAAACTCTTCCAACAATGGGATTTCAGGTTACATAGATTTTTTAGATTTTTTGTCTGTCTGTCTGTCTGTCATCACCCTAGATCTCAACAACCATAAGTCCTAGACCCATGATGTATATATCATTTTGTAGGTCTTGGCCTGCCAAGAAATGACTTTTGTCCGTTTAGCGATCTGACCTCTGAGGGCCGTAAAAGGGGGCTTGTAAAGTACCGTTTTTTTACTATATAAGCTATATTAACATAAGAGCGCCATAGATCTCAGCAACCATAAATCCTAGACCCATGATGTATATATCATTTTTGAGGTCTTGGCCTGCCAAGTGTACACCAATAGTCCATTTCGCGATCTGACATCTCAGGGCCGAAAAAAAAGACTTTCCTAGGTACCGTTTTTGCTTATATTTTAAATATAAATAATAAAAGCTAATCAAAGGGGCGTAATCATTATTTTTTTTGTAACAGTTATTCAACATGATTACTTTCCTCTCTATTTATCAAAACACGGAAAAAAAATAAGGATTTCGTTCGGCGAAAATGCTCTAAAATGTCCTTTGTCCGAAACGGAAAAGACTTAAATTGCTTGTTTTTATTTTCTTTAAAAACAATAAAAAATACTTCTTTTAAGGGACACGGCCTGTTAATCTTAGGCCCTGACATCATCCACCAATTTAGGGCCCCTGACAATATCCACCAACTAAGGCCACTGACAAATTCCACCAAATAAGGCCCGCTGACAATATCCACCAATTTAGGGCCCCCTGACAATATCCACCAACTAAAGCCCCCTGACAATATCCACCAACTAAGGCCCCCTGACAATATCCACCAATTTAGGGCCCCTGACATCATCCACCATTTTAGGGCCCCTGACAATATCCAACAACTAAGGCCCCTGACAATATCCACCAACTAAGGCCCCTGACAATATCCACCAACTAAGGACCCTGACAATATCCACCAACTAAGGCCCCTGATAATATCCACCAACTAAGGCCCCCTGACAATATCCACCAACTAAGGCCATTGACAATATCCACCAATTTAGGCCCCTGACAATATCCACCAACTAAGGCCTCCTGACAATATCCACCAATTAAAAGGCCCCTCCCACCAATTGCTAAGTCATTTATAGTGGATTACGGCTGGCGGATAATTGTAAGGGCCTCCAATAAGTGTTAGGGTACACACATAGATATATGGTTACACATACCTTGCGTTGCGCCCGTGGAATTTCCGCTTCTGTGTCCAAAAGAGAATAAATTGAAGTAAAGAAGATTTATAAGAAAACTAGCTTTGGTCTAGAGCAGGGATTCTCAAAACTTTAAAGATTCGAATCCCACTATCGACTTAAAAACTGTTTGATAATCGAGATCCGAATGTTTTAAGAAAAGAGAAAGAGAGAGAGAGAGTGAGTGATAGAGGCAGAGATAGAGACAGAGACGCAGACAGATATAGAGACAGGGATAGAGGCAGAAATAGAGACAGAGATAGAGACAGAGATAGAGGCAGAGATAGAGGCAGATAGAGACAGAGATAGAGACAGAGATAGAGAATTAAATTAGTTACATTTAATTATAATTGTTAAAATAGCATGTTAAAAAAATAGTTTGAAGTAGAAGCCAGCTAGCTCATAACTGCCCATAATAAAGACCCCACCCCCACACCAAAAGGGCAATTTGGTCATTTTTCACAGGACCTCGGTGTGGTTTCGGCGTTAAGTTAAATGTTCAACATGGCAGTTTTCTGTTGATTAAAGCTGTTAGTTTTGATTGAACTGTATATATATATATATATATATATATTCAACCAACTTTATTATTAATGTTATTTTTTGTACCAACCTAAAGGGTGCTAGACGATTAGTTGATACATGAAAGTACGTCCATGGTAAAATAGTCAATGTAAGCTGCGGTCTGTCAAGTCATATGCCTGGTTTGTACCGAGAAACAAAACTGGGAGCCAACGTATAAGCAGATTTATGTCTTTAAAAAAATTGTTTGTGCATGATCTTTTGCACAGAAAATCCTCAGTTTTAATACATTAGTACCATAGATATATTGCCATTCCTAGTGTTGACTGACAACATAACACGATGTCCACCAACTAAGGCCCCTGACAATATCCACCAACTAAGGCCCCTGACAATATCCACCAATTAAGGCCCCCTGACAATATCCACCAACTAAGGCCCCTGTCAATATCCACCAACTAAGGCCCCCTGACAATATCCACCAACTAAGGCCCCTGACAATATCCACCAACTAAGGCCCCTGACAATATCCACCAATTAAGGCCCCCTGACAATATCCACCAACTAAGGCCCCTGTCAATATCCACCAACTAAGGCCCCCTGACAATATCCACCAACTAAGGCCCCTGACAATATCCACCAACTAAGGCCCCCTGACAATATCCACCAACTAAGGCCCCCTGACAATATCCACCAACTAAGGCCCCTGACAATATCCACCAACTAAGGCCCCTGACAATATCCACCAACTAAGGCCCCTGACAATATCCACCAACTAAGGCCCCTGACAATATCCACCAACTAAGGCCCCTGACAATATCCACCAATTAAGGCCCCCTGACAATATCCACCAACTAAGGCCCCTGATAATATCCACCAACTAAGGCCCCTGACAATATCCACCAACTAAGGCCCCCTGACAATATCCACCAATTAATGCCCCTGACAATATCCACCAACTAAGGCCCCTGACAATATCCACCAACTAAGGCCCCCTGACAATATCCACCAACTAAGGCCCCTGACAATATCCACCAACTAAGGCCCCCTGACAATATCCACCAACTAAGGCCCCCTGACAATATCCACCAACTAAGGCCCCTGACAATATCCACCAACTAAGGCCCCCTGACAATATCCACCAACTAAGGCCCCTGACAATATCCACCAACTAAGGCCCCTGACAATATCCGCCAACTAAGGCCCCTGACAATATCCACCAACTAAGGCCCCCTGACAATATCCACTAACTAAGGCCCCTGACAATATCCACCAACTAAGGCCCCCTGACAATATCCACCAACTAAGGCCCCCTGACAATATCCACCAACTAAGGCCCCTGACAATATCCACCAACTAAGGCCCCCTGACAATATCCACCAACTAAGGCCCCTGACAATATCCACCAACTAAGGCCCCTGACAATATCCACCAACTAAGGCCCCTGACAATATCCACCAACTAAGGCCCCTGACAATATCCACCAACTAAGGCCCCCTGACAATATCCACCAACTAAGGCCCCTGTCAATATCCACCAACTAAGGCCCCCTGACAATATCCACCAACTAAGGCCCCTGACAATATCCACCAACTAAGGCCCCTGACAATATCCACCAACTAAGGCCCCCTGACAATATCCACTAACTAAGGCCCCCTGACAATATCCACCAACTAAGGCCCCCTGACAATATCCACCAACTAAGGCCCCCTGACAATATCCACCAACTAAGGCCCCTGATAATATCCACCAACTAAGGCCCCCTGACAATATCCACCAACTAAGGCCCCTGACAATATCCACCAACTAAGGCCCCTGACAATATACACCAACTAAGGCCCCTGACAATATCCACCAACTAAGGCCCCTGACAATATCCACCAACTAAGGCCCCCTGACAATATCCACCAATTAATGCCCCTGACAATATCCACCAACTAAGGCCCCCTGACAATATCCACCAACTAAGGCCCCCTGACAATATCCACCAACTAAGGCCCCCTGACAATATCTACCAACTTAGGCCCCCTGACAATATCCACCAACTAAGGCCACTGACAATATCCACCAACTAAGGCCCATGTTACCTAACCTTAACAGCTGACTGCAAGGGCGTCATTCGCGGATTGGGGGATCGATGATTTTTTTTAAAATAAATAAATAACTCTGTTTTACGTTTTGCAAATTATTGTTCAAAGTTTTGAGCCAAGTAATACCTTAGACAGTGATTTGACTATGATATGACTATGATATGACTATAATATGACGATGATATAACTATGATATGACTATGATATGACTATGATATGACTATGATATGACTATAATATGACTATGATATGACTATAATATGACTATAATATGACGATGATATGACGATGATATAACTATGATATGACTATAATATGACTATGATATGACCATGATATGACTATGATGCTACGATGATATAACCATGATCGAGGTCATGTACTGATTGTGTATAATTGGAGCGGGGGGGTATTTTGCTTCAAATAGTCTAAATTATATGAGTTTGTTCAATATAAAACCCCTTTTAAGTGGATTATTAAAATAACCCTTTGTTGTCAAACACATTTTTGCTCATTTGTCTCATTTGTACTTTAAGAACGTAAATAAAATATTTAAAAAAAGGTTAATGATATTTAAGTTTATTTAAGCCATGCTTGCCACGAATTGCCGGTGTTACTAGAGAATTGTAAACAAAATGCTTCACAAATCATGCATAGTTGGGAGTGTAATAACTGATCCAGGAGGGTGGGGTATACAATGATCTGTGAGTGAAGATCATTGAGGGTCTCATTGCCAGGAAAAAAAAGTTTTTCGCTCCAGCTGTAGTAGGCTACCATGGCCAATAGGGCTAACCAGAGATAATGATGTTCACAGCTGGCGGTGGTGACGGATGTAGTCGGTAAACAACACCCTTCCACTCTGTCCGACTCAAGCACAATGTCGCAGCCTGCCATTTCTGGCGGAGAGGTTATGCACACTACACCTTCCCCGTGGTGGCAGTAAAATCATAGCCTTGCCATTCAGGCCAATCCGCAGTACACGCACCTTGCTGGTCTGTGCAAGTGCTAAAAATCTTTTTATTTTTGTCATGCTATCAGAGAACACATACACCGGTCTGTAAGCATGGCATTGCGCGTATTTAAGCTTCGCCAATAAACTGCTGCGACAGGCACACAACACCCTGTAATGCTAGCAGCGGTGGTGAAAAAAAAATAATTAAGGACAACAATCCGCCAAACCTGCCCCCCCCCAACTCAAACCTAATCAGAAATGACGCCCCTGCCGGACTTCAGTTTTCGGCGGGTTTGGTTAAAAACATCTGGCATTACAGTTGACAATACAGACGCGCCTATCCAATACCATGGCTAAGAAAGCGAAAGTACAGCAATACTGCATGAGCCACAATAATGAGTATCGGTTATTGCTCTTTAGAGTACATGTAACTTAAAGGTTTTTACAATTATTGGTAAAAAAAAAATCAAAAATAATATTATTGTCCCTTAAAAAACTGTTCACCTGCTATCCAATTTTTACATTAACAAGAAATTCTGAATTTACAATATAAAATGGAGAAGATTAATTATATTCTGTATAATTATTGATGCAGAATAAAGGTTTGAAGTACAGTTCAGAAAGCTACATATTTTGTTGATGTAAGCTTAATATCCCATATAATATAATGTTAATGAGCTTCAAGATATTGTAAATCTCAAAAACTTTATATTAAGTTTGACAGATTCTTAATTTTGTAAAGAATGTTTCTTTTTGCAGGCTTCACACTTAGGTCAGGCAATAGAAGCCATCAATGCGATGATAGACTGTAAGATGAAGCCCATGCCTGAAAATGCAGAACAGTCATCAACTTTCACTTGTGGTCGTCGGAAAACAAACTGCACAATCATGCTAGGTTACACATCCAACATGGTCTCTTCGGGCAACAGAGAGATTATACGCTACCTCGCTCAACACAACATGGTCAGTTGTTATCAACTTCTTACTTCTTTAAATTGTTAACGAAAATTTATTTATATCTATAACTCTAAATTTAAACTCCTGTAGGAGCATTGGGCTCAGGCAGACATGAGCAGGGCAAGTATAGTCGAAGTTTGATGACACAATTTGGTAGGGTCCGTCCACCACAGTCTCCATGGTGTCACTCCGCCATCATCATCATTGCCCGCCACTCCTATCGGGGTATGGGCCACCAACTAAAGATCTCCAGCGACTTCTGTCCTGAGCCATTCTCTCCAGCTGCTTCCAGCTGAACCCCATCCTGGTGATGTCTGCTTCAAATTCTAGCCTCCAGGTGTTTCTAGGCCGATCTCTCTTTCTTTTTCCTTGAGGATTCCAACTCAATGCTTGCCTAGTGATGTTGTTTGCCGGCTTTCGAAATGTGTGGCCTATCCATCCCCACCTTCTCTTCCTGATCTCCTCTTCTATTGAAGCTTGGCCGGTTCGTTCTAAGAGGCTGGCATTGGTGATGGTGTCAGGCCATCGTATTTGGAGAACTTTCCTAAGGCAGCTGTTGATAAAGGCCTGGACTCTCTTAGTGGTGGTCTTCGTAATCCTCCAGGTCTCAGCTCCATATAATAGGACTGACTTTACATTGGTATTGAACAGGCGAACTTTGGTGTTCAGAGACAGCTCTTTGGAATTCCAGATGTTCTTGAGCTGTATAAAGGCGGCTCTTGCTTTTCCGATCCTTGCTTTGACATCTGCATCTGTCCCACCCTGCTGATCTATGATGCTACCCAGATAAGTAAAGGACTCTACTTCCTCCAGTTTACTTCCGTTTATTGCATTTGTGCTGGTTGAGTTAATTTTCAGGATCTTGGTTTTAGATGTGTGTATGCTAAGGCCGACCTCCTTTGCAGTGGCATTCACAAGATTTGTTTTCTCTTGCATCTGTTGATAGCTATGTGTAAGGAGAGCAAGATCATCTGCAAAGTCCAGGTCGTCCAGCTGTTTTAGCAAAGTCCATTGGATTCCATTTCTTCTTTCCCTGGTTAATTTCTTCATAATCCAGTCTAGGGCCAGTAGGAAAAGGAATGGGGAAAGCAAGTATCCTTGTCTGACTCCTGTTCGTACCTGGAAGCTGTCTGTTAGCTGCCCTCCATGGATAACTCTGCAGGACATACCCTCATATGATTTCTCGATCAGTTTAACTATTTTTAAGGGGACACCATAATGTCGAAGAAGTTTCCAGAGGATTTCTCGGTCTACACTGTCGAACGCTTTCTCAAAGTCAATAAAGTTGATGTATAGCGGCGAGTTCCACTCCAGGGACTGCTCAACTATGATGCGGAGCGTTGCAATCTGGTCTGTGCATGACCTGTTTTGACGGAAACCTGTCTGTTCGTCTCTCAGCTGTGAGTCGACTGTGTCTTTTATCCTCTCCAAAAGGACTCGGTTGAAGACTTTGCCTGGCACTGATAGCAATGTGATGCCCCTGTAGTTGTTACAGTCGCTAAGGTCACCTTTTTTGGGAAGCTTGATGAGGGAAGGTCTCAAGTATCTTCTGTATTCTGCTGTAGAACTGGTCTTTGTCGTCTTCATCACTGTCGTTAGTTGGTGCATAACACTGGACTATATTAGTTTTGATATTCTTCTTGGTACGGAAGGAGGCAGTAATGATCCTCGGACCGTGTGCTTCCCATCCAATCAGTGCCCCCTGTGCTTTCTTAGACAGCATGAGGCCAACTCCCTGTGTGTGTGGTGCATCATTCTCTTCGTGTCTGGAGTACAGCAGCATCTCCCCTGATAACAGTCGTCTCTGTCCAGCTTGTGTCCACCTAGTCTCGCTGATGCCTAAAATGGTCAGTTTGTTTCTCTCCATCTCTGCTGCTATCTGAGCCATCTTTCCTGACTCATACATGGTCCTGACATTCCATGTGCCGATAGTGGTTTTCCTGGTTGTCAGAAGGGTAGTCGGCTTTGTGGCTTCCTTTCGGCTTTCACCACAACTAAGCTTCATGAGTCTTCGTGACGAAGAACCTTCTTCTCCCAGGACTGAAATATCTGTTTTTTCTTTAGTTCGTGTTTCTGTAGCAAAGGGTTTTTTAACAGGGTGGGGTTGCTAGCCGCACGCCCAACCCTCCTCCTTTTTCAGCCGGGCTTGGGACCGTCCTTGGCGGAGTTACTCCGCCATCGCGCTGTAGTTTATTCTGAGTTCTAGTGTATACGTCATTTTGGTAGAAATGACGTATACTACAACCGACAGCGGGGTGGGGGGGAGGGGGGGCATGTGTTTTATCTTAGAAGTTGTGAAATCAGTCTAACTTTGGGCATCGTAGTATGCGGATGAATGTTGTAGTTGTATCTAGACAGTAGTTATTGTACTCCTCCTGCATTCACCATTATATGTCAGTTCATGTTCATGCAGTTATATTGAAGAATAAATTATTATTACTGTTACTTTCAACTGGAGTCGACTTAGTATATTAGTGTTGTTCACTTTTGTTGGAACATCTACTACAATTAATAAAAAAACCTCGCAACATTATCTGGCATCTCCGACAGAGTACTTCGCAACATTATTTGGAGTACTTCGCAACATACAGACTGGTTGGCTGTTTGATTTGGCTCACACTTTCTATTTTAAGAATATTTAATTCATCTGTCTATTTGCTCTAGATCTGGACCTACTGTTTGATTTCCGCTATTGGCAAAGCCCTTCTGGAAAAATATATGAACCCATTGTAATATGGGATCCAAATAGTTTGCCCACCCCTGGACTAAGGTTTCAAAACTACATCTTGCCAATGGATACTTTTGGGCTGTCATTGTTTGCTTCCACTTTGGACTCCCTGCTCTCCTCTTGCCCTATGTATTCTATAGCTATTCTTACACATCATATTTTTTTCACTGTGGGAAAGAAAGTATAAATTCATACTTACAAGTTACAACATAATAAGAGAATCAAATTTTAAAGATTTTGATTGATTTTTATCTAAAAAGATTGTTTTTAGTAATAATGTCTAATATTTGAGCAGATTAGCTGCAATGAAAAGCTCCCTTAATACTTCTGAGAGACTCATAATAAAATTAATTAGAAGTTGAGTGGAAAATCAGAGCTATGATACAATATTTTTTGTCTTGTATTGTTCTAATGATACAGTCAATTCCGCTCAATGTAGGCGTCACACTCCAAAATAAGACAGCAATAAAAGAAAAGCACTTGAAGCAGATAATTGGAATATTAGCTAGAGTATGGATCTATATTATATATAGCCTATATTATAAGCTATGATATCTCACTCCAGTAATTATTGTTTATGCAAGTTACGCTACCCTTTGAGTCACAAATTTTGTTCATTCCAAATTTTTTATTACTGATTAAGAGTTATTCATGGAACTGAGACATCTTTGAGTCATTATGTTGATTAGGAAAGTTTGTATTTATGGTAATTTTATTTCCAGCAAATTTCTCTTACTTTATGTTTTACTTTATTTTTATTTTAGAATTATAAGCTTGTAGACTTACAGTTGAGGCATATGTCATATACTGATGTTCCAGACTGACTTTTGAATGTTAACAGGTTCAAAATAATGTACTAGTATAAAAATTTTACTAGTCAAAAGAATGTAGGCCTACTTGTCGAAAGAATGTACTTGTCGAAAGATTTAAAAAATGCCATACCAATGTTTTTCAATGTCTCCAATACTTTTAAAAATAAATTATGGTACAAAAATTGTCATCAAAATTTGTATGGAAATAAACACTATCAAAGCAGGACAACTTTAGCAGCACCTGCATTAAACTAGTTAGGAATTTATTTTAGTCATCAGAAAATAGAAGTTGGAGCGATTCTCCTTTATCATAAAAATGATAAATTATGAAGACATATTTTCTCAAAGACTTCAAAAATCAAATACTTTCTTATGCATGGGCAAACAAGGGAATAATCTAAGGTCCTTATTGCCAAAAGGGCTCCAACCCGGTGAAAGTATCAAACCTAGTTTCATGGATTTGGCAGATAGTGCTACAATAATCTCAAAAGGTCATTGCTATAGAAGATCTTTAACTATATTATTATTATAAGCAATGTTATTTACTTGTATCTATTTTACAGATTGACTGTATTGTTAGTACTGCTGGAGGAATAGAAGAAGACTTTATGAAATGTTTCAGCTCTTTCTATATGGGAGATTTCAAATTAAATGTAAATATTTTACAATAATCTCAATGTTTGCAAAATTCAAATGAATAAATTCATTAGTGAGTAGGAAAGTAATTTTGACTGGACAATTATCAGTAAGTGGTAAAAGGTTTCAGTCAGTCATTTGTAATTATTCATTTTAATCTTTCTAAGAAAAGCCCTATTATTTTCAAGTTGTTTATACAAACTCTTTATAAAGAAATTTAATAAATATTTATCTTCACTTGTTTTATAAGTATTAAACAATTTGTAGCTATATAAAGAATTTAATATGTGTTGAAAAGAATTTCCATTAACAAATGCATACATACAATATTGTCAACAGAACAAAGCTGATTACATAAAATATTATTAAGGCTATGATGTATTTTGTTACACTTCAAAGAGACAAAATTTGTTCTTATAAAATATTAAAATGTTGGAACTGGTTTTGAAATTCACCAACACCATTTCCTTTCAGTTATATTCAGAGAAAAAAAAATTAAATGTTTTAGTCATTCTTAGAGATCAGTAGTATTTCAAATTCTCATGTATTTTATACAACAGAAACCAAGAAAGCCAGTTACATCATTTTATTCAATATTGCATTTCGCTCTTTTAAGGGTGCTGAACTATTTGACAAAAGCCACAACCGAACTGGAAATTTGATTGTACCAAACACAACTTACTGCAAATTTCATTCTTGGCTAAATCCTATTATTGATGCAATGGTGGAGGAACAGAAAAAAGTAATTTTTCCAGTTACTAGAAAACAAATTTTTAATGATACATAAAGTAATTAATACCCATAAAATACTAACATCATTTTATTATTGTATGCATACATTTTGTTATTTTATGATGTCCTGTATTTGAAGTATTTTTTTTTATTTGCCTATTTCCGAACTTAGTGAAATTTCTTAGAAACTAAATATTTAGACATCAGTATATAAAGTACCAAACAAACAATGTTGTGACTAATGATCTGAAAGACTTAAGTGATACAATATTCAATACAGGGTGCTGAATGGAGTCCATCTAAGCTAATATGGAGGATGGGAAAAGAAATAAACAATCCAGAATCTATCTACTACTGGGCTTATAAAAACCAAATTCCAGTATTCTCTCCTGCTATAACTGATGGAGCTATAGGAGATGTCCTCTTCTTTTACAGACATCTACATCCAGAAAATAGTTTAAAGCTAGATATAGTTGCTGATATACAGGCTATCAATGACCTGGCTTTATTTTCTGTGAATACAGGTAAGTTGCTCAGAGAAAAAAAAGCCAGTGCTTTTTTTGTACCGGTACGCACAGGTACGGCGTACCGGCACCTTTTTCAATGTGGGGAAAAAATTAGTACTTTTCTTGTATATTAACGTTAATTATTAATTTATTTTACTATTAATTTGTTTATTTTGAATTATTTTAAAATTGTGTGCAATAAGAATTAAAATATAAAATGCGAAACTGCGAACTGGTAGTTAAAAGTTAGGCAATCCATCACTGAGTACTGGCACCTATTTTTTTTACAAAAAAAACACTGAAAAAAAAGCTATTCAAAATATAAATTATAGTTTATTGATGTGATGTGGCAAGAGTTTGATTAACTAACTATTGTTATAAAAAAAAGAGAAATACAGCAATCCCTTGATTAGTGCGATTAATAAATTCCCTAGATTTATGCGCTAATTAAAACCACGCTAATCAAACTTATAAACCAATGAGAATAATTATAATGAATCATCAAAAATATTTAAATGAGACCTTTATTTAATTTTCACTAAAAACGTCATTTATATTTTTCAAATAATAGAAAGATATAAATAAAATAAATAAAGTAGGTTTAAGATTTATTTTTCACCAAAAAATGCATCTAACTTTAATTGAACAGTAGTCCTTTTTCTTTCCTCCATAATTTGTCGATTTCACAATGAACATTCATGCTTCTTTCTGCAGTGATTTTGCCAATAACTTCATCAAAGCCACAAAAATCTTTTGCATATTCTGGCAAAAGATTCTTAAGTGATGTGTTTACGTTTAAGAGTTTCATAGTTTAATGAAATGGAAACAGTTAATGCAAACAATAAGTAATGCAGAAGTCTTGCTTCGACGATTGTTGCCATATGACTGAGAAACAGACAAAATGGCGCGCGTGGTAAGTAAAAAAGGTGCGATGATCAAAACCGGCACAGCATATATCAAGGGAGGGTCTAAAATTTTTTGGCTGCGCTAATCAAAACCGCGCTTTTCAAAAAATGCGCTAAACAAGGGATGGCTGTACAACTCTAATATTAAAAAATACTAATACAGCTTAAATATTACACAAATATACAGTTTAATGCTTTTTTATGATTCAGCATAAATTTGTAAATTGAACATTGCTGCTTTTATTTCAGGAGTACTTATTCTTGGTGGAGGGGTGATTAAACATCACATACTCAATGCAAACATTTTCAGATATGGAACAGACTTCTGTGTTTATGTGAATACAGGAAATGAATTTGATGGTAGTGATGCAGGAGCTAGCCCAGATGAAGCAGTGTCTTGGGGGAAAATTAAATTGACTTGTAAACCTGTTAAGGTGGACAATTTTTTTATCTTGAATAATAGAGATTTACAATAATAGCTAAATATAATATTTAAAATGTGAGAATAACATAATAAAAGCTGTGTATACTATTTTAAATGCAATGTCTTATGGCTTGTAAAACTGTTTACAACTAGACAGCTATAATGTATGTTTAGTATTAATTTTAATTGCATATTAATTTTCATTCATTAAAAGGTCTATGCTGAAGCTACACTGATCCTTCCCATTCTAGTTGGTGAAACCTTTGCCAAACGACAGTCTGAATTGAACTCATTTTATTTGTATCACTAAACCTTAAACTTTACTTATTTTTTGAGGTTTTATTACATTTATGGCTGTGGTATGATATTAAAATCTGAATGGTTATAATAAATTCTCATTTTTTAGAAAGTTTTTTTAACAAGTAAATGTTCAGCTAAGCAAATAAAAGTCATATGCAAATGTTGGAGTTTTTACTTTTAAATCTGCTCTATATTTCTTTGTTAATTATATACATAATTTAAGTTATATATGTTTACGACATAAACTGTTGTGATGACATTGATGTTATTGATTTATTGAGTTACTTACAATTACATTTTACTATTTCTTAATTATTTGACATTGATGTTATTAATTTATTCAGTTATTTACAATTACATTTACTATTTTAAACTTTTTTTACTTTCATCACCACCAGCAAGGGGAAATAATTTTATTTTGATTTCCAGCAGATCTCCAATTTATTTAGCATGCTTTTTTTTATAATTTGTTATAAAATCTCAACTTCTAACTATATATTAAGTAAAAAAAAAAAGTTCATATAAAGTAGAAAAGAAAGGGAAATAGTCAAAAATGGGGGGGGGGGGAATTTTTTTAGTATTGATCTTCCATTTTTTATTGGAGATCAACATATTAAATTGGAAGCTTTCTTTAATAGTACAGCCAACAAAGAATTTTTTTTTCATAACTGTCCCACTTAAAAATGCCAACAGTAAATTATTTTCCATAACTATGCCACTTAAATTTTTTTTATTAGTTATGTATTTTATAACATTTCAGCAATTAACTTTTTTTTTTTAAATAATCAGATTATTTACAGCTGTTTTACTTATTATTACAGTTTTAGTTATTCTAAATGTTGTGCACATTGATAACATACTTTTTTTACTGTGAAAGTATTGTCTGAATAGAAATTAAATGAAAGTTAAAGAATTTCACAGTATATTCAACCAAATGGAAATCTTTCCTCTTTATTTGTACATGTTATTTGTAGCTGTTAAATTATGATTTCTGTGCCATCAACATATTTTTATTCTGCTGTGTATTTCCCTTCATTTTTATTAAGTCAATAATTAATAGAATAATGGTTTTACAACTTAATATTTTCAGTATATATATATATTCTCATAAGGGCATCTCATTTCCGGGTGTTTTGCTTATCCTGGGATGAAGGGACAAAAATATTTCTCATCCTTTGAAATTCCGGGGTAAAATATTTCCTTTTAAAAATGTTTCAGTAAAAGAGGAAATAATAATTATTACTATTTTTCAGTATTTTATTAAGCTACATATTATCCCTTTTGTATTTGATATAAAATTTTTCAGAAAAGAAATACCATGTTTCTTTGAAGACTGGAAATAATATAATCAAAAAGTGTACTTTTGTTTAGAAAATCGGGAAGGGTTGGTAAAGGGGGATAACTAAGAATCAACTTAAGAGCAACTATCAATTTTATAAAATGAATATAAATGATTAATCATAGAATTATTAATTCTGAGAATGGCCCTTTCTGATTCTATTCAATAAAAACAAAAGTGTAAAATTACCCACTTACATTTCAAAAGTGTCTAAATGTTTGTGTTAGAAAAAAATAATACCCCTTGCCCAAAAGATGCATCAACAGTGTTGGTCAATTTTTCTTCAGTCCTTAGCGATGAATTAAACTTTGCTTTTGTTGTCCATTTTTTTATACTTGTATTAATCTTATCAACAAGAAATAGTAAAAGACTGCAAAATGTGCATCACAACAGCAATATAAAAATCCAGTCCATGAATTGACAAAGTATAAATACATATGAAATAATAAATGAAAGTCTTAATGATAATATCATTTGTGCAAGAAGTTAAACTACTTTGGAATAAGAAACTATTTAAATTTAATAAAATACGAATTAAATTTTAAATTGAAATATTTCTTCTTGGGTTATCTCGGTTAAAGAGCGATTTGCCTGGAAGTGTTTAATGAGTTAAAACCTTGCTGAGACCCAACTATCTGGGAGAGAAACCCTAATTCTCATATTTGTATATTGTTTTATAAAGTAATTTCCCCATTTATTGCACAAATCCCCAATTTTCACGCAATAATTGCCCCGTTTGGGGTTGTCATTTGTTGTAACCCAAGTGTTAAGCAAGGTATCATTATATATATTGGTATATGGGGACTTTTGATAATCTGACCTAATGTGGTGAGAGGGAATGTTGGACACATGTGCGAGATTTAAGTCTACTGTATGTACAGTACACATAAATAATTTCATAAGATTTTTGTAAAATGTTTAAAACTTATTAAACTAAGACTTGTTAAAAAAACTTTTGGAAATGTGATATTTGAACTGTTTATGTTTAATTTTTATTATATTACATACATATTTTTTTAACTGTTTGCACCTTTTATGTGTAAAAGAAAAATTACTGAAACATTCCAATTGTATTATGGAATAGTTTTTTTTCACATATAAAGGAAAATTAATAAAGTTTTAATGCCTTATTTAATGCATTGTATTTATTGTTTATGTAAAATGTGTACCCTGTAAAATATTTAAGTTAGCAGTTTTACAATACACGACAGACAAAATCTACAGGATATATCAAGGTGCAACTATAAATTTGCTTATAGTCTGGCAAGATTTAAAAAAAAATTGTTTTGGGTCTGCTGAGATTGAAAGCAAAAAAAGTAGTCACTGATTTGCATCATAAATTCTGTCAAAAAAAACAACTTCCTTACAAATCAGCGTGCTCTATTATTCTCAATTTTCATGAAATAAAAAGAATAACACCTAAATAGGTTAAACTATAGAACAATACATTTTTTTGCTATTTTTTTCTTATCATGGGCTAATAGAAAAAGGGACATATATAGCAAGTCTTTTTGGCATTTGTCAAAAAGATATTTTGGTAATCTAATAACTCGAAAAGAAAAGGGTTGACTTTTATAATTTGATATTATTTTGATATAAGTTTTATTTTGTATATGACTATTTAAACCATTTGAAACAAATGATTTAGCAAAAGATTTCTGTTAAAACCTGACTAACAGTTTCATCAAAGCCCCTGTGAAATTCCTCCTGAATTATTGTAAAGAACAATTTTGCATTTCATATCATGCCACCTTGTAAACAATTAGAGACATTAATGTAAAAATTTTAATTTAGCATTCCATTAATGAAAACTGTATGAAATTATACAAGGGGAGCACTATGGTCAAATGCTTTCAGGGAGATGTTCTATTAGATGTTATTGTTGATATGTCTTACATTAATTAGTTGTTGAATAGTAAGACGAGGGGAGGGGATTCATCTTTTATTATCTTGTACCTTTGGAAAAGTGGAGTCCAAATAAAACCCTTCTTGTATAATGCATGACAATATTTTGAGTGTTTTTACATATTTGTAAATAGTTTTTAAAGAGGATATTTTTTGCTTTTTTAGGGGCATAAAAATGGTGTTACCATTAATATGTAAATTTTAAAACTAAAATATTTAAAGGAAATTGACAGTAAACAAATAGCCCCTAAAAAGATATTATGACTAAGGTTACAAAGTGACAAACCATGCTGGAAAATTTTTTTATTTAAACAATTTATTCACAATAAAAAAAAAGAAGTTTTGCTTTTGCTTCAGAATCAATTTAGCACTCTGACCTAAACCAATGCTAGACTTGGCAATGATAAGAACTACACCAAAATCTGAACCATGTACAAAAATATATTTAAAAAAAAACAAAGTTTAGGATGAAACAATGATATTTTCAAATTATGAAAATAAGTTAAAAGAAATGTTTAGAAGTTAGTGGAGACTTTATAGATCATTAATGCATATCAACTAAATAATATAAAAAAATCAACTGAGAAAAAAATCTGCTTTTTCATGACTAGGTTTCAATAAACTATTTGAACATAATCAGTAACTTAAGAACAAACTACATGCGTCACATAATGATGATTAATAAAACATTAAAATGATACTGTTAAGGTAACTTAAAAAATAAATATTCTTAATTACACACAGATTTTCAGGAAGTATGTCTAGAGACTAAAGATAAAAAAACCTTTTGACTAATATATTCTAAATTACTTGAAAACAATTATTGTATGTTTTGAGCTGTTGAGTAAGTAAAAATCAGGGACTAGATTTGAAATATATTAACTAAACTACTCAACATAAAAAATCCAATCCAATATTTATTCCAGGCTAAAATAAAGACTGTAAACCAATACTATGATAGATGAGCAATAGTTACATCCATAAGCAACAGACATTTTGTCAGCCACATTTTAAAAGTATGATTAAATGCCTAAAAGGCAAAATTCTAAACCAGCTGTAATAAATGACCATTTTTGACATTAGTGTATTATCCATAAATAGAAGGAATTAAAAAGAAATAAAAAAAAAAAATTTTACTAAATAAACCGGTAGGTTATTTCTAAAAAAAGAATGTTTGTTTAAATAGGTACTAATAAATTTGTATCATTTTAATAAAAAACATGTTTAGTCTTAATATATTTTTTGGGATTTTCTTTAAAATTTAAATGCCACCAGAAAAAATACTAAAAAGTAGAGGGAAATTTCTTACCGATTCTGACTTTGTTGATTTTAATTGATTTAGTTTTCCTCTTTAGGGATATTTCTATTTGATGCTTTAAAATACTTAACAATCATGTTCAACCACAATTTATTTGGTTAAATAAGTTTGATTTCAGTCAAATGTCTTCATAAAAGACTTGGATTTTTTAAAATAATCACAGCCAAATTATTCTGTACACAGTAGAACTTTAAACAGCATATTAAACACACAGGTTTCAAGCAAAAAATATTGTTAACTGAATCCATTTTTTTCTTCAGAATAAATTTTAACAGCTAAATAAATTTTGCAAATAATAAAAAAAACCTTTCTCAAACACCTCAATTAGTCTTGTCACAAGAAAATATTGCTTTAAAAAAAAAATCAAATTTGTATAAATGTTTTTTTCAAAAAACTAAAAAGGGTTATCCCTTTGTCCTTTTGAAAATTACATACGCTTTAAACATTCCTACCATAGAAATTTTAAGTGAATCTGTTTCAAAATGTGCACAGGTGTCATTTATGATCATGTTGCTCCCATGTGTGTAAAATATTATTCCACAGAATTCACTAAGTGTGACAAGCAGTTATTAAACTTTTGCTCAATATCTCTCATATAAAACAACATGTTCGTTTCCTTGTGATGACAGTACTTGCTGTAAAGAGACCCTGGTAACAGTAGAATCTGATGTCAGC
>JAGDYQ010000016.1:9443018-9455292 GCA_021962125.1 Bulinus truncatus | reverse complement strand
GGTGAAAGTATCAAACCTAGTTTCATGGATTTGGCAGATAGTGCTACAATAATCTCAAAGGTCATTGCTATAGAAGATCTTCTTCTCATTATTATTATAAGCAATGTTATTTACTTGTATCTATTTTACAGATTGACTGTATTGTTAGTACTGCTGGAGGAATAGAAAGAAGACTTTATGAAATGTTTCAGCTCTTTCTATATGGGAGATTTCAAATTAAATGTAAATATTTTACAATAATCTCAATGTTTGCAAAATTCAAATGAATAAATTCATTAGTGAGTAGGAAAGTAATTTTGACTGGACAATTATCAGTAAGTGGTAAAAGGTTTCAGTCAGTCATTTGTAATTATTCATTTTAATCTTTCTGAGAAAAGCCTATTATTTTCAAGTTGTTTATACAAACTCTTTATAAAGAAATTTAATAAATATTTATCTTCACTTGTTTTATAAGTATTAAAGCAGATTTAGCTATATAAAGAATTTAATATGTGTTGAAAAGAATTTCCATTAACAAATGCATACATACAATATTGTCAACAGAACAAAGCTGATTACATCTAAAATATTATTAAGGCTATGATGTATTTTGTTACACTTCAAAGAGACAAAATTTGTTCTTATAAAATATTAAAATGTTGGAACTGGTTTTGAAATTCACCAACTACCATTTCCTTTCAGTTATGTTCAGAGAAAAAAAATTAAATGTTTTAGTCATTCTTAGAGATCAGTAGTATTTCAAATTCTCATGTATTTTATACAACAGAAACCAAGAAAGCCAGTTACATCATTTTATTCAATATTGCATTTCGCTCTTTTAAGGGTGCTGAACTATTTGACAAAAGCCACAACCGAACTGGAAATTTGATTGTACTAAACACAACTTACTGCAAATTTCATTCTTGGCTAAATCCTATTATTGATGCAATGGTGGAGGAACAGAAAAAAGTAATTTTTTCAGTTACTAGAAAACAAATTTTAAATGATACATAAAGTAATTAATACCCATAAAATACTAACATCATTTTATTATTGTATGCATACATTTTGTTATTTTATGATGTCCTGTATTTGAAGTATTTTTTTTTATTTGCCTATTTCCGAACTTAGTGAAATTTCTTAGAAACTTAAATATTTAGACATCAGTATATAAAAGTACCAAACAAACAATGTTGTGACTAATGATCTGAAAGACAAGTGATACAATATTCAATACAGGGTGCTGAATGGAGTCCATCTAAGCTAATATGGAGGATGGGAAAAAGAAACAACAATCCAGAATCTATCTACTACTGGGCTTATGAAAACCAAATTCCAGTATTCTCTCCTGCTATAACTGATGGAGCTATAGGAGATGTCCTCTTCTTTTACAGACATCTACATCCAGAAAATAGTTTAAAGCTAGATATAGTTGCTGATATACAGGCTATCAATGACCTGGCTATTTTTTCTGTGAATACAGGTAAATTTGCTCAGAGAAAAAAAGCCAGTGCTTTTTGTACCGATGCCTTACAGGTACGGCGTACCGGCACCTTTCAATGTGGGGGAAAAATTAGTACTTTTTCTTGTATATTAACGTTAATTATTAATTTATTTTTTATTAATTTGTTTATTTTAAGTTATTTTAAAATTGTGTGCAATAAGAATTAAAATATAAAATGCGAAACTGCGAACTGGTAGTTAAAAGTTAGGCAATCCATCACTGAGTACTGGCACCTATTTTTTTACAAAAAAAACACTGAAAAAAAAGCTATTCAAAATATAAATTATAGTTTATTGATGTGATGTGCTTAGAGTTTGATTAATTAACTATTGTTATAAAAAAAAGAGAAATACAGCAATCCCTTGATTAGTGCGATTAATAAATTCCCTAGATTTATGCGCTAATTAAAACCACGCTAATCAAACTTATAAACCAATGAGAATAATTATAATGAATCATCAAAAATATTTAAATGAGACCTTTATTTAATTTTCACTAAAAACGTCATTTATATTTTTCAAATAATAGAAAGATATAAATAAAATAAATAAAGTAAGGTTTAAGATTTATTTTATCATAAAAAATGCATCTAACTTTAATTGAACAGTAGTCCTTTTCTTTCCTCCACAATTTGTCGATTTCACAATGAACATTCATGCTTCTTTCTGCAAGTGATTTTGCCAATAACTTCATCAAAGCCACAAAAATCTTTTGCATATTCTGGCAAAAGATTCTTAAGTGTGTTTACGTTTAAGAGTTTCATAGTTTAATGAAATGAAACAGTTAATGCAAACAATAAGTAATGCAGAAGTCTTGCTTCGACGGATTGTTGCCATATGACTGAGAAACAGACAAAATAGCGCGTGGTAAGTTCCCAAGGTGCGATGATCAAAACCGGCTTAAAAATATCAAGGGAGGTCTAAAATTTTTTGGCTGCGCTAATCAAAACCGCTTTTCAAAAATGCGCTAAACAAGGGATGGCTGTACAACTCTAATATTCAATACTAATACAGCTTAAATATTACACGAAATATACAGTTTAATGCTTTTTTATGATTCAGCATAAATTTGTAAATTGAACATTGCTGCTTTTATTTCAGGAGTACTTATTCTTGGGTAGAGGGGGTGATTAAACATCACATACTCAATGCAAACATTTTCAGATATGGAACAGACTTCTGTGTTTATGTGAATACAGGAAATGAATTTGATGGTAGTGATGCAGGATTTAGCCCAGATGAAGCAGTGTCTTTGGGGAAAATTAAATTGACTTGTAAACCTGTTAAGGTGGACAATTTTTTATCTTGAATAATAGAGATTTACAATAATAGCTAAATATAATATTTAAAATATTGAGAATAACATAATAAAAGCTGTGTATACTATTTTAAATGCAATGTCTTATGTAAAACTGTTTACAACTAGACAGCTATAATGTATGTTTAGTATTAATTTTAATTGCATATTAATTTTCATTCATTAAAAAGGTCTATGCTGAAGCCACTGATCCTTCCCATTCTAGTTAGGCAAAACCTTTGCCAAACGACAGTCTGAATTGAACTCATTTTATTTGTATCACTAAACCTTAAACTTTACTTATTTTTAGAGGTTTTATTACATTTATGGCTGTGGTATGATATTAAAATCTGAATGGTTATAATAAATTCTCATTTTTTAGAAAGTTTTTTTAACAAGTAAATGTTCAGCTAAGCAAATAAGTCATATGCAAATGTTGGAGTTTTACTTTTAAATCTGCTCTATATTTCTTTGTTAATTATATACATAATTTAAGTTATATATGTTTACGACATAAACTGTTGTGATGACATTGATGTTATTGATTTATTGAGTTACTTACAATTACATTTTACTATTTCTTAATTATTTGACATTGATGTTATTAATTTATTCAGTTATTTACAATTACATTTACTATTTTAAACTTTTTTACTTTTTCATCACCACCAGCAAAGGGAAATAATTTTTATTTTGATTTCAACAGATCTCCAATTTATTTAGCATGCTTTTTTTTATAATTTGTTATAAAATCTCAACTTCTAACTATATATTAAGTAAAAAAAAAAAGTTCATATAAAGTAGAAAAGAAAGGGAAATAGTCAAAAATGGGGGGGGGGGGAATTTTTTTAGTATTGATCTTCCATTTTTTATTGGAGATCAACATATTAAATTGGAAGCTTTCTTTAATGAAATTTTCAAGCCAACAAAAAATTTTTTTTTCATAACTGTCCCACTTAAAAATGCCAACAGTAAATTATTTTCCATAACTATGCCACTTAAATTTTTTTTATTAGTTATGTATTTTATAACATTTCAGCAATTAACTTTTTTTTTTTAAATAATCAGATTATTTACAGCTGTTTTACTTATTATTACAGTTTTAGTTATTCTAAATGTTGTGCACATTGATAACATACTTTTTTTACTGTGAAAGTATTGTCTGAATAGAAATTAAATGAAAGTTAAAGAATTTCACAGTATATTCAACCAAATGGAAATCTTTCCTCTTTATTTGTACATGTTATTTGTAGCTGTTAAATTATGATTTCTGTGCCATCAACATATTTTTATTCTGCTGTGTATTTCCCTTCATTTTTATTAAGTCAATAATTAATAGAATAATGGTTTTACAACTTAATATTTTCAGTATATATATATATTCTCATAAGGGCATCTCATTTCGAGGTGTTTTGCTTATCGCGGGATGAAGGGACAAAAATATTTCTCATCCTTTGAAATTCCGGGGTAAAATATTTCCTTTTAAAAATGTTTCAGTAAAAGAGGAAATAATAATTATTACTATTTTTCAGTATTTTATTAAGCTACATATTATCCCTTTTGTATTTGATATAAAATTTTTCAGAAAAGAAATACCATGTTTCTTTGAAGACTGGAAATAATATAATCAAAAAGTGTACTTTTGTTTAGAAAATCGGGAAGGGTTGGTAAAGGGGGATAACTAAAGATGAACTTTGAGCAACTATCAATTTTATAAAATGAATATAAATGATTAATCATAGAATTATTAATTCTGAGAATGGCCCTTTCTGATTCTATTCAATAAAAACAAAAGTGTAAAATTACCCACTTACATTTCAAAAGTGTCTAAATGTTTGTGTTAGAAAAAAATAATACCCCTTGCCCAAAAGATGCATCAACAGTGTTGGTCAATTTTTCTTCAGTCCTTAGCGATGAATTAAACTTTGCTTTTGTTGTCCATTTTTTTATACTTGTATTAATCTTATCAACAAGAAATAGTAAAAGACTGCAAAATGTGCATCATAACAGCAATATAAAAATCCAGTCCATGAATTGACAAAGTATAAATACATATGAAATAATAAATGAAAGTCTTAATGATAATATCATTTGTGCAAGAATTTAAACTACTTTGGAATAAGAAACTATTTAAATTTAATAAAATACGAATTAAATTTTAAATTGAAATATTTCTTCTTGGGTTATCTCGGTTAAAGAGCGATTTGCCTGGAAGTGTTTAATGAGTTAAAACCTTGCTGAGACCCAACTATCTGGGAGAGAAACCCTAATTCTCATATTTGTATATTGTTTTATAAAGTAATTTCCCCATTTATTGCACAAATCCCCAATTTTTCCCAATAATTGCCCCGTTTGGGGTTGTCATTTGTTGTAACCCAAGTGTTAAGCAAGGTATCATTATATATATTGGTATATGGGGACTTTTGATAATCTGACCTAATGTGGTGAGAGGGAATGTTGGACACATGTGCGAGATTTAAGTCTACTGTATGTACAGTACACATAAATAATTTCATAAGATTTTTGTAAAATGTTTAAAACTTATTAAACTAAGACTTGTTAAAAAAACTTTTGGAAATGTGATATTTGAACTGTTTATGTTTAATTTTTATTATATTACACATACATATTTTTTTAACTGTTTGCACCTTTTATGTATGTGAAGAAAAATTGCTGAAACATTCCAATTGTATTATGGAATAGTTTTTTCACATATAAAGGAAAATTAATAAAGTTTTAATGCCTTATTTAATGCATTGTATTTATTGTTTATGTAAAATGTGTACCCTGTAAAATATTTAAGTTAGCAGTTTTACAATACACGACAGACAAAATCTACAGGATATATCAAGGTGCAACTATAAATTTGCTTATAGTCTGGCAAGATTTAAAAAAAAATTGTTTTGGGTCTGCTGAGATTGAAAGCAAAAAAAGTAGTCACTGATTTGCATCATAAATTCTGTCAAAAAAAACAACTTCCTTACAAATCAGCGTGCTCACATTCCCAATTTTCATGAAATAAAAGAATAACACCTAAATAGGTTAAACTATAGAACAATACATTTTTTTGCTATTTTTTTCTTATCATGGGCTAATAGAAAAAGGGACATATATAGCAAGTCTTTTTGGCATTTGTCAAAGATATTTTTATTAATCTAATAACTTTCGAGAAAAAGAAAAGGGTTGACTTTTATAATTTGATATTATTTTGATATAAGTTTTATTTTGTATATGACTATTTAAACCATTTGAAACAAATGATTTAGCAAAAGATTTCTGTTAAAACTTTAATTACAGTTTCATCAAAGATTCTGTGAAATTCCTCCTGAATTATTGTAAAGAACAATTTTGCATTTCATATCATGCCACCTTGTAAACAATTAGAGACATTAATGTAAAAATTTTAATTTAGCATTCCATTAATGAAAACTGTATGAAATTATACAAGGGGAGCACTATGGTCAAATGCTTTCAGGGAGATGTTCTATTAGATGTTATTGTTGATATGTCTTACATTAATTAGTTGTTGAATAGTAAGACGAGGGGAGGGGATTCATCTTTTATTATCTTGTTCCTTTTAAAAAAAGTGGAGTCCAAATAAAACCCTTCTTGTATAATGCATGACAATATTTTGAGTGTTTTTACATATTTGTAAATAGTTTTTAAAGAGGATATTTTTTTAGTTTTTTTAGGGCATAAAAATGGTGTTACCATTAATATGTAAATTTTAAACTAAAATATTTAAAGGAAATTGACAGTAAACAAATAGCCCCTAAAAAGATATTATGACTAAGGTTACAAAGTGACAAACCATGCTTTGAAAATTTTTTTTTATTTAAACAATTTATTCACAATAAAAAAAAAGAAGTCGTGTTTTGTTTAATCCATTTAGCACTGACCTAAACCAATGCGATCAAGTAATGATAAGAACTACACCAAAATCTGAACCACATGTACAAAAATATATTTAAACAAAGCTTAGGATGAAACAATGATATTTTCAAATTATGAAAATAAGTTAAAAGAAATGTTTAGAAGTTAGTGGAGACTTTATAGATCATTAATGCATATCAACTAAAATATTACAAAATCAACTGAGAAAAAAATCAGTTTTTTCATGACTAGGTTTCAATAAACTATTTGAACATAATCATAATTTAAGAACAAACTACATGCGTCACATAATGATGATTAATAAAACATTAAAATGATACTGTTAAGGTAACTTAAAAAATAAATATTCTTAATTACACACAGATTACAGAAGACATCATTAGAGACTAAAGATAAAAACCTTTTGACTAATATATTCTAAATTACTTGAAAACAATTATTGTATGTTTTGAGCTGTTGAGTAAGTAAAAATCAGGGACTAGATTTGAAATATATTAACTAAACTACTCAACATAAAAAATCCAATCCAATATTTATTCCAGGCTAAAATAAAGACTGTAAACAATACTACATAGATGAGCAATAGTTACATCCATAAGCAACAGACATTTTGTCAGCCACATTTTAAAAGTATGATTAAATGCCTAAAAGGCAAAATTCTAACCAGCTGTAATAAATGACCATTTTTGACATTAGTGTATTATCCATAAATAGAAGGAATTAAAAAAGAAATAAAAAAAAAATTTTCCTAAACAAACCGGTAGGTTATTTCTAAAAAAAGAATGTTTGTTTAAATAGTATAATAAATTTGTATCATTTTAATAAAAACATGTTAGTCTTAATATATTTTGGGATTTTCTTTAAATTTAAATGCCACTGAAAAATATAAAAAAGTAGAGGAAATTTCTTACCGATTCTGACTTTGTTGATTTTAATTGATTTAGTTTTCCTTAGGGATATTTCTATTTGATGCAAAATATAACAATCATGTTCAATACAATTTATTTGGTTAAATAAGTTTGATTTCAGTCAAATGTCTTCATAAAAGACTTGGATTTTTTAAAATAATCACAGCCAAATTATTCTGTACACAGTAGAACTTTAAACAGCATATTAAACACACAGGTTTCAAGCAAAAAATATTGTTAACTGAATCATTTTTTTCTTCAGAATAAATTTTAACACAACAAATTATAAATAATAAAAAAAAACCTTTCTCAAACACCGAATTACTTCTGTCACAAGAAAATATTGCTTTAAAAAAAAATCAAATTTGTATAAATGTTTTTTTCAAAACTAAAAAGGGTTATCCCTTTGTCCTTTTGAAAATTATACTGTTAAACATTCAGACCATAGAAATTTTAAGTAACTGCCTCAAAATGTGCACAGGTGTCATTTATGATCATGTTGCTCCGATGTGTAAAATATTATTCCACAGAATTCACTAAGTGTGACAAGCAGTTATTAAACTTTTGCTCAATATCTCTCATAAAACAACATGTAAGCTTCAGATGACAGTACTTGCTGTAAAGAGACCCTGGTAACAGTAGAATCTGATGTCAGCCACCACTTACTTCCCATGTCACCAGCCCCCTTTATGTGACTGCCACCTGAATGAATTCCTCGTCTGTAAGCAACATAATGTCCCAGCTGGACATCCCCCAGGTGACAGACCACGGCCGCCAATTTGTAAGAGAAATCAGCTGATCCAGTTTTTACTATTTCAGGTGGAGCATTGTGATTGACATCACTGAGTTCTCGGGGTATCTGTGGGGTGCTGTCAGGGTGAACAAACAATCCGGTGCGGGTAAACTGCTGGTCATAATTCAGTGTCCTCAAGAGATTGACAGGGGCTGATGTGGGTACAGTTGACTTAACCGTTTGGCTAGCAAAGTAAAAAATAATAAAGATGATATAAATAATAGCCTTTACATATTTTACAAAAAGTCTAAATTAATAACAAAACTTTTTTGTATTACATTTATTACCAAATATTTTTAACACCTTTTTCATTTTATTTTATATATAGAAAAAAAACCAGTGTAATGTTTTTGTTGTATCGTTTGAATAATAAACGACCACAGCCTAAATATTATCATCTATATAAGATGTGTAATACCACGTGAATGTCCTTCAGTCTGCAAAGCTAAAAATAGGTCATTAGTAATAAAAGGAAATTCCAATTTTGAAGTAGATTGTTTTGAGTCTACAACATAATATCTGTGTTTTTAACTCTTTTGTTTTGTGTCTTATTGGAAGGTTAGATTAGTATTGATTTCAATTCAACTATTTATGTTGTTCATTACTTTTGTTTTGCCTTTTTGGCTAATAAAATTATAACTTTCTAGTCAATTTGACTGTGCAGAAGTTCAAGAAGTTTTATTCACTTTTGTTTAGGAGATATTAGTATTTGGCCGGATTTCGCATTTAAGTACTTAATTACCTAAGAGATAAACATCTCAACCAATCAGTGACTTTACAACATATAAAACATAATACAAAAATATTCCATAATATGTTATGTCACTGAGCAAAAAATCTGGCACTGTAAGTGGGTCTCAAGCAGTGCACAATGAAATTAGATTGTCATTAATTCCAATCAGAGACACATGTGAAAGAAACCTTAAAGTAATGACTAAACTGTCTTAAATACAACAAATATTTTTGCCAATCAATGGAGACCAAGTGTTGGTTATTTAGCTGATGGGTTTGCAGCATGTTTTTACTAAATACTGCTGTTTCTTGTGTGAATGTGGAAGCTATGCAAGACAAATACAATTTAACAGCTTCATCACTGATACCTAATGACTCCTACAATTAATGATGATTTACCTCAACATTTTTAATGTAATATCAACACCTCCTGACAGTCCACGAACTTCATCATCTTTGTCTTTACTTTGATTGCAATACAAATATTGGTCCATATGAAGTATCTCCAGGGAAATTTATTTGATCATAGCGTTTGACCAATACTCGGTTATCGAGCTATTATTTATGCTGGTAAATGTATGCATAGCAGCTTGAGGCAGCTAGATAAAAAAAGGAATTCAAATGTAAATGCAAAGTATCAGAGATTTATTTCATAAAGAGATGTTAAATATATTCCCAATGCAAGTAATGAAAGATGACAAAATATGATACAACAAAAAAATGTTTTTTCTAACTAGATTGTTTTGTTTTTTTTAATATTTCAGAATTTGTTTACTAAATAATTTTGCTGCAAACTGTTTTGTCTGTGATTAAAAAATTGATTTTACTCAAAAATTCAAGATACATAATATATTGTAATACATGATCTTGTGTTGCATTTCACCAAACTATATTCTTAAGTTTAAGTCATTAAAACATATTATGTTTTCTTATAATTTCATTACTAATTTAGTGTAAACAGCATCATTATAAACAAGGTGTGTAACTAAAATTTAAGTATCGACATGATTTCTAATACGAGTTGCTTTCTTTTTTGTCTAGGCATTGCACAAATATATTGAAAATGGATATCATATTGTTTTAATAAATAAATAATTTAATAACAAAATATTTATATCATAAAACAGCATGAATTTAATGATATTTAAAAAAAATAACAAGGACTTAAAAAAATGTGCAAAACTGGAAAAATGTTTTCTTATTAGCGACAGGTACATGTACAGTGAAATGTTGTTATTACGAACGTCAGCGCAACGAAATATTCGGTCCAGCTGAAATTTTTTCCCCTTTCCCCTTAACTTATATAACATCTTTAAAAGTCTCGTTGTAATGAATTTCTTACTTTCAGTATTGAAAAAAAAAACTATCCGCTTTGTAGATATTTAATTCCTTCCTAACCAAAAAAATTAAATTTGACAAATTTCTAAATCATAAGTCAACTAGAACTCAACAATCACATTTACTAGATAATGGAAGGTGGAAGTGTGAGAGGAGTAAGATGTTATGGTAACCTTTAACCTTTACTGATGAGGATAGTAAAAATTAATTCCACCAGGTGCAGTACCGAGTCAAGTGTCGTCTTGGGACAGCAGAAGGGGAGAGAGAGGGGCACAATTACTTAACAACAAACGGAAAACTGATAGGAGGAGAGTTTTAGCAAGGTGAGAAAGGGGAGGAGGAAGAGAGAGCTAAGACAGCATGGGACATCCACGTGAATGTAGGCAACATCACATGTTCGCAGCATTAAAAAAATCAATAAGCCAGTGTTACATTTGTGTTCGGTGAAGGTGCACTAATGAAAAAGAAGGAAGACACTTTAAAGTATAGCTTTTTGGGAGGTATGAGAAAGACATAATGGATTTGGTGTGTGTGTGTGGCAGTTATAAGCAAGTAATTAGGGTAACCTTTCCCAACTAACCAGCCAAGCAATGTTCATTCCAACATAAACAGTACGAGACTACAGTTGACAAGTAATTTAAAAAGTAACTTGATAGTTTTAGTAAAAAGCAATCTATATATTGTTTTGGGAAAGGGCTTGATTGATGCTTAAGGTCGCATTATGCAAATATGACTATTAACAATATTGTTTAGAAAATGGCGATCTTTTAGTTCGGGGTAGGGACTTGATGGAAAGAATGCATTCTGCTAAGATGTTAATAAAATACTTGTACCAGTATATAATTAATAATACCGGAAGTGAAGAATAAATCAGTGATTTAAGGTATGGATCCAACAAGACGAAATTCCGGTATCTAAGGGCATTGCGAATTCCGTCTCTGTTTCGCTGCAATGATATTCTAATGAGAACATGTACACCGGTCAGGAATTCCGTTGCGGAACAGTGAAAGTTTTCAGTTTCGCTGCTTGCAGAGTTTTTTCCGGAGAGCTACATTTTCCGTCATGATAAACAAACAAAATAGCTGCTTAAAAACGTCGATTTGAATAGAAAAAATGATTCACATTAGTGTATATTCATTAAAAACAACAACAACAAAGTGAATTTTGACCAGAAAAACATGATTACTATAAGTTTTGGCCGGCAACAGTCTTTGTATATGAATTTCTGAAAGGAAAATATACTTCATCTATCTACATATTCTACAAATGAAATTTCTTTCGATCGAAGCACTGATCATGAAAACGAAAAAAAAATGAACGGCTACCAATCAAATAAAAGGTTAGAAAAAAAACAAGTTTTCCATTTTTAGCTAGACAATTTATTTGTAATAAGAACAAAAAAGGCTCACGAGATGCAGCATTTTCTGCTTTTTTTTTAAAAAAAGTATTGTTTTTAATCTTTTATTTTTCGTTAAGACAATAATACACATCCAGTTTTTTGAAAATACAAAACATCAATTTCTAAACTCTTCAAAAAACTAGCCTTTCATTTATTGTCTGTCAGCTTAGTAGTAAAGATGTGCTCTGCTAAATTAACTGAATCGCTGATTGAATGCATCAAAACATACCCTATTTTGTATAGCATGAGTCATCCAGAGTATAAAAATTGCAGAAAGAAAGACAAAATATATGAGGAGATCGGCTCATATTTTAATGAAAGTGGTAAGTTATTAGTTTCTTAACAATATATAGCAGGGCTATTAGATATGTGGACTTGATATGCAAAGTGGCTAAGGTAATAGGCAGCATGTTTAGCCTCTGCCAATTTGT
>JAGDYQ010000016.1:9428003-9442518 GCA_021962125.1 Bulinus truncatus | reverse complement strand
TTTATTCTTCACTTCCGGTATTATTAATGATATACTGGTACAAGTATTTTATTAACATCTTAGCAGGATGCATTCTTTCCATCAAGTCCCTACCCCGAACTAAAAGATCGCCATTTTCTAAACAATATTGTTAATAGTCATATTTGCATAATGCGACCTTAAGCATCAATCAAGCCCTTTCCCAAAACAATATATAGATTGCTTTTTACTAAAACTATCAAGTTACTTTTTAAATCACTTGTCAACTGTAGTCTCGTACTCTTTATGTTGGAATGAACATTGCTTGGCTGGTTAGTTGGGAAAGGTTACCCTTAATTACTTGCTTATAACTGCCACACACACACACACACACACCAAATCCATTATGTCTTTCTCATACCTCCCAAAAAGCTATACTTTAAAGTGTCTTCCATCTTTTTCATTAGTGCACCCTCACCTAACACAAATGTAACACTGGTTTATTGATTTTTTTAATGCTGCGAACATGTGATGTTCCCTACATTCACGTGGCTGTCCCATGCTGTCTTAGCTCTCTCTTCCTTCTCCCCTTTCTCACCTTGCTAAAACTCTCATCCTATCAGCTTTCCATTTGTTGTTAAGACGACACTTGACTCGGTACTGCACCTGGTGGAATTAATTTTTACTATCCTCATCAGTAAAGGTTAAAGGTTACCATAACATCTTACTCCTCTCACACTTCCACCTTCCATTATCTAGTAAATGTGATTGTTGAGTTCTAGTTGACTTAAGATTTAGAAATTTGTCAAATTTAATTTTTTTGGTTAAGAAGGAATTAAATATCTGCAAAGAGGATAGTTTTTTTTGCAATACTGAAAGTAAGAAATTCATTACAATGAGACTTTAAAAGATGTTATATAAGTGAAGGGGAAAGGGGAAAAAATTTCAGCTGGACCGAATATTTCGTTGCGCTGACGTTCGTAATAACGACATTTCACTGTACATGTACCTGTCTGTAGCTAATAAGAAAACATTTTTCCAGTTTTGCACATTTTTTTAAGTCCTTGTTTTTTTTTTTTTAAATATCATTAAATTCATGCTGTTTTTATGATATAAATATTTTGTTATTAAATTATTTATTTATTAAAACAATATGATATCCATTTTCAATATATTTCTGCAATGCCTAGACAAAAAAGAAAGCAACTCGTATTAGAAATCATGTCGATACTTAAATTTTAGTTACACCCCTTGTTTATAATGATGCTGTTTACACTAAATTAGTAACGAAATTATAAGAAAACATAATATGTTTTAATGACTTAAACTTAAGAATATATTTGACTTATTTTGGTGAAATGCAACACAAGATCATGTATTACAACATATTATGTATCTTGAATTTTTGAGTAAAATCAATTTTTTAATCACAGACAAAACAGTTTGCAGCAAAATTATTTAGTAAACAAATTCTGAAATATTAAAAAAAACAAAATAATCTTGTTAGAAAAAACATTTTTTTTTTGTATCATATTTTGTCATCTTTCATTACTTGCATTGGGAATATATTTAACATCTCTTTATGAAATAAATCTCTGATAATTTGCATTTACATTTGAATTCCTTTTTTTATCTAGCTGCCTCAAGTGTTATGCATACATTTGCCGCGCACACAATGGCTCGATAACGGAGCATTAGTCAAACGCTATGATCATGTCAGTTTCCCTGAGATACTTCATATGGACCAATATTTGTATTGCAATCAAAGTAAAGACAAAGATGATGAAGTTCGTGGACTGTCAGGAGGTGTTGATATTACATTAAAAATGTTGAGGTAAATCATCATTAATTGTAGAGTCATTAGGTATCAGTGATGAAGCTGTTAAAGGTGTATTTGTCTTGCATAGCTTCCCACATTCACACACAAGAAACAGCAGTATTTAGTAAAAACATGCTGCAAACCCATCAGCTAAATAACCAACACTTGGTCTCCATTGATTGGCAAAAATATTTGTTGTATTTAAGACAGTTCAGTCATTACTTTAAGGTTTCTTTCACATGTGTCTCTGATTGGAATTAATGACAATCTAATTTCATTGTGCACTGCTTGAGACCCACTTACAGTGCCAGATTTTTTGCTCAGTGACATAACATATTTTGGAATATTTTTGTATTATGTTTTATATGTTGTAAAGTCCCTGATTGGTTGAGATGTTTATCTCTTAGGTAATTAAGTTCTTAAATGCGAAATCCGGCCAAATACTAATATCTCCTAAACAAAAGTGAATAAAACTTCTTGAACTTATGCACAGTCAAATTGACTAGAAAGTTATAATTTTATTAGCCAAAAAGGCAAAACAAAAGTAATGAACAACATAAATAGTTGAATTGAAATCAATACTAATCTAACCTTCCAATAAGACACAAAACAAAAGAGTTAAAAACACAGATATTATGTTGTAGACTCAAAACAATCTACTTCAAAATTGGAATTTACTTTTATTACTAATGACCTATTTTTACCTTTGCAGACTGAAGGACATTCACGTGGTATTACACATCTTATATAGATGATAATATTTAGGCTGTGGTCCTTTATTATTCAAACAATACAACAAAAACATTACACTGGTTTTTTTCTATTTATAAAATAAAATGAAAAAGGTGTTAAAAATATTTGGTAATAAATGTAATACAAAAAAGTTTTGTTATTAATTTAGATTTTTTGTAAAATTTGTAAAGGCTCATATTTATATCATCTTTATTATTTTTTACTTTGCTAGCCAAACGGTTAAGTCAACTGTACCCACATCAGCCCCTGTCAATCTCTTGAGGACACTGAATTATGACCAGCAGTTTACCCGCACCGGATTGTTTGTTCACCCTGACAGCACCCCACAGATACCCCGAGAACTCAGTGATGTCAATCACAATGCTCCACCTGAAGTAGTAAAAACTGGATCAGCTGATTTCTCTTACAAATTGGCGGCCGTGGTCTGTCACCTGGGGGATGTCCAGCTGGGACATTATGTTGCTTACAGACGAGGAATTCATTCAGGTGGCAGTCACATAAAGGGGGCTGGTGACATGGGAAGTAAGTGGTGGCTTACATCAGATTCTACTGTTACCAGGGTCTCTTTACATCAAGTACTGTCATCTGAAGCTTACATGTTGTTTTATGAGAGATATTGAGCAAAAGTTTAATAACTGCTTGTCACACTTAGTGAATTCTGTGGAATAATATTTTACACATCGGAGCAACATGATCATAAATGACACCTGTGCACATTTTGAGGCAGTTACTTAAAATTTCTATGGTCTGAATGTTTATTATTATGCTTAACAGTATAATTTTCAAAAGGACAAAGGGATAACCCTTTTTAGTTTTGAAAAAAACATTTATACAAATTTGATTTTTTTTTAAAGCAATATTTTCTTGTGACAGAAGTAATTCGGTGTTTGAGAAAGGTTTTTTTTATTATTTATAATTTGTTGTGAAGAAAAAAATGATTCAGTTAACAATATTTTTTGCTTGAAACCTGTGTGTTTAATATGCTGTTTAAAGTTCTACTGTGTACACAATAATTTGGCTGTGATTATTTTAAAAAATCCAAGTCTTTTATGAAGACATTTGACTGAAATCAAACTTATTGTTTTTTTTTAACCAAATAAATTGTATTGAACATGATTGTTATATTTTGTATCAAATAGAAATATCCCTAAGGAAAACTAAATCAATTAAAATCAACAATGTCAGAATCGGTAAGAAATTTCCTCTACTTTTTTATATTTTTCAGTGGCATTTAAATTTAAAGAAAATCCCAAAATATATTAAGACTAACATGTTTTTATTAAAATGATACAAATTTATTATATTATTAAAACAAACATTCTTTTTTTAGAAATAACCTACCGGTTTGTTTAGGAAAATTTTTTTTTATTCTTTTTTAATTCCTTCTATTTATGGATAATACACTAATGTCAAAAATGGTCATTTATTACAGCTGGTTAGAATTTTGCCTTTTAGGCATTTAATCATACTTTTAAAATGTGGCTGACAAAATGTCTGTTGCTTATGGATGTAACTATTGCTCATCTATGTAGTATTGTTTACAGTCTTTATTTTAGCCTGGAATAAATATTGGATTGGATTTTTTATGTTGAGTAGTTTAGTTAATATATTTCAAATCTAGTCCCTGATTTTTAGTTACTCAACAGCTCAAAACATACAATAATTGTTTTCAAGTAATTTAGAGTATGTTAGTCAAAAGGTTTTTATCTTTAGTCTCTAATGATGTCTTCTGTAATCTGTGTGTAATTAAGAATATTTATTTTTTAAGTTACCTTAACAGTATCATTTTAATGTTTTATTAATCATCATTATGTGACGCATGTAGTTTGTTCTTAAATTATGATTATGTTCAAATAGTTTATTGAAACCTAGTCATGAAAAAACTGATTTTTTTCTCAGTTAATTTTGTAATATTTTAGTTGATATGCATTAATGATCTTTAAAGTCTCCACTAACTTCTAAACATTTTTTTATCACTTATTTTCATAATTTGAAAATATCGTTGTTTCATCCTAAGCTTGCTTGGACCATTGTTTAAATATATTTTTGTACATGTGGTTCAGATTCTGGTGTAGTTCTTATCATTACTTGATCGCATTGGTTTAGGTCAGTGCTAAATGGATTAAACAAAACACGACTTCTTTTTTTTTATTGTGAATAAATTGTTTAAATAAAAAATAATTTTCAAAGCATTGTTTGTCACTTTGTAACCTTAGTCATAATATCTTTTTAGGGGCTATGTGTTTACTGTCAATTTCCTTTAAATATTTTAGTTTAAAATTTACATATTAATGGTAACGCCATTTTTTATGCCCTTAAAAAACTAAAAAAATATCCTCTTTAAAAACTATTTACAAACAAGTAAAAACACTCAAAATATTGTCATGCATTATACAAGAAGGGTTTTATTTGGACTTCACTTTTTTTAAAAGTAACAAGATCATAAAAGATGAATCCCCTCCCCTCATCTTACTATTCAACGACTAATTAACGTGAGACATATAAACAATAACATCTACTAGAACATCTCCCTGAAAGCATTTGACCATACTGCTCCCCTTGTATAATTTCATACAGTTTTCATTAATGGAATGCTAAATTAAAATGTTTACATTAATGTCTCTAATTGTTTAAAGGGTGGCAAGATATGAAATGCAAAATTGTTCTTTACAATAATTCAGGAGAAATTTCACAGAATATTTGATGAAACTGTAATTAAAGTTTTAACAGAAATCTTTTGCTAAATCATTTGTTTCAAATAGTTTAAATAGTCATATACAAAATAAAACTTATATCAAAATAATACAAAATTATAAAAGTCAACACTTTTCTTTTCGAGTTATTAGATTACCAAAATATCTTTTTGACAAATGCCAAAAAGACTTGCTATATATAAGTCCCTTTTTCTATTAGCCCATGATAAGAAAAAAATAGCAAAAAAATGTATTGTTCTATAGTTTAATCTATTCAGGTGTTATTCTTTTATTACATGGAAATTGTTTTTTTTTTTGACAGAATTTATGATGCAAGTCAGTGACTACTTTTTTTGCTTTCAATCTCACCAGACCCAAAACAATTTTTTTTAAATCTTGCCAGACTATAAGCAAATTTATAGTTGCACCTTGATATATCCTGTAGATTTTGTCTGTCGTGTATTGTAAAACTGCTAACTTAAATATTTTACAGGGTACACATTTTACATAAACAATAAATACAATGCATTAAATAAGGCATTAAAACTTTATTAATTTTCCTTTATATGTGATAAAAAACAATTCCATAATACAATTGGAATGTTTCAGTAATTTTTCATTTACACATAAAAGGTGCAAACAGTTAAAAAAATATGTATGTAATATAATAAAAATTAAACATAAACAGTTCAAATATCACATTTCCAAAAGTTTTTTTAACAAGTCTTAGTTTAATAAGTTTTAAACATTATACAAAAATCTTATGAAATTATTTATGTGTACTGTACATACAGTGGACTTAAATCTCGCACATGTGTCCAACATTCCCTCTCACCACATTAGGTCAGATTATCAAAAGTCCCCATATACCAATATATATAATCATACCTTGCTTAACACTAGGGTTACAACAAATGACAACCCCTAACGGGGCAATTATTGCGTGAAAATTGGGGATTTGTGCAATAAAATGGGGAAATTACTTTATAAAACAATATACAAATATGAGAATTAGGGTTTCTCTCCCAGATAGTTGGGTCTCAGCAAGATTTTAACTCATTAAACACTTCCCGGCAAATCGCTCTTTAACCGAGATAACCCAAGAAGAAATATTTCAATTTAAAATTGAATTCGTATTTTGTTAAATTTAAATAGTTTCTTATTCCAAACTAGTTTAATTTCTTGCACAAATGATATTATCATTAAGACTTTCATTTATTATTTCATATGTATTTATACTTTGTCAATTCACGGACTGGATTTTCATATTGCCGTTGCGATGCACATTTTGCAGTCTTTTACTATTTCTTGTTGATAAGATTAATACAAGTATAAAAAAGTGGACAACAAAAGCAAAGTTTAATTCATCGCTAAGGACTGAAGAAAAATTGACCAACACTGTTGATACATCTTTTGGGCAAGGGGTATTATTTTGTTCTAACAGAAACATTTAGACACTTTTGAAATGTAAGTGGGTAATTTTAAACTTTTGTTTTTATTGAATAGAATCAGAAAGGGCCATTCTCAGAATTAATAATTCTATGATTAATCATTAATATTCATTTTATAAAATTGATAGTTGCTCATAAGTTGATTCTTAGTTATCCCCCTTCACCAACCATTCCCGATTTTCTAAACAAAAGTACACTTTTTGATTATATTATTTCCAGTCTTCAAAGAAACATGGTATTTCTTTTCTGAAAAATTTTATATCAAATACAAAAGGGATAATATGTAACTTAATAAAATACTGAAAAATAGTAATAATTATTATTTCCTCTTTTACTGAAACATTTTCAAAAGGAAATATTTTACTCTGGAATTTCAAAGGATGAGAAATATTTTTGTCCCTTCATCCCAGGATAAGCAAAACACCCGGGAATGAGATGCCCTTATGAGAATATATATATATACTGAAAATATTAAGTTGTAATACCATTATTCTATTAATTATTGACTTATTAAAAATGAAGGGAAATACACAGCAGAATAAAAATATGTTGATGGCACAGAAATCATAATTTAACAGCTACAAATAACATATACAAATAAAGAGGAAAGATTTCCATTTGGTTGAATATACTGTGAAATTCTTTAACTTTCATTTAATTTCTATTCAGACAATACTTTCACAGTAAAAAAGTATGTTATCAATGTGCACAACATTTAGAATAACTAAAACTGTAATAATAAGTAAAACAGCTGTAAATAATCTGATTATTTAAAAAAAAAGTTAATTGCTGAAATGTTATAAAATATATAACTAATAAAAAAAAATTAAGTGGCATAGTTATGGAAAATAATTTACTGTTGGCATTTTTAAGTGGGACAGTTATGAAAAAAAAATTCTTTGTTGGCTGTACTATTAAAGAAAGCTTCCAATCTAATATGTTGATCTCCAATAAAAAATGGAAGATCAATACTAAAAAAAATACCCCCCCCCCCATTTTTGACTATTTCCCTTTCTTTTCTACTTTATATGAACTTTTTTTTTACTTAATATATAGTTAGAAGTTGAGATTTTATAACAAATTATAAAAAAAAAAGCATGCTAAATAAATTGGCGATCTGCTGGAAATCAAAATAAAATTATTTCCCCTTGCTGGTGGTGATGAAAGTAAAAAAAAAGTTTAAAATAGTTAATGTAATTGTAAATAACTGAATAAATTAATAACATCAATGTCAAATTTTAAGAAATAGTAAAATGTAATTGTAAGTAACTCAATAAATCAATAACATCAATGTCATCACAACAGTTTATGTCGTAAACATATATAACTTAAATTATGTATATAATTAACAAAGAAATATAGAGCAGATTTAAAAGTAAAAACTCCAACATTTGCATATGACTTTTTATTTGCTTAGCTGAACATTTACTTGTTAAAAAACTTTCTAAAAAAATGAGAATTTATTATACCCATTCAGATTTTAATATCATACCACAGCCATAAATGTAATAAAACCTCAAAAATAAGTAAAGTTTAAGGTTTAGTGATACAAATAAAATGAGTTCAATTCAGACTGTCGTTTGGCAAAGGTTTCACCAACTAGAATGGGAAGGATCAGTGTAGCTTCAGCATAGACCTTTTAATGAATGAAAATTAATATGCAATTAAAATTAATACTAAACATACATTATAGCTGTCTAGTTGTAAACAGTTTTACAAGCCATAAGACATTGCATTTAAAATAGTATACACATATTTTTATTATGTTATTCTCGCATTTAAATATTATATTTAGCTATTATTGTAAATCTCTATTATTCAAGATAAAAAAATTGTCCACCTTAACAGGTTTACAAGTCAATTTAATTTTCCCCCAAGACACTGCTTCATCTGGGCTAGCTCCTGCATCACTACCATCAAATTCATTTCCTGTATTCACATAAACACAGAAGTCTGTTCCATATCTGAAATGTTGCATTGAGTATGTGATGTTTAATCACCCCTCCACCAAGAATAAGTACTCCTGAAATAAAAGCAGTAATGTTCAATTTACAAATTTATGCTGAATCATAAAAAGGCATTAAACTGTATATTTGTAATATTTAAGCTGTATTAGTATTTTTTTAATATTAGAGTTGTACAGCCATCCCTTGTTTAATAGCATTTTTGAAAAGCGCCTTTGATTAAGCGCAGCCAAAAAATTTTAGACCCTCCCTTGATATATGCTGAGCCGGTTTTGATCATCACACCTTTTACTTTCCACGTCGTGTCATTTGTCTGTTTCTCAGTCATTTGGCAACAATCGTCAAGCAAGACTTCTGCATTACTTATTGTTTGCGTTAACAGTTTCCATTTCATTAAACTATGAAACTCTTAAATGCCAACAGACATTAAAAAATCTTTTTGCCAGAATATGCAAAAGATTTTTGCGGCTTTGATGAAGTTATTGGCAAAATCACTGCAGAAAGAAGCATGAATGTTCATTGTGAAATCGACAAGCAAGTTATCTGAAAATTATGGAGGAAAGAAAAAGGACTACTGTTCAATTAAAGTTAGATGCATTTTTTGGTGAAAAATAAATCTTAAACCTACTTTATTTATTTTATTTATATCTTTCTATTATTTGAAAAATATAAATGACGTTTTTAGTGAAAATTAAATAAAGGTCTCATTTAAATATTTTTGATGATTCATTATAATTATTCTCATTGGTTTATAAGTTTGATTAGCGTGGTTTTAATTAGCGCATAAATCTAGGGAATTTATTAATCGCACTAATCAAAGGGATTGCTGTATTTCTCTTTTTTTTATAACAATAGTTAGTTAATCAAACTCTTGCCACATCACATCAATAAACTATAATTTATATTTTGAATAGCTTTTTTTTTCAGTGTTTTTTTTGTAAAAAATAGGTGCCAGTACTCAGTGATGGATTGCCTAACTTTTAACTACCAGTTCGCAGTTTACGCATTTTATATTTTAATTCTTATTGCACACAATTTTAAAATAATTCAAAATAAACAAATTAATAGTAAAATAAATTAATAATTAACGTTAATATACAAGAAAAGTACTAATTTTTCCCCCACATTGAAAAAGGTGCCGGTACGCCGTACCTGTGCATTACCAGGGTACAAAAAAAGCTTACTGGCTTTTTTTCTCTGAGCAACTTACCTGTATTCACAGAAAATAAAGCCAGGTCATTGATAGCCTGTATATCAGCAACTATATCTAGCTTTAAACTATTTTCTGGATGTAGATGTCTGTGCAAAAGAAAGAGGACATCTCCTATAGCTCCATCAGTTATAGCAGGAGAGAATACTGGAATTTGGTTTTTATAAGCCCAGTAGTAGATAGATTCTGGATTGTTTATTTCTTTTCCCATCCTCCATATTAGCTTAGATGGACTCCATTCAGCACCCTGTATTGAATATTGTATCACTTAAGTCTTTCAGATCATTAGTCACAACATTGTTTGTTTGGTACTTTATATACTGATGTCTAAATATTTAGTTTTTCTAAGAAATTTCACTAAGTTCGGAAATAGGCAAATAAAAAAAAATACTTCAAATACAGGACATCATAAAATAACAAAATGTATGCATACAATAATAAAATGATGTTAGTATTTTATGGGTATTAATTACTTTATGTATCATTAAAAATTTGTTTTCTAGTAACTGGAAAAATTACTTTTTTCTGTTCCTCCACCATTGCATCAATAATAGGGTTTAGCCAAGAATGGCAATTTGCAGTAAGTTGTGTTTGGTACAATCAAATTTCCAGTTCGGTTGTGGCTTTTGTCAAATAGTTCAGCACCCTTAAAAGAGCCGAAATGCAATATTGAATAAAATGATGTAACTGGCTTTCTTGGTTTCTGTTGTATAAAATACATGAGAATTTGAAATACTACTGATCTCTAAGAATGACTAAAACATTTAATTTTTTTTTCTCTGAATATAACTGAAAGGAAATGGTGTTGGGTGAATTCCTTTTCAAAATTAGTTCCAACATTTTAATATTTTATAAGAACAAATTTTTTGTCTCTTTGAAGTGTAACATAATACATCTTATAGCCTTAATAATATTTTATGTAATCAGCTTTGTTCTGTTGACAATATTGTATGTATGCATTTGTTAATGGAAATTCTTTTCAACACATTATTAAATTCTTTATATAGCTACAAATTGTTTAATACTTATAAAACAAGTGAAGATAAATATTTATTAAATTTCTTTATAAAGAGTTTGTATAAACAACTTGAAAATAATAGGGCTTTTCTTAGAAAGATTAAAATGAATAATTACAAATGACTGACTGAAACCTTTTACCACTTACTGATAATTGTCCAGTCAAAAATTACTTTCCTACTCACTAATGAATTTATTCATTTGAATTTTACCAAACATTGAGATTATTGTAAAATATTTACACATTTAATGTTGAAATCTCCCATATAGAAAGAGCTGAAACATTTCATAAAGTCTTCTTCTATTCCTCCAGCAGTACTAACAATACAGTCAATCTGTAAAATAGATACAAGTAAATAACATTGCTTATAATAATAATATAGTTAAAGATCTTCTATAGCAATGACCTTTTGAGATTATTGTAGCACTATCTGCCAAATCCATGAAACTAGGTTTGATACTTTCACCGGGTTGGAGCCCTTTTTGGCAATAAGGACCTTAGATTATTCCCTTGTTTGCCCATGCATAAGAAAGTATTTGATTTTTGAAGTCTTGTGAGAAAAATATGTCTTCATAATTTATCATTTTTATGATAAAGGAGAATCGCCTCCAACTTCTATTTTCTGATGACTAAAATAAATTCCTAACTAGTTTAATGCAGGTGCTGCTAAAGTTGTCCTGCTTTGATAGTGTTTATTTCCATACAAATTTTGATGACAATTTTTGTACCATAATTTATTTCTTAAAAGTATTGGAGACACATTGAAAAACATTGGTATGGCATTTTTTAAATCTCTTTCGATTGGCAAGTACATTCTTTCGACAAGTAGGCCTACATTCTTTTGACTAGTAAAATTTTTATACTAGTACATTATTTTTATGAACCTGTTAACATTCAAAAGTCAGTCTGGAACATCAGTATATGACATATGCCTCAACTGTAAGTCTACAAGCTTATAATTCTAAAATAAAAATAAAGTAAAAACATAAAGTAAGAGAATTTTGCTGGAAATAAAAATTACCATAAATACAAACTTTCCTAATCAACATAATGACTCAAAGATGTCTCAGTTCCATGAATAACTCTTAATCAGTAATAAAAAATTTGGAATGAACAAAATTTGTGACTCAAAGGGTAGCGTAACTTGCATAAACAATAATTACTGGAGTGAGATATCATAGCTTATAATATAGGCTATATATAATATAGATCCATACTCTTAGCTAATATTCCAATTATCTGCTTCAAGTGCTTTTCTTTTATTGCTGTCTTATTTTGGAGTGTGACGCCTCTACATTGAGCGGAATTGACTGTATCATTAGAACAATACAAGACAAAAAATATTGTATCATAGCTCTGATTTTCCACTCAGCTTCTAATTAATTTTATTATGAGTCTCTCAGAAGTATTAAGGGAGCCTTTTCATTGCAGCTAATCTGCTCAAATATTAGACATTATTACTAAAAACAATCTTTTTAGATAAAAATCAATCAAAATCTTTAAAATTTGATTCTCTTATTATGTTGTAACTTGTAAGTATGAATTTATACTTTCTTTCCACAGTGAAAAAAATATGATGTGTAAGAATAGCTATAGAATACATAGGGCAAGAGGAGAGCAGGGAGTCCAAAGTGGAAGCAAACAATGACAGCCCAAAAGTATCCATTGGCAAGATGTAGTTTTGAAACCTTTTCTAGTCCAGGGGTGGGCAAACTATTTGGATCCCATATTACAATGGGTTCATATATTTTTCCAGAAGGGCTTTGCCAATAGCGGAAATCAAACAGTAGGTCCAGATCTAGAGCAAATAGACAGATGAATTAAATATTCTTAAAATAGAAAGTGTGAGCCAAATCAAACAGCCAAATCAGTCTGTATGTTGCGAAGTACTCCAAATAATGTTGCGAAGTACTCTGTCGGAGATGCCAGATAATGTTGCGAGGTTTTTTTATTAATTGTAGTAGATGTTCCAACAAAAGTGAACAACACTAATATACTAAGTCGACTCCAGTTGAAAGTAACAGTAATAATAATTTATTCTTCAATATAACTGCATGAACATGAACTGACATATAATGGTGAATGCAGGAGGAGTACAATAACTACTGTCTAGATACAACCATAACATTCATCCGCATACTACGATGCCCAAAGTTAGACTGATTTCACAACTTCTAAGATAAAACACATGCCCCCCCTCCCCCCCACCCCGCTGTCGGTTGTAGTATACGTCATTTCTACCAAAATGACGTATACACTAGAACTCAGAATAAACTACAGCGCGATGGCGGAGTAACTCCGCCAAGGACGGTCCTGGGCCCGGCTGAAAAGGAGGGAGGGTTGGGCGTAAGGCTAGCAACCCCACCCTGTTAAAAAACCCTTTGCTACAGAAACACGAACTAAAGAAAAAACAGATATTTCAGTCCTGGGAGAAGAAGGTTCTTCGTCACGAAGACTCATGAAGCTTGAAGTTGTGGTGAAAGCCGAAAAGGAAGCCACAAAGCCGACTACCCTCTGACAACCAGGAAAACCACTATCGGCACATGGAATGTCAGGACCATGTATGAGTCAGGAAAGATGGCTCAGATAGCAGCAGAGATGGAGAGAAACAAACTGACCATTTTAGGCATCAGCGAGACTAGGTGGACACAAGCTGGACAGACGACTGTTATCAGGGGAGATGCTGCTGTACTCCAGACACGAAGAGAATGATGCACCACACACACAGGGAGTTGGCCTCATGCTTCTAAGAAAGCACAGGGGGCACTGATTGGATGGGGAAGCACACGGTCCGAGGATCATTACTGCCTCCTTCCGGTACTCAAGAAGAATATCAAAACTAATATAGTCCAGTGTTATGCACCAACTAACGACAGTGATGAAGACGACAAAGACCAGTTCTACAGCAGAATACAGAAGATACTTGAGACCTTCCCTCATCAAGCTTCCCAAAAAGGTGACCTTAGCGACTGTAACAACTACAGGGGCATCACATTGCTATCAGTGCCAGGCAAAGTCTTCAACCGAGTCCCTTGGAGAGGATAAAGACACAGTCGACGACAGCTGAGAGACGCAGACAGGTTTCCCGCTCAAAACAGTAGTCATGCACACTCAGATTGCAACGCTCCGCATCATAGTTGAGCAGTCCCTGAGTGGAACTCGCCGCTATACATCAACTTTATTGACTTTGAGAAAGCGTTCGACAGTGTAGACCGAGAAATCCCTTCTGGAAACTTCTTCGACATTATGGTGTCCCCTTAAAAATAGTTAAACTGATCGAGAAATCATATGAGGGTATGTCCTGCAGAGTTATCCATGGAGGGCAGCTAACAGGACAGCTTCCAGGTACGAACAGGAGTCAGACAAGGATACTTGCTTTCCCCATTCCTTTTCCTACTGGCCCTAGGACTGGATTATGAAGAAATTAACCAGGGAAAGAAGAAATGGAACTAATGGACTTTTGCTAAAACAGCTGGACGACCTGGACTTTGCAGATGATCTTGCTCTCCTTACACATAGCTATCAACAGATGCAAGAGAAAACAAATCTTGTGAATGCCACTGCAAAGGAGGTCGGCCTTAGCATACACACATCTAAAACCAAGATCCTGAAAATTAACTCAACCAGCAATACGTAACTGAACGAAGTA